>JAODKL010000040.1:2553978-2573649 GCA_026780765.1 Petrocephalus schoutedeni
CGCTACCAACAAGCTACTGAGAAATGTAGTTAAGCTAGTAGCGTCGCTACTTTTAGCGACGCTACTGCCCATCACTGGCAATAGGGCACAGGCAGTGAATAGACTTCAGGGGGTGTAGCGAGCTGGAGAAAGTTGAGTGTGTGGGCGCTGAATGAGGCCGGCCTGGTTAAACACTCCCCAGTGGAGCTGGTGGCCGGCTGTCAGGGGCTCGGGTGCAGGCTGCCAAGAGCTGCACGCACGGCCCATCTGTCACCAGGCAGCCCGCCACAGACAGCCCCAGGATGCCGCCCGTCGCCAGCTTGGCTGCCCTGCCTCATCTCTCAGCGGTAGTTGCCTGGAGTGACCTGTAGGGGGCTGACAGAGAAATGAGTACATCATCAGTCACAAACCGGGAGCCTTCCTCAGAAATTCAAAGCTCACAGATTCATTTCAAAGTCATTGCAGAGGACTGCTCCTTAGTTTTATTTTTCCGTTCACCGTTTAATCGTGAGGTAAAATCTAATGTGCGAGAAAACTATAAGCTGCAGTCCCTTTGATAAAGACACAACATAACACAGGAATAGTATAAAACGTAACATAATGGAAGGTTCCTCCGCGTCACCAACGCTTGCCTTACGCGACTTCTCCGTTTTGGCTGACCATAAGGAATCCTAAGATTTTTTCACTTTAACAAAAAAAGGAGAAAAGCAAAATAGTTTTACTGCATACCGATGTTTCAGTCAGCAATGGACTGCATGTAAGATGGTGGTCCCATAAGATTTATAATGGGGATGAAAAAATGTCTTTCAATTAGCAACGTCGTAGCCATGGTAACATCATAACACACTGTATTACGTGTCTGCAGTGATGCCAGTGTAAACAAACCTACTGCATGGCCAGTTGTATAAAACTATAGCACACACAATTTAGGCTGAACCATGCACATATTTAGGCTATATCTTATAGCCTATGCGTGGGTGTGGAAGTACAATCTATGATGTTCTCAGAATGGTGAAATAGCTTAATGACGCCTAACGACACATTTCTCACAATTTATCCCTGCTGTTAAGTGAATGCCCCCCCCCCCCCCCCCCCCCATTACACATTAAGCTCTGCGGCCCTCAGCCGCCTTGTCCAGTTCTGTGGAATCTAGGTTAGCATGCATCATGGGAGGTGCTGTCCTGGACAGGGCCTAGACCACGACTCGTCCGAAGGGGAGCTGCAGGCCTACAAGAATAATCGTGCAAACTACAGTCACCCCCCCCCCAACCCAGAAAAAGGGATGCTGGCATTTTGCATATGATGTAGTGTGACAGGTCATTTATTTTTATTCAGAAGATACTTTTGTCCAGAGTGGATTACAAGTGCGGCGTGTAGCACTGTACAAACATACGGCCGTCTTGCAGTCAGATAGGCATAAGTGCGGCTAGGCCGAGCTTCCAGTGAATGCCCAGGTACAGTGTAAGCAACACTGGAGCAGGAGCTACACAGCATCTTCTAGCAAAGAAGGAACCTAATAAAAACAACAATAAACTAACTACAATACAATGAACTAAATTATACAGTCATGGTCAAAATATACTCGCACCCCTGTACACCTTTCAGAAAATCTACCACTTCTCCCAGACAATTGTTGCAATCACTGTACAAATGCTTTGAGCGCATTTGAGCAGCACAAAATAAGTCAAGAGGGAAGTCAAACCTGGTGTCATTCCACACAGAACTTAGGTATTGGTACCTGCAACATAATATTTGGTAGCACTGGCAACGGGCGCAGGGGCGGAACTCTTGAGAGCATTCCAAAAATTTAAATAAAGTCTATACTAAAACAATTTCTTGGACTGTGTAAGTATGCCCATATTTAACATTCTGGTCACTATAGCAGCCAATCTTTTGAATGAATATTAAAATACTGAGCTAACGCAAATTCTTGATATTAAACTGTTTATTCTTATTTTTCAAGGAATCAAAAGGTTACATTAAAAAAAAACATTTTTTGAAAGGAGTGCAGGGTGCCATGGCCATGAAATTGATAAATATAACAAATGATGGAGGAGGTTTAAGATAATGAAAGAAATTTTTGGAAGCAGATTTGTATTTTTCTCGGATTAATCTGTTTGTGTGCATTTTGAATATATTCACATTAAGTGGATGAAAAACAATGAGCTGGTTTACTGGCCCCAAGACCCCTGATCTCACCCTAACAATGGCACCTTTTCAGTTTTGGAATTGCCCTTGGGGGTGCGGAGTGGGCTGAGCTGGAGGAAATCGAGCCACTCACGGCCCTGACATATTTTCTCTTTTCCGTCCAACGGTGCCAGATTGTGGGGCTGACAACCCAATTCAGAGAGGGAGTTCCAGGCAGGCAGGGTCGTGAACACCCTCTGGGCCAGGAAGTGGGGCTGACAACTCACTTCAAAGAGGGGGAGTTCCAGGCAGGCAGGGCCGCGGACGCCCTTGGGCGAGGACCCAGGGTTGAGGGGAATCATGTACAACGTGTTCATTTCCAAGATCCTGCGGGCAGCCTTCAGCGCTCGGCTGTGACGGCTCCTCCCTGCGCTCCCTGTGCCCCCTATTCATGCCCCCCCCCAGTTTCTGGCAAACGTGGCTCAATAAATGAAGGTTTTATAACTCTCAGTTATGTTACCACTGGTCATCCCAGTGAGAAGGTTGGTGCTCTGTCACATATAATATATATATAACAAATAAAAGTCCTGGTTGTGTCTGAAACGAATTTGCTACAAAGCTTGGCTTTCTGTAACATTCATCAATTTTCATTAACCTGCTCAGCATGCGAGTGTGGGACTGTCCGTGGCTTCCGAGAGCATTGCTGAGTCATATGGAGCCTTGCGTAAAGGTAAATTAGATTCTAAGAGACAAAAAGTTACAAAAAAGTTGTGCTCAGACCCTTGACCGAGCAGGAAGAATAAGGACGGGTCCTGCTTCTGGCAGACTTTATTTCTGGATGTTTCCAGAATAAAAAACTGGATGGGGCGACCATAAAGAAGGTTCAGAACGGGAAGTCGAGCTCTTTTGCAAAAATGGAGATGATGTAAAAGTGTCTTCCTGGGTGGATTTGACTCAGAAGCTCCCGATCTCGCGTACAGTTTGACTCTTAGTAGACGCGGACGTGGCTTTCAGCCGGCACAGATGTTACCTCAGCCGGGGGCTGAGGTTGGAGTGGAGTTGGTGCTGCAGAACTGTTGGAGGTCCTTTCAGAAGCTGAAGTTTTGAAGAAGCACCCCTTGAAGCCCCGAGCATTTCAGAGAAGCTTTTCCCAACATTTCTAAAGTGGAATTTCAACTTCCACAGAAGCCATCACAAAAGAATATAGCGGTGATTCTGTAATGCTGTAGCCGTGGTAGAGTCCAGATGAATTTCCCATGTTTTTTTATAGACCGCCAGAGGCGTGAAAGTCAAAGGGAAACACTCAGGGTATACAAACAGGCAGAAAAAGAGGAAGTGGAAAGAAAGAGGTGAAAAGATACAGCAGCGCACTGCTGACACACGTTAGTGTATCCAGTGAGGACAGAGAACCACTGGGTGTGAAAATCAGATCAGTACAGATTGCTGGGATCCATCCAAGACCCACTTATCCCATACAGGGTCATGGTAAAACGCAGGCCTATCTCAGCATGTACTGGTCAAGAGAGCATCCAGGGTGGGATGCCAGTCCATCACAAAATGCTCACATACACCATGGGCAAGTCAGAGGGACTAGTGTGTGTCTTTGGAGAGCAGGAGAACCTACATAAGACCTACATAAGACTAAAAGGTCCAGGCCCATTGAGTAGAACTGCAATTCAAACCCACAAACCAGAAGTGTGTGGCTTCAGTGCAACCCAATGAGCCAAAATTCTGCTCTTATAAAGCCTCTAAAACAACGGAACACATTTAAAGCCAGCAAAGTCCCAAACAGTCGGGGAGACGTGCTTCCCTGCGAGGTCATGCCTCTCTCTAATGACAACAGGGCCAGTTTGAGGCTCCATGTCCCAAAGCTCATTTAAATAGGGAAGACAGTTTGCCACGGCCACTGCGACAACCTGCTAAGCGGGATCAAAGCGAAATTTCCGGAAGTTTGCATTCGTGACACCCCCCTCCCTTCCCCCGCCTGAGATTTTTGCCCCCCAGTGTGAATAAAAGTGTGACTTCTCTCATCTCTAAGCACAGGTGCTTACATAAAATAGCTCAGCCTGATCGGCTCCCATTTTGCAGGCATCCACTGCCCTCATTTAGTTTCCGGAAAAATCCTCCCATCTAAATCTTTTCATTTTGTTCATGCAGTCGTCATAGATTTAGGGGATTTTAGTTGTGCAGTGCTCGACGACCGCCACCAGGGGGCAGCCCATTAATTAGCCGCATGAGGCTTGTGGGGGAGGTTAAAGGCACACATATAAGCTACTGTCAACAAAGTCAACACAACCCAGAACTCTGTTAGTAAGGGCAAGGCCCAAGCTCCATGTGCCGACCCGTGGAGGCTCGCTCAGGGCCCAGATGTGGAGGACACAGAGTCCCCCAGGGAAAGAGACAACAGCCAGCTGGGACCAGGGGCCTGTTGTCAAGAAACTGGAGGTTTAGGGGCTGGTGTTCGAAGTCTGTGTGTCTGCCATGATTTGTCAACCTCCTGCACCGGTGCCACCTCCAGACCTGCCAGGGAACAGCAGGCTTAGGCAGGTACCTGTGGCGAGGACCACGGAGAATGTGCCGGAGATGGATGAGGAAGCATTCTCTGCCTCTGATTCCCCGCAGATACCAGAACACGAGACGCCTACGATTACCGTAAACAAGGCGGATGCGGGCCCGTGGAAATACTCCCACCTTGCCGGAAATATTCCCCAATATCTGAAAAGAAGAGTCAAAGCACAAGGAAAATGACATTAAAACAAGGAGGGAGGCTGAAAAACAAAGTATGAAATTAACTGAAGGTTATATTGGTGTAATAGGAAACGGGATTAGTGCTGCTCCATCTGACTGCACAATATTTTACCATGTCCACCCGTAGGCAAACTGTCAATTTGGGACACAGAGCTCAGTGAATGCAATATTTATAAAACAAACATATTGATTCACATCAGGTCAAACGTGGGGTTCTCAGTACGGCTATGTGTTTACATGCTCTCATGCTGATCTGTTGTGCCCCGCAGAGTATAAAATCCCTTTGGCGAATTCCTTTTGTAATTCCTGGTAATACTCTACATTTGTAAAGCATAAAGGAAAAGCATGGGGTCAGAACATGGTCCTTATTGGCCAGATTGTTTATTTATTTGTCAATCCAACTGCATCAGCCAATCAGAAGCAGCACACTGGAGTAACATTATCATCACAGCTCCAGGGTAGCGATCCTGGAGAATTAGGCCTTCTTAGCTCAATCTAGGCTCCCCTGCATCTGTTCTGATACATTCCAGCCCCATGGGCAGATAATCCGGAGAGATCAGTATTTCATTGTCTGGTAATGCAGGGCTGATCCAGTACTGTGCGCTAGTTCTGTGCTGCACATTGCGAATTGAGCAGTCAGTCACTGATTCTGCTGTCAGTGGATCAAACACATCACCATTTCTGGTGGTACTGAACTAGGGAAGGGGGTTGGAGGGGGTCCAGCATTGGTGGGATACCCTCAGGGGCAGTGGTCTGTCACTATAGGGGGAGGGGATTGTGAGTACAGGGGGAGTGGTCTGTCACCACAGAGGGAGTGGTTGGTCACCAGAGGGGGAGTGGCCTGTCACTATGGGGGGAGTTGTCGGTCATCACAGGGGGAGGGGTCTGTCACAACAGGGGGAGTGGTCAGTCACTGGAGGGGGAGTAGTCTGTCACTATAGGGGGATTGGTCAGTCATCAAGGGGGAGGGGTCAGTCACAATAGGGGAGTGGTCATTAACCATGGGGGGGGTCTGTTACAGCAGGGGCAGTGGTCGGTCACCAGAGGGGGAGCGGTCAGTCACTATGGGGGAGTGGTTGGTCACCACAGGGGGAGGGTCCATCAAAACAGGGGGAGTGGTCGGTCACCACACGGGGAGGGTCCATCAAAACAGGGGGAGTGGTCGGTCACCACAGGGAGAGTGGTCTGTCACACTATGGTGTCACTTTTCACTTTTCAGCCATTATAGAAGAAAGCACCTTTGATCTAGTCATTCATGCAGAACCTGATATTGATATCTCCTGACAGATGCAATCTTCCCTATCATAAGACGAAAAGAATGTGGTGACTTGACCATCCAGAGCATGTCCCTGCCCAAAAAGAAATTTAACATTTACTCTAATCAAAAAAAGCCAACAGCAAATGCCCCTGTTATAAGCACCGACTCTTCATTTCTTTTCCTTCCTTTCCCCTCGATAAGCGCCTGCACTCCCCCCAGCTCTAATGGTTTCATCTCCACACACAAGCATCTGCCAAATAAACAAATGAGTGCAAATATGAAACAGACAGAGACTGTGGGCGAAAGGGAGTGGAAGACTGGATCCTGTCAGGAGGAAATGGCTTTATTATTAACAAGAAAGTGGATTAGAATTAATATAACCACAATGCAAATGCTAAGAATAGGGGGAAATCTATAGGAACGCTAACCACGTGGGAGTGCTGTTGCCGTGGTGATGGAAGCAGCTGCTGTGCGGGTGAATTCTGGAGAATGAGCCATTAAGGAACGCACGAACACTCCAAGAATATGATGTTCAGGAAAAGATCTGTCATCAAAATAAAGATGCTTTTTGTCATAAACCTACCAATCAGGCAACGCTATTGTTAACACCCCGCCCCCCCAGTGAGACAGCGCAAACGCTGAGGGTTTGACAGCGTTTAGAAAGCACTGTGAAGTAGCAAAATGTTCACGTTTCAATGGCTTAGGAGCCATGAACAGGTCAGGGTGTAGCCTGCTAAAAATAAGATAAAAAGGCGCTAATTATAGACACGTCAGCTGTCAGCTAAAAACAGCTGTTATCAAAGCTATTATCACGATCTCTCTCGCTGGATATTATATTAAAGCCCACAGGAAAAGAATCCTACTGTTTTATTCTTCAGGCTTGCTTTTCCATTGAGAAAAGCAGCATTATGAAACAATTTATATAAGCTTCGCTTTGCAAACTACCATAGCATTGTGTACTATTTGTACACACGAATTTCATCGTTTCAGTTGCTTATGATTGTTAGTATTGCTACAATTCCAGATAAACTTGACCTAGATCTCAACTAAATATAGAGCCTGCTGCAATGTGTGACCTCTGAGGTGAGCCGAAGACGGACACGTGAGTCCTGTTGTCATCACACAGTCATTAAATAATAGGTGCCGTCAAACACCTGCTGACGGACACACGCAGAGACATGGACCTCTGAAAGTGGTGCAGAGCTGGCGCCTGAGTCTGAGCAGGGGGTCATGTGATGAATCATGTGACATGGTGTGAGCACACACTCATGGCAGGAAAAAACATATTCTGGAAGCGCCATTCCTGTAGCGTGGCTCCGCGGCGTACCCGCTCTCTAACCCTCTGGGATACTGCTGTAAGGAAAGGAAAGCCTTTCAAGCCGCAGTCTAGGGCCAGCGCTGGTACAGTACTCATCCACGTACAGTACAGAGCCCAGTTAAAGGCACAGCCTGTTCCAGTGACCTGTCAGTCAGTTCAGTGGCCCAAGAGCCAGCTCTCCCTCTGCAACACACCACAGAACAACAGGGAGAGGACAATTGGATAAGTATAAACGACAAATAAGAGAAGGCTGGAACAATCACAATCACAGCACCCATAAAACATGCACACGTCACAATGGTCTGAATGCCCATAGGGATGAATATGACAGCATTCCCACCTGTGTGGGTCTGCAAGGCGCAGACTTGGGGGCGGGCGTCCTGGCGTCATGTGACAGCCACGTCCATGCAGGAACCTGGTCCTGAACTTGCCAGCTGCTCACTGGATAATTGAAGGCTATATTCCTAGCCGGGAGGAGGGAGGGGGACTAGAGAATGGGGGAGCTGTCAAACTAAAGGGCTTAAAAGAGGAGGTGTGATTCCGCGTGGCATTTACAACCACACTGCTGACCAGCAATAACTGCCACCGCACTGCGAATGTGGGAATTTTAAATCTTTTTGCATCTGATGGCATCTTGAGGTAAATGTTTTCTTTTTTTCCCTCTGGGAAATCGAGAGGCATGGATCTGGATGCCAGGAAATACTGTCACCGGAGGAAGCCATAGTGACCAGAAACAGGCCACACACTTGTCCCTCTGTGAAAGTCACATGACCCAACAGGAAGTTATGACAGAAGTTTATGGAACACAGACAGACTATGGCTGTTTCTAAATATGCGTACTTGTGTTCCCGTGTATCCGTATTACATCATCCTCCATTTCCAATACTATAGGAATAGAAGTACAGAGGAGGGTAAAAATCCCCAGATGTCATTCTTGCCCCACCCCAAATATCAAGGATACATCGGTTGCATAATCACCAATGACAACAATCCCATGATTCATTGCACCCCATGTTAGCAAGACTGGTTGTGCCAAGACACAAATATGATATTTGTGTTCTTGGTATTGATGTGATACTGAGGCACCTTTGAAAAATGGTCTATGCAGTGTTCTAGGAAAAGACACTTAGATCCCAACTTCATTCATGCCAATGGCTCTGGGTCATTGCAGGCAGTATTCCACTGTGCTACAATATAGATTGACTAGTTCTAATGCCCCCTTTCCAGGCATTAACTGCAGGAAAAACCCAGATATACAGCAGGCATATGACAGATGGGGGTTGGATCCTGGCTTTGCTGGGATCATGGAGACCCAGTTTGCAGAGAGGACTGGGTATGCGGAGGAAGAGTATATCCGAGGGCGGTGGGCGCGATCTGAAGAAGCTGGCACAGGGAACCTCACAACTCACCGTGGCACCAATTTTCATTTTAGATAAAGAGAAAAGGTGCAAAGCAAAGGCCAAGGTGCATTTCAGCTGCACTTGCATGTACACGTAGGCGTCCTACGGCATGGAGAGAAGACAGCCATTGGCGATAACCTAATTAAGTTAAACCGCTTATAGTGATCAACCACTTATATGGATCAAAAGGCTTGGGAAACAATCATTCCTGTACAAATACTATTTAAATAATTTGCTTATAGTAATCAAGAAGTGTTAATTTTTTTCAAAAACAGATTTACCATAGTGAAAACTATGGTAGTTTTTTTTTACTTTACTTTGGTAGGTCTCTATTGCCTTGTGATAACCTGTAGCTTCTGGCTGGCTACTTGAGGCTACCAGAAATGAGCCAACAAGGTGCAGCAGCCAAAATACAATAAGCTATATTTTATGTACAGTACTGGACTGTATTATAGCATATTTGAATTATACACAGTAGTTCAATTTGTACAGTAATGTAATTTGAAAAGAATTTGAAACAGCTGTACTGTATTTTGAAAGAGTCAAAAAAATTCAATAAATAGTGATGCTGTCCGTTGTATTATCTTATTATCTTTATGTAATAAATACACAAATATCAATTAAATGGTAATATGCTTGAGACAAAAAGAAAAAGACAAAAATCGGTTATAACGATCACCTGCTTAAAGTGATCAATTTCATCCAGACTGTCTCGCCCAGGCAGATGTGATCATTATAAGCAGTTTCCATTGAATTTGCTTTTCTACATTTCCATCCAGCAGCTAACCCTCCACCTTAATTAAAACTGCTTATTTTTAGTTAATGGACTATTAGCCTGAAACATTAAATGCTTAATTACTCTGGGCTCAGAGAAGCATAAGAGGCATGCGGACGCGGACACGGTGCGAGTGCAGCCCCAAGGCGCGTGCAAGGCAGCCATGTGCGATGCATGCACAAGCGGCTCCGGTCTCCATCTTAATGAGCTCTTGTGCACAATTAAGCGGGAGCAAAACTGGGGCTTTTCAAAGACAAACTCACGGGCTGACAATTACTCTTAAAAAAACACTTTACACATCTTTTGCACCCATCCATGCTGCATTAATATAGTGGAATATCCATGTTTGCGGAGCTCCTTGTAAATTTATGCATACACTGTATATACGGCACTGTTAGACTATTCATCCTTTGGGCAGCGTCCTGTTGACGAGCAAAGGGTGAGGCTTCAAGTGTCTGCTTCTTATAACCATAAGGAGCTTGGGGTTCAATTTCCCCAGAAGTCATTTGGAAATTTGGATGTGCTCTCATCCTTTGGCTGCCCACAATTGCAGGTTAGTTTTTTGGGCGTTTTTTGCACATAAATATTGTCAAAAGTATTGGGACACCCCTCCAAATCATTGAATTCAGCTGTTCAAATCACTTCCATGGCCACAGGTGTATAAAATCAAGCCCCTAGGCATGCAGACTGCTTCTACAAACATTTGTGAAAGAATGGGTCGCTCTCAGGAGCTCAGTGAATTCAAGCATGGTACCGTGATAGGATACCACCTATGCAATAAGTCCATTCGTGAAATTTCCTTGTTACTAAATATTCCAGTTAACTGTTAGTGGTATTATAACAAAGTGGAAGCAATTGGAAACAGCAGCAACTCAGCAATGAAGGGGTAGGCCACCTAAAATCACAGAGCGGGGACAGCACATGCTGAGGCGCACAGTGTGCAGAAGTTGCCAATTTTCCTCAGAGTCAGTAGCTACATACCTCCAAACTTCTTGCGGCCTTCAGATTAGCTCAAGAACAGTGTGTAGAGAACTTCATAGAATGGGTTTCCATGGCCAAGCAGCTGCAATGCAAAGCGCTGGATGCAGTGGTGTAAAGCACACTGCCACTGCACTCTAGAGCAGTGGAGATGTGTCCTCTGGAGTGAGGAATCACGCTTCTCTGTCTGCCAATCTGATGGACGAGTCTAGGTTTGGCGAACAGTACTTGCCTGACTGCATTGCGCCAAGTGTAAAGTTTGGTGGAGGGGGGATTATAGTGTGGGGTTGTTTTTCAGGGGCTGACCTTGCCCCTTAGTTCCAGCAAAAAGAACTCTTAATGGTTCAGTATACAAAGCAATTTTGGACAATTTCAATTTCATCACACACACCGCGCCATATAGCATATTCTATATGTACAGGACCCAGGGCCAACATATTACAGCTTTATAGACGGAGATAAACAAATCATGTTTCACATTAACGCATAGTATTAACATTTTTCAAAATATTTGACAAATCTTACAAAGTTTACAAGTCACCATCTTTCACTCATGATATTTTTCATAAACTATTGATATTGATGCATGCAGAACATATATACATCATGTACACCTGTGTGTAGGTGATCTATGCTAAGCAGAGGGCTTGCATGTACAGTTAATACTGATACTGGTTTACGGGGATCTGGCCCAGCGTGTTATGCAGGGTTATAAGGAAGGACTTACAGCCTGCCAGACAGGTCTCTTTTTACAGACAAGCCAATATTATTCTCAGTCTGGGGAAATATACTGCTGATCTACAAGTTAGGACACTGCGTGGCTCATATCAGCGTGTCCTGTTTCCGCCTGTTCTTAGCTTGTTTATAAACGTTTATTTCTCTAGAGGAATGTGGCAGGCACCGCAAAAGGCCCCGTCATGAAGGACGGCCCTTCTGTAGCCACAGAACATGACCGGCGATATTCGAGCAGTGAATAGGCAGGTAAAGGCCCCCCTTTCACCCCACAGATTTATACGTGAGGCCACCGTCACTCATGGGTAATAATGTCAGCTGCAGAGATCTAGGAATGGGAGGAAATGGCCCACGGTCGGCAAGAAGCAGCCGTGAGCCCAGTCACAATGAGCCCAAAGCGAGTGGACGGCTTCTTGGGCCGAGTGAGTCACTCTGTGAGTCGCTTAGAGAAGCTGGACTGGCTTTGTGACTGACACCTTGGCAAGGCGCCGCGTCACCAAGTCCGAAGTATATAAGGGCCTATTTTAAGCTGCACTGATAGAATAGACAGTGGAGCAAGAAGGAGAGAGGGAAGGAAGTGAAGGGTGAAGCCAACAGTGTCACAGAGGGGCCCCACCGTAATTTGCACCCTTTGGTAAACATACGGTCTCTGCAGACTCACAGTAAAGGGGCTTTTTGGGATCAAAGAACTCCACTGTGAGGTCAGATGGCCTGTGATGGAGATCAATCTGGGCATAAATGCTGCGGATTCATGTCTCCGTCTGTGCTGCACTGTCATACAATACAGGAACCACGTGACCCATAACCTTCTGATAGATAACTGACTGCTTGGATAAATAAAGCTGTACACTAGTTGAGACTGTTTGTAAACAGCCGTATACAGTAGTATGGTTTTCTGGTATACCTATATTAAAGTGCACAGGTGTAGAAACAGCCGTTAGCTTAATTACTGAAGGGAAATTTCCACCAATTCCACCAACAACACATGGAACAACACCAGAAATTCTTTTGGTCTAACCAGAGTCAACAAAATCCCCCTGGCATCTCACGAAACCTGAGATTGGATTTGGCTAGTGCTGTTTTTTCTGAATCTTGTGTGGGCCAAAAGCAGCCCAAGTTGCCTGTACTGAGTCGATGCATGAATCATGACTAAATCTTACCACTGGGGTGTTAAACTGGGACGGTCGTGGCCCAATTTACAGCAGGGTGGCAGAGGAGAATTTATTTTCTTTACCATCCCAGGTCAGTCTGTAGCTTTCCATTTTATTCTTAATGAAAACCTGCAGCCAGGAGCTTGCCGTAATTGGAAACACTGGTCCCTGGACAGTCACAAAAAAAAAACAAAAAAAAAAACTGGAGCTCAAAGTTGGCATGTCTGTGGAGCTACACTAGCTAGTGAAGTAAAAAATTCCACACCAGCTGATGCATAGTGAACAGGAAGAAGCACTGTGCCATGGCAGCCAATCAGAAAAAGGCTATGGGGAACAGGACCATATATGGCAGGGGGTCTTACAGGCCAGATTGCGGTCTGGATGTGGACCAAACCACAAGTAATCCAGACCCAGTCGATATTACACCTTATGATTCAATATGGTTAATGTAAAAAGGCTTAATATGGTTTGAAGTACAAAAATACAATGTTGAAGCACCAAATTTTGCACATACATAACTCATCATAACCCCGCCCCCCCCCCCCGATGACAGGGACTTGAAACAATCAGTAAGTGTTAAAATGTTCCAGTTTTTATTATATATTGTCGTCAATATCAATGGTTATTGTTAATTCATTAAAGTTCATGAAATGCTGTTTTATTATTGAAAATTGTTCCGGACCTCTGACTTTGAAGACGTGCTTCAATAGCATGTGGTGAACGGTATCAGTGCACACATGTGGCTTCTGCCAGGCTCTGTAACAGCTTCACACCGCAAACCAGCAGAATACTTAATGCACACTCATGTTAAAATCTCTGCCTAGCCAAACGCCTTTCTAACACCCTCCCTCACTGTATACTTCACAATAATTCCATCATAATCTCAATGGTACTTGAACTTTACCAACTGTCTATTGCTACCATTACTATTGAAATAGGCAAAGTTATGTTCTGTCTATGATAACTGTATACTTACTCAAAGGCTGCCAAATCACTCCATGTGTAGTATTGGATGGTCATATTTCGTCTCAACTACGGTGTATAATGTCAGATGTTTTAACAATCAAGGTTGCTATATTTTCCTTGTGTGCAATAATTGATACCCAGCATGTTGTTAGGTGGTTCTCTGACTTACATTACACTGGTTATATTTAAATGTCTACATAACATAACACCCCATGGCCCCATATTGTCTTATTGTTGCACTGTTTAGTATTGTTTTTTTATCCTTGTTGCACACTCTATTTGTTATACTTTGATGTTTCTTCATGGAGAAACATCATCTCATCTCACTACGTATGTGTGCACAGCCGTTGATGACAATAAAGTCGTCTTTGAAAAACTGGATGCAGACCTTTGATCAAAAACTTTGAGAGCCCCTGATATATGCAGTTCCAGGTGAAACACCCTATATTCTATAGAGTGAATTCAGGCTGGACACCCAGTAACGTGAAACGGTTTTTCCCATGTTTACTTCCTGGTTTCACGACAGCCAGTCAGTGACGTGGTTACTGAGCTCATGCATGTGAAACTGAACCAAGATTGTCATTGCCATGTCACAGCGGTAAGGGATGTTAAATCTGCAAGAAGGGTGCCCCTATGAGTTCACAGAATGTGGAGAATTAAGGGGAAGCAGATCGCTACTCTGCACACAGCAGAGCATCAAAGGCTGGCTGTCTATCTTTCTAACTTTCTATCACACAGAAAGACAACGGCAGCACTGACTTGTTAAATTCAATCATCGTCCTGAAGCCCTCCACCTGCCAGCTGACAAGGCAGAGAGGCACGGCAGACCATCCGTCGAGGCTGCAGACGTAACTCTCACTGACAGAGATGCAGGAGCCACTGCTAGCTTGCGACCTGTCACGTCGTTCCTGGTGATTCTGTTCTTTAGCCTTCACTGGCCTTAACTCAGACATCAGTGCCTGGACTGAGGAAAGTTGCTCTGCTATGTGATGGTGTTCTGAAGGGGGCTTCCCCCATGACAGAGCTCAGATGCTGACCAGTACTGAGCACATGGAGATGCTTATTCATGTATTAAAATTAAATTGTATGTGATGTTTTTCTCCTCATCATTCTGTCAGTAGAATAGCCATGAGAGCACTTTAGGCTGTATTATCATTGAAATTGATAATTGTCACTGACATTATATAAATGCAAATTAGGCATGTTTACATATGTAACAAACTGTGCTGAAGATTCCATGTGAATGAAATCACCACCAAAGAGTTACATGCTACAGAGTTACACATTCTACAGCAGGGTAGGATGGTTTGTGTGACGGGGATTCCCACAGACTCTGCAGGGGCAATGGCCTGCAGCCACCAGCAGAGCGTATATCTAAAAAAATCTTCCAGTTTGCTCATGTTCGGCAGCCTACTGTAAAACAAAGTAAATCCACGCATTATTGTAATTAATTTAGGAAATCATCGGCGTGCCTCCTTGCCCGTGCACACGCACACACCGGCGTCCCTGTCAGCCAGTCTCCCCAGTGTGTGAAACCCTGGGTGTAAGTCAAGGGTGTAACGGTTCTGAATCCGAGACTGAAACCGCGATCCGAGGCCGTGAACAGGCGTATCGCGGTTCCGTCTCCCGAATCCCCCTCAACCCCAACCAGCTGCCGCAGATGCAGCCTGCTGAGCTCAAATTACCTTACTAATATCACAAAAGATATTCTACTTTTGCAATTAACGCTATAACACATCTAAATCACTAAATTATTATTCTACTTAAACTTAGGAGAAGCTATATATCCTGTAAATATTACACATTACTAGGGCCGTACTGGTACACGTATTCGTCATGTACTGTTGCTATTGTTTTAAACTCCATTCTTAAGTGAAGTGATGCTCACAGGTCTCACGCTTTCCGCCACTCTTTATTAACCGGAAAACAAAACTACATTTCCCTGCTCCTCCTTTCACCCCTGTGTATCACCGAACTTCTTCCTCACTCCAGTCAACACCTTGTAACAACTATTTTACATGTATTTTTGTATTTTCAAATTACTTGTATTTATTTAAAAACAGTATTTTGTAATTTATTTACCTTTGATGAGCAAGTATTTGCAATTTTCAACAAAATACTTTTTTTTTTCTGAACACAAACTTAGCAAATAAAATGATCTGAGTTATTATGAACATTCAAATCCATCCGGACATGGCCGGATTCATACTGCTGATATGTCATGCCTTCCTCAAAGAAAAACGTTTTCAATAAAACTTTCATTAAAAGTTAAAAAGTTTTCATTATAACGTCTACTGAATGGCAGTCTAATAGCCAAGGTATTTTTACTCTGCATGAGCTGCCAGTTACCTGGAAAGAATATTCATCTTCCTGTCCTTGCCTAAAAGAATTATGTGGGCGAAGCTTCTTCCTGTCCCGGGCAATTGAAGGTGAAGTGGACAAACTTTTTAACATTTACAAAGAGACTTACAGATCACCGCAATTAGTGTAAGTGATTTGCAATAATGGTAACAGTAATGGATTTTCCGTAAAAAAACGTATATATTGAAAATACCACTTAAAGTAATTAAATGTCCTCCCATAATGTGTTTTTTTTGTATTATTATTTTTCATTTTTAAATGCATGAATAAACCTCAGGATTCCCAAGGTAAAGGCACTTCAGGAGCGGTGTTTGTCTGCCAGCCAGGCAGCGCGACATCGCGGATCGGCAGATGGTGCGAGGATAGGGGAGGACCGCGGCAAACTGACGCTGCGATCCGCAAACGAACACACGCCGGGTCAGAACGCGCTGGAAGCGGCCAAAAACCAAAAACGTCGTCACCAGCAGCGGATACCGACCAGCTCCATATCCAGCACCATATCAGCGCTGCACTGCAAGCCCACCCATCCCCAACGGGACCCCGCCGGCACCATGCTCTCCTGCAGGCTGCAATGAAAGTGTCTTGCATTTCAAGCACAGTGCCTTTCACACTATCACACTTTTTCTTCGTTCGTTCAGCAAAAAGCACTACCCACGTCAATATAAGTACGAGTACGAAAAAAAAACTTCAAACAAGATGACAAACGGCTAGTGTTTGTGTCGGGAGGAGATGCGCACTGCAGACACGCATCATCTCTGCCATCTGTGCCGTGCGCCGGGCATGGGCGCCCGCGACGCAGACCCCCAGACGGGCTCCACGCTCAGCAAGCTGCCCGACGGCACGTTTAAGGTGCTCTCTAACGCTTCGGAGCTCTCTGAAGCATGAATCACACACACACACACCGGGGGCGATTACAGAGGGGACGCCACGATTAAATTTGCCGAGCGGGGAGTTATGAAATGCAGGCCTAAATGAATATAAATGATAACACACTAAATCGGTTTAGAATATCCCAAGTATTTAAAAAAGAACAGAGAGCTTCAAAATAATCGAAAAATAATTCATTGCAAGTTAAGGGTGTGTTTCCTAACCTTACAATGTTTGCGCAACGTAATAATAACTGGACTTTAATGTCGTCCAATGCAGTAATATCGGAAACACGTACATTGTGGAGCTCTTAATTTAAGTGTTTAACCTAATGAGAACATCAGCCGACGAGTGTTCTAGATGGACGGCAAGTGCATAATAATTCGGATGTTCATGGAAGGCTTCATTAATTACCCATCCTCATTTCTTCCAGAATATCTGCAGAGTAGAGGTGGGCAACATTTACAAATCCGCAGTTCATCTATCACTATATCTATCTATCTATCTATCTATCTATCTATCTATCTGTCTGTCTGTCTGTCTATCACTATAACACCCTTGGAGCGGTAGTCAGTCTAAAAGAAATAAAAACCCGGTAATCAAGGGATTACAATAGCAAGTGTTTAGGTAATTAGAATAAAGAATTGCTGAAACCATTTTCAGGCGGGGTATGGAACCGAGCCAATACTCTAAGCCCCTTTAATAATGATTACCGCCTCGCTCCGGATAATCAAAGAGATGTATTACACACACTAACCATTTTGCTGCCGACTGTTTACATATGTTCAGTTTACATATGGAAAACACACTTAACGGCCCCTTGAAAGTTCAACATAATTAAGCCAACTGCAAAGTTAATGGTCACCAGCTTAACGTTAAGATCACTTAACACTGACTGCGTGGGAAAGGAAAGTACCTGTACATGGTTACAGAAACGACGCGTCTAGTTTAAGCAAAGGAGAATTCAGCCCCCGTTAACAGCGGTGTCCTTAGAGTTTGGGCCTCATGAAAGCATATCGTATAGAGCCCCAACCCAGACCAGTCATATATATTACGAATATTTTAGCTCCCCTGTCCCTCGGGGATCCTTGGAATAGTCCTAACTGCCCCCCCCACCCACCGAGTTTTACAGAGCTCCTGCCCGTTAAAGCGTCCCGTTTCTAGCCGCAGAGATTAGGCTTATGGCGCCCCCGTGTGGAACAGGGTCACAAGTGCTCTTTCTGTCAGACAGTAAGCAGCGTAGCCCATGGAAACCATTAACACCGCAAAACAAGAAAGCGAATGAAACCCTCAGCATCACTAATCATTGACGCGCGTGAGAAAGAAAGAAGGTTGGAAAACTGATACCGATAGTCACTGCATCCAAAACGGCATGGCGATACAGCGGGTATGCCTATTGCTTCACACTCCCAGGGTTGGAAGCTTGAATCCTGCCTTTGCTCTTTGCGTGGAGTTTATGTTTTCCTGGGTCGTGTGTATTTCCTTCAGAAGACCAGAGCCATGCAGCTATTTAGAGTCTCTAATTTTGTGTATGAGCGTCTCATCTGGAGAACATCCTTGCCTTGATCTCTGCGCTGCCCGGATCAAGGTCCAGGCAGGCCTGACCAGAATGAGTGGCTGGGCAATTGTGTGGAGCAGTCGCATCCATTTCAGAAGCCACTAGGCAGGATATCTGTGACAGGTGTACTTCGTTTTGGCTCTGGCTGCCCTGCGTCTCAGCGCCGCTGGGCTTTTCTCTTCAGATATTCCTCTTACTCCTCGAAACTTGATAAACAGACTGACAAGGCAGCCGGGCTGGATTTCCAGTCACCTGCCCCTGTCCTGGCCGTGTTCTCAGACACCTTTCTGCTGAATATGACTTTTTGGCAGCAAACCCAACACCATGTCATCACAGCGTGAAGTGTACCATTCTCACAGTGTTTGTTATTTTGGGGTTTGTAGAACTATTTTTTAAATACTATTCTGTCATGAATGCATCATCCCAAAGGAAAGTAAAGAACCTTATTTGGTAACTCAGGGAAGCAGAATAGACCTTTTTAGAAAATGTAATGTAGGTACATATGTCTGGACTGGGGCTGAAGCTGCATTTACATTACTTATCAGTGAAATTATTAACTCATCGGTACATTTCTGAAACGCGTATCTCATGGAAATGAGCACCACTAAGCAAATCAACATCATAAGATGCAACATGACGTAAGAACCTCAGGCACACACGGGCCGTGGTTCTGGCATCATAATATGAACATCATGCTGGCGAATAAATACAAGGAATAAAGACACCAGAATGCTTTCCCCCAAGTTAGAGCACCTTCTTTTTAGTTAGGATTCAACTGAGTTCGTTTTAGTCTGTAAGGGGCTTTTTTCGCATCCTGCAGTAATCTTCGATCTAAACACAACTTGGAAGCAGCGTCCCAACAGCTGGGACACGAAGACCCACCTACTCTCATCCATCATCTCCGAGCTGAGTCACCATCCGTAACCATGTGACGTCAGCAGACTAAAATAACCCACCGTAACATGCAAGGAAAACCTGGACCAAAGTGACAACCAAGAAGTCTTCGCATATAGGTAAATCGCGGGATTCGGTCATTTTTAAATCTTAATGACTATTAATCGTTTTGATTTTAAGCTGCTATTCACTGGCTACCATGCTGGATGCTGACCAGGAGTCCGCATTTAACCATAGTGCACGTCTGAATTTTCCACGTGAGCTTGTAGTGGCACACCGGTTAGAAGCTGGATGGTTGGACATGTGAATTGTGCTGTTTAGTGAGTTTGACCTCCAAGAAAGCCGCTGTCAAAAGTGTTCCGGCGATGCAGGCTAATATAAACGTAAAGGGGTTAAATTGTTAATACTCCACAGCACAGCAACGAAATATGTCCTCTGCATTTAACCCATGTGACACAGCAGTGGGCAGCTATTCAGCGCCCGGGGAGCAGCGCTTGGGGGCGGTACCTTTCCCAGGGAACCTCAGCGATACTTGGGGGGGGGGGGGGGGGGGGGGGCT
>JAODKL010000040.1:2578262-2602107 GCA_026780765.1 Petrocephalus schoutedeni
GGGGGCGCTGGTCGGGGGGGGGGGATGGGGGGCTCAGGGTGGCCCGAGGAATTTGGGGAGGCTCCAGGCATTAGAAGTGAATAACCTGAATTGTCTTTGTTCATGGCTGGGCGAAGGCACCACCAGAAGGGCGGACAGGTCCTAGCCTTCAGATAAAGCCTGGAATTAGACTGTAATATTTAAGAACTGCCATTAAACACTAGGTTACTTGTGCTCTAAGTAGCCACGCAGTTGGCTTATGCCTTAGGCCAGCCTTGCTCACAGTGCTCCTGGCACCGCCTCGCAGATAAGACCAACAAGGAGTCGGTGAGGGCGATCCAGAAGAGCATCTTCACGGTGTGTCTGGACGCGCCCATGCCGCGCGTGTCCGACGAGCTGTACCGCAGCCGCGTGGCCGTGCAGATGCTGCATGGCGGGGGGAGTCGCTGGAACAGCGGAAACCGCTGGTTTGACAAGACCCTGCAGGTGAGGCGGGCGGGTGTGGAGGGGGGGCGGGCCACATGGGGAGGGGCCCAGGTGGGGGGGAGGGGCCCAGGGGTGGGGGGGGGGGGGGGGGGGGGGCGGTGCTGGATTAGAAAAGGAAGGAGTGTAAAGGGAGGTACCAGTAAAGGAGAATAAAGGGTTAGGTTTAGGGTTAGGAAGCCATTGCCTGGTTCAGACCAACTCCGCCATCACAAATATGCTGGGTCTTCAGGAACCGGCCCAAGTCCAGCAGTGAGTAGCTGCCAGGAGGTCATGCGTTACAAAGCCCGGCATGTTCTCCTAACGTACCAGCAGGTCACTGATATTGCGTGACGGTGCCTTTGTGCTTTGATGTTTCATCGTATGCAGTTTATAATTGGAGAAGACGGGTCATGTGGTCTGATCTATGAACACGCCGCTGCAGAAGGGCCGCCCATCATGTCCCTGGTGGACCATGTGGTTAAATACACGTAAGGGAGCTGCTGTGCCACATACTAATGGTGACGGTCACAGCGCGCCGCTGTGTTTGTGGGCCAGGCGCTGAGGAGGCCATGCATGCGCTTGTGTGTCTGTGTGAAGGAGCTGACATTGCTGCCTCCCGCGGCCACCGCCGGGGGTGTCCGTCTGTCAGTACCGCACGTGTCTTCCCTGCTCCCACCTCACATTCCAGGATTGGAGTTTGAGCTCAGACCGCCTCATGTGTCGCCGTGAGCACACGCCCCCCCTCTGGCTCTCCTTCCTTTCTGCCTATAACCGTGATGGGTTTTCACAACGGGAGAGTTACGAAGCATTTTGCATTTTGCGAAGTGTGTAACAAATATGCATCCACTAACAATGTTCACTTGGTAAATAAACTGTTAGTAAATAAAGTATAAAATGATACAGGGAGATAACACCCCAATAATATAATGTGCATAGTGTGGGGCAAAATTATATATTGCAAATGACAGACGGCGTGAGGCATGGAGTCGTAGTGAAGGTAGTCACGGGTTTTAAACTGAGTTACCTAAGTGAAATAGTTTTATGCTGCGGTATCATTAAAGGGAATTAGGCACTGCATTTGGGAAACTTGATCCTGGAAAGAGAGAATGGAAAAGCAGTTGTACGTGTATCACTGCCAGTTACCCGGAATAGAATAGAAACTTTATTGTCATTGTATATTGAATATACAATAAAACTAGAAGGACTACAAACTGTCTGGAGGGTATACTATTTGGGGGGGGGGGGGGGGTCAGCATGGACTAGTCTGGATACCTCCACTGGCCCAAGGCATAAGTGAACTAAGTGGCTGCTTAGGCCCCAGTGTACACTAGGGGGCTCCCTCATCTGATCAGATTTTGCTTATGGCTACGGAAGGGGTTGTTATCTGATAGAGAGAGCAGGTGCTGGCACAGAGGGCCCTGTCATGCTAAACGCGAGCTCCCCTCCCAGTGAGCCTCACTGTGTGGTTGCTCCTCTGTGTGTCGGGCCGGGCAGGAAGAAGTCAGAGATGGTACGCTCCCCCATGATCCCCCTGGCCATGCCGCAGAAATTGCGCTTCAACATCACCCCGGAGATCAAGAAGGACATCGAGAAAGCCAAGCAAAACATGAACATGTGAGCCCGTGCCGGTGGTGGCGCCCCCTGCCTGCACATGCCGGACATCGCTAAAAATAGCACTGAGTGCTCTGGCAGCGTCCCCACGCAGTGTTCAGTCTGGGGATGATATAGCTAATTTAATATCCCCACGACCAGTGCTAAATGTGCCTTTTAGGGAAACCCATTATGCCTCTTAATTATACCTCAAGTTAATCAGCAGATTATCAGGGGACACTGCGGAGACGTGCAGCTCGCAGAACAGCCCTCGGGATCCTCTGGCCTGTGTAGATTTAGCTCCACAGCTGTAAGATTGAGGTGTTAAGTGGACATATGTACCCCCCTCTCCCCCCTCCAGAATGGTGCATGATCTGGACATGAAAGTCATAGTGTTTTCCCACTTCGGGAAGAACGTCCCCAAGTCACACAAAATGAGTCCCGATGCCTTCATCCAGATGGCGCTACAGCTTGCCTACTTCAGGTCAGTCACTCTTATTCCCATGTACTTTCAGTCTAATATTCCCGTCATCTAGGAAGGGAGGCCCAGCAGCAGCTGAATTGGCCTTTAATTTTTCGTCATAAAGCACTTGCTGCTCTTTCCAGAATGTACCACATCTGCTGCTCCACTTACGAGAGCGCGTCACTGCGCATGTTCAGGCTGGGCCGCACCGACACCATCCGCTCCACCTCCATGGACTCGCTGCGCTTTGTGCAGGCCATGGACAACGCCTCCAAGTCGGTCAGTTCCCTATGGTGTCTCTACAGGGACACTAATCACCATCTCAGTATTTATTTTTTGACTTTCTGCCCCTCCCACCTCACCACGCACAGAATACAGAGAAAGTGGAGCTGCTGGAGAAGGCTGTATCTGCCCACCGGACCTACACGGACATGGTGAGCTTCCAGCTTTCATGCTGACATCATGGGTCATGTGATGTGCTTCCTGTCTCTACACATTGGATCTTCTTCACTACCAAGAACACGAAGGTCGTACTTGGCAAGAGCAGTCTTGCTAACTTGCCTCCCAAGAATGAACTTGGGGTGCAGTGAATCGTGGGATTGCTCTCATTTGGCGAGGATGCCTTCGGTGTTTTGTGTACCTTTGTGTACCATTGGTATTTGGGGCAGGGCAAGAACAACATCCAGGGATTTTTACTGTCCTCTGTACTTCTGTTCTTGAGTGTTGTAAGTGGTCTTCAGCAGAGGAAGATGATGTAAAATGGGTGTGCGAGAACACAAGAACGGTCGAGTATGCATAATGGAAAACACCCATTCCCTGCACTATTAGATTAGCCCTGGTGTTTCAAAGAATCTTTGGGTTGCTGCACCAACATGATTTAGCCAAAGATAATCTTAGAGGATCTGTGATATCAATCTATTGTATGAAAACAATCTATTGCAGGGGTCTCCAACTGAGGTCCTGGAGAGCTACTCCAGTAGGTTTTCTGTCCTACCTGACTTCTGATGAGCCACACCTGTTCTCAGGTAAATACCAGGACCAAGTGTGGCTCATCTGGAGCCAGGTAGGATAGAAAACATACTGGGTAGTAGCTCTCCAGGACCGGAGTTGGAGACCCCTGATCTATTGTATGTCCTACACAGTAGGAGTATGGATAGACAGCTGGCTGGATTATTGATGCACAAAAGCAGTCCTGTTTCTGTGGCTAATGGCTAATGAGCTATTTCTCTGTTTACAAGAATTCTCAGCAGGTTTAACCTGAGCTGCTGCTTAAATTAATCCTCACGGTGAGCTTGTCGCTGATAATGTGTCACTAGCCGGCCTCACCAAGATGGAGGTCTGGAATGGCAAGAATTTAGTCAATGTCCTTTGGGGCTAGTTTAATTTAGATTGTGGAAGAAAATGTATGAATTATAACAATTATGTCTTCTCAGGAGATAAAATTTGTTCTGAGAAAGTTTTCTTGCAAGGCCTAAGAGGTGGATGAGGATGGATGTCAGGAAGGAGGAACGGCTTAAAGCTGTGTGGTGTCTGAGTATGAGTTTCAGGTTCTTCAGCGCAGAGGAACCTAAATAAGCGAAATAATTGGTGCAGTACTGGGTTGAGAAGGACTGCTATGGCACATCCCAGAATGGGGCAGCCACTCATGGGCCTGCGTTGTGTGTCCAGGCCATCTGCGGTCAGGCCATCGACAGGCACCTGCTGGGACTGAAACTGCAGGCCATTGAGGATCTGACCTCCATGCCGGAGATGTTCATGGACACCGCCTTCGCAGTGGCTCTGCATTACAACCTCTCCACCAGCCAGGTAGGTATACGGAGGGCCGACCTCACAGTGACACAGGAGAGTATGGCGGCAGGATGGCGTTAGTGAAGTGGTGCGGAGCTTGCCTGATAGTGGTCAGATTGAGCATGTGCTAGACCAGTGTCTCCCAATCCAGTCCTTAGACCCGCAGACAGTTCACATTTTTCCTCCCTCCCAGCTCCTGATAGAGAGCACAGAGTGTGGTAGGGAGCAAAAACATGGGCCGTCTGTGGGTCCCCAAAGACTAGGTTGGGAAACATTGCGCTAGCTGGTGATTGACATCGTTTACCTATCTGACCTGTGGATCGTCCTCAAGGTCCCAGCAAAGACGGACTGCGTGATGTGCTTTGGCCCCGTGGTGCCGGACGGCTACGGCGTCTGCTACAACCCCATGGAGGAGCACATCAACTTCTCTGTGTCGGCCTTCAACAGCTGCGCGGAGACCAATGCCAACAAGCTGGCGCACGGCCTGGAGGAGGCCCTGCTGGACATGAGGGACCTGCTGGAGGAGACACCCAAGGCCAAACTCTGAGGGTGGGCCTGTGGGACACCCTCCTCTGGGCTCCTGCATCACCCCGACCGGCACCTGGCAGCAGGGCTGGAGTGGGGCAGACCTTACCGGCACGCTGTGTGTCTTCCTGCTTCTCCCACTTCAGCTGAACATTTACAAACACAGCCAGGTCATTGACCTTGTTCAGGAACCTGCAGCCGCTCTCATCCCGACGGCTGGAACCTGCGATCGTTCATTCAGTCCTTAATCGCCATGCCACCCACTGCTCAAAACTGTGTATTACTTTGTCATTGAGATGCTCCTGTGTTTCCTCCAGTTAGAAATCACTTTTTGTGTGTTTTTTTTTCTCTGAAAGGCCAACATACGAAACCAAATTTAATGAGAACAGAAGATGAAATGGAGAGTCTTTCTCAGGGAGGCACATGTGGCTCGAGCAGAGGTGCTTGCATGTATTTTTTTATTATTACTAAGGTCAATAGCCTCTGTAAATATCCCATTTGCACATTTTTATTTATGTATATTTTTATTATGAGTGATTTATCAAGTCGGATGTTTGTTAAGCAGATTTATAGCCATGAAGTGTATGGATATATAGGAATGTCATTAACATTAAATAAATATGTACAGGGTTGACCTGTACAGTTCGCACTAGTATTACACATTTCTCTTGGGTTCAGTTTTTTTGCATCTTTAAAATCAATTTTCTTTTAGAAAAATGTGTTGCATACAAATTGTGTTTTAATTTTATCAGTCCCTTCACTAAACTGGTGGGTGTTTTTTTTGTTGGAGATTGTTTACTTGTCCCTCAGTTTATAAACATTTCATGTAATGTTATATTATTAGCTCTCTAGTTGCAGATTTACTAAATTTCACATTCTGTTCTTTATAGTGAAAATGTGTGTCAGATCTTGTGGAGAGATTCGGTAAAAAACATGTTGCAAGTTATATGTGGAATCTGTAACTCTAAAGCAGGCAAAACCTAATTTAAAGCTACAATAATTAAACTTTTTAAAGGACTCCAACATATGTGAGTAATAATGGTATCAGCACTGATGTGAAAAATGGTAGAAAATGTCCAGTCACAAGAAGGTAGTCCTTGATACAGTCCTCTTGGGGAGATGGGCAAGGTCTGTAAATGGATATTGGGCAGGGCCGATGGGGGGAAGATGGGCGGGGCCAATTGTGGAAGATGGGCGGGGGCAATGGTGAAAGATGGGCGGGGGCAATGGTGAAAGATGGGCGGGGGCAATGGTGGAAGATGGGCGGGGGCAATGGTGGAAGATGGGCGGGGGCAATGGTGGAAGATGGGTGGGGCCAATGGTGAAAGATGGGCGGGGTAGTGGGAGAACGTGGGTGAGGCCAGTGCAGGGGAGATGGGCGGGACCGGTGGGGCTAGTGGGGATGCCCAGCGCAGGCCATGGTGGGAGTGGCATAGCCACTCAGGGTCAGATGGCAGAATATTCCCCTCGGAAGCTCCCAGAATGCTGCAGGAAGCCGCCGTGGAACTCGATCTCCACAGCACTGCCAGCAGAGCGCCACAGGAACAGCTGGTTGCCGAGGAAAACCGTGGTCTTCATCGCCCTGACGTCCCTGATCTGGGGAGGGCATGAAGAGTGGCGCTGGATATTTGTTGGAGGCGGGCATCTCAATGCTTCCTCCCAAGGTGTACTGCTCACCAGTATGAAGGTGGACTGGGTCGCGACTCCCTCTAGCGCCGGCTTTATGCTAAGGGCCCGGATTTCGATCCGAGTGGGCGGCTGGGTGTTGATGAAGACGCGGCAGGCCTGGCTGCCCAGTTCCGCCAGCTCCGTGGGGTTCACAATCTCCCCTGCGGGCCCAAACAGCTGCCGGTCGCAGTCTGCGGCAGACACCAGGAGTAACGTCTACAGGGGCAAACATACCGTGACCCAGAAAATGCTGGGGGTCTACTTTCCATCAGAAAGGTCTCCCTTCCCATTCCGCCGTCTCACCTCTGTAGAGGCCCTTCTTGGTGGACTTCAGGCTGCGGTAGGTGAGCAATACCCCGTTGCCAGGGGTGACCAGCCCCTGCCGGACCAGCAGGACGTTGGTGTGGCTGGTGACCGTGAAACCGGCGACTCGCTCACACTTTTTCACCAGCATCAGCCTGTCGTAAAACGCCACAAACTCCCCTGCACACAATCAGTCAGCAATCAAATGTAGCCTTAAAAACAATCTGGTCTGATCAAAAGGAATAAAACATCCATCCACCTTCTATATAACCACTTTTCTAGGGTTCTGGGGAAACAGTTACCAATACTCAGTATTTATCACTGATATTTATTTTGTATTTATTCCTATGTACACTTACGTGCCCTACCTCTTCTATCATAGCCCATTTCAGACCATTGTTTACTCTAACATTGCGTGCCGGTATAAAACCTTTTGCACTTATCCTGTCTGTCTCTGCATTTTATGCATTTATGTAGCGCAGCCACCCGGGGACCGTCATTCCCCGTCACTGTATGCAGTGCACTGGAATACGGTATGCGTGATAAAAAGGCCCCAGCTAACTTGACTTGGACCTGTGGCCTTTTGTAGGCAGCACAGGGCATGAGGCAGGGGGCACCCTGAATGGGAGGCCAGTCCCCCCAGAGCACATGCGCTGTACATCACCCTGCACGGGAACTCAGAGAGCCCGATTCACCTAAACGTGGTTTTGGACGGGAGGAAAGTGAAGCACCCCCACAAAACACAGGAAACACGCAAACCCCACGCAGGCAGAGCTGGATGCAGGATGCTAACACCCAGCCTGCAGGGGTGAGGTTGCACTATGAGCCACATGGGGCTAAACAGCAAGTGATTGGCTGGAGTTTCTGCTAAATGCAGAGGATATTTCTCAGTTTCTGTGCTTTCTGATCTACAGGAAGTGACAGGAGTTCCTGGCATCAGCACAGGTGGGGCGTGATGGTACTTGATGGTACGTGATGGCCACCCACTCCTGGTGCAGTCCAGGGAGCTGAACTCCACGGTGACGCGCACCACCTCGTCCAGCGGCCGCCCGATACCCAGGATGCAGTCACGGCTGGTGACCCCGCTGAGGTTGACCCGGCCTGACTCCTGCAGGAGGAGCTGCCCACACGGACCTGGGGGGAGGACAAGCATGGTGGGGGGTGAGAGCCTGGACCGGGGTCAACAAAGTGGTCAGCTTTCTAGCCTCCCGGGATGGCTGGAAATGGGGAGAGCCCTTAACTGGTCTGGGTGGAGGCCGTGGGAGCCAACTGGGGGGTTGTCAGCCAAGTGGTGACCTCTGGAGCACTGGACGATGGCATGACCGTGGCCTGATCGCCGGGGGTGGGCCGGGTTGGGTGCGTGGGGGCGGTTTCCGGGGTGGAGGGCTGCGCTGTGCCCCCGGGGGTGACACAGAGCCCGGAGTGGCACGCCTGGATGGTTATCGGTTTGGGCAGATGCAGGCACAGCAGCAGGCCCAGATGCTGGGAGTGACCCGGTCCCATGCAGAACACCGCCCTGGACTGCACCCCATTCCCACAGGTCACAGAGCACTGAGGAGGGGAAGGGGGTAGGGGTCACGTGATATGTAAACCATGGCCCCCAAATAGGTCAGCCAATCACGACAGAGGAATACCCTTCTTCACCTTAATGGACATGAGCAAATGTTTTTTGATTTAAACTTATAAGATTATAAGATGTTCAGCTTGGGAAGCATTTAGTGGGTCACATTCCGATATTGTCATTATCTGCAAATAAACCTGAGATGTGATTTTTGATGCAGCTAATTAATCCTGCAGCAACTGGCTCCCTGCCTTTTGCAACTGTATTTACAGATGGTGGTCCAGCTAAATTTAATGCTACTGTTTCATTTTTGGTCGTTAACGTAAGCCTTAAAAATCATAAACACCTGCTTCTGAAGCCTCCACATGTACTTTAACTGATAACCATAAAAGGACTGACCTAAATCACCTAACTCATCATCTATTAGGTGCTGCCCTCTAGTGGTGAGCAAATGTAATGGGCCACACATACACAAAAAAAAACGTGACGTGATGGTGATTAATTGTCATTGCTGACAGCACACAGTGCGCAACAACGAAATGTGTCCCCTGCTTTTAACCCATGTGACATTGTGACACAGCAGGGGGCAGCTACGTGAGCGCCCAGGAAGCAGTGCTTGGGGGCGGTACCTTGCTCAGGGTACCTCAGCGGTATTTGTGGGTCAGGGACTCGAACTGGCGAGCTCTCAATTACACGGTTGTGTCCCTATGCATTACGCCACCTGCCTGCCTCTCCCAAACAGATCCCAAATATACTCTTTCAAAACAAAGTCATACAAAGACATACGCAAGGCTTGTGCAGTATCTTGTCGATTCAGAAAACAATCATAATTCTGAATCCAGAGCTCCATCCATGCTGTGAACATGTTTGCTACAGAGGACCCAGGAAACGGCTGTTTTTGGATTAACAGATGGCATAAAACCGTTTATCCTCCTGTGTAACCTGAGTCAGTCGTGGCCAGGGAGGTGTACTACAAAGCGGGGTCACTGGCTTGGCCAGGTTTTGGGTGCTGTGAACCGTAGCTCACTTTGAATATAGTCACAGTATTACCTACGTCCTGCCTATGAAAGGGCGGCTCTCAGCCCACTGACCTTGTGTATGGGGAGCCTCAGGCGGGCTTCCTGGGCGGCTGTGACCTCCTACCTGACTCCACTCCTCCACCTCCCACCTGAAGGAGCAGGCCAGCAGCAGGCAGGGCTGTGTGGCTGCCGGCCTGCGGTCCGGGACACAGTCCTCCTCGGTCAGCTCCCTCTCCGCTCCCTGCTCGAAGCGGACGCAGGAGACACGCCGGCGGGAGACCCCCAGGCCGCATGATGCCGAGCAGGGCCCCGCCTCCTGCACGCTCCACCTAGCCGGCATTAGCGTTAGTGAGCTGCATGCCCTGCATCTCTTACTCTCACGCTCTCACCACGTTACTGCGGTTACCTGGCAGGGCAGGGCTCTGGGTTGCAAAGGACCCTTTCGGATGGGCGGGGCTCGGCGCACTCAGAGTCGCTCACGATCTCCTCCCCCCCCCCCGCTTCTGTGCCGCGGGAGCAGTATGACACCTGGTGAGCCAGGCCCCCCCCGCACGTCACGCTGCATGCCCCCTGCTGGTAGCGCCACCTACAGGAAGGACACATAGTGCAGTGGTCCCCGCCTACCCATTTCTTGTTCTGGAGCCCTGTGACATCACACTCACGTCGGAGGGCAGGCGGTGAAGTTGCAGAGTTCTGTGTAAGGCTCCGGTTTGCTCGACCCATTGCAGTAGGCCTCCAAAACCTGCTGTGTGGAGCTGTGATCCACACACGTGTACCATATGTGCTGCTGTCCTGCAGAGAGGAAGGATTCAGCACCACACGGCGCCTTCCTACGTTCACAACCAGCAACCACAGACACACCTACCCATTCCACAGCTCTTCGAGCACTGGCCAATCATGGGGCTCCACACATACACTTGTTCTGCCTGTGGGGGTGGTGCCACTGCAATTGCTGTCTTGTATTTCCCCTTCACCTGTGCAGAAGAAAACCTGGTCACATGCTTTAGCCGGCACCCAAACCACACTCAGATTTTTTGGAGGAGCCCTGGCCGCTGCCCCCCCCCCCCCACCTCGCCCCTCATCTCCCAGCCGACAGGGCAGATCTCCACAACGCAGGGCAGTGTGTCGGGTGGCCTATCAGACTGTGGGCAGAGGGTGTCGTCCACCTGGGAGTCCACGCCATGCTCGGTGCGCACGCAGGTCACTGTACGCCTTGCTTCTCCTGGGCCGCACAGCGCCGAACACTCCCCGGGCTCAGACACTCGCCATCTGCGGCACCCGCAGAGCACACCACGTACGTCCACCATCAGTTTAGATTGTAGCACTTCCTTTATTAATACAACGTCCCCTGCCCATCTTACATTTTGGAAAATACACTTCTGGGATAGCGGTCGCTGAGGCAGAGATCCGGTGTGGCTCCCCTACCTCACAGGACAGGGAGCAGCATTGCAGGGGCTGATTGCCAGCGGTACCCGATCCCGTGGGCATTCAGAGGCCGGCCGTTCAACTGCCACCCCCTCCTGCATCTGGACACATCTGATTGCCCGCACCATCTCCCCCGTGCCACAGGGGGCGCTGCAGAGCCCAAATGCCCCGGTCTCCCACCTGGAAAGTTACAGTATGGGTGTGAGTAGAGAAGCTCTGGATATGATCCTTTTCATTCCAAAAGAACCTGTTCAGTTCCATGTCCATTAATTCATCTGTTTGTGGTTTAATTATATGACGTGCATCAAAGGAGGGCTAGTTAATCTTTTGTGTACTTATTCAATCTTTTATTAGCAGAGAGACAAAAGTAACACGGGAAAGGTGGGATATCTGTATTATGTTTCCTAACTTTTCAAACTGAAAATACATGGTTAAAATCAAAACCAGTATTCACAGGGGAGTCCCTGCGACTGGCGGCTGGTGAAAAGATTCTGGGAGTTAATACTTCATCGATGAGTTATTTGGCAATAATGACACTGCCGCATGATTGGTTAGGCACAAAGGTAACTGTACTCGGGAGGGCAAGGCGGGAGGTGGCAGGCACTCCGCAGGCCGGCAGGTTGAGGGTCCCCCTCACAGAAGGAGTCTGCCAAGGTATCTCCTGTGTTTACATCCCAACACACAACAGCGTTCTGCTGGAGCCCTACAACAGACAGGTGCAAACATCTGCCCGTCACCAAACCACATTCATACTGAATTCATAGCCAGTCATATAAGGAAACATTCTGCTTTTTTCCACTTTTTTGGAAACTGCTGTTTTCAATTAATGTTGTTAGCTTACGGTGACAGTCCAGTACTCAGCTTTGCATTGTAAGAAATGCCAGAGCTGAGTGGCTCTCTTGTTAATTGTGGCGTGGTAAATTACCCCATTCTGAGCCAATTCTGAGCAGACATTCATCAGTCATAAACATGAAACAGAAATGAAATGTGACCCTTCTGGGCTGCCTTACCTGAGCCACATGTGACAGAACAGGAAGTAGGACGCATCTGCCACTTGGCACTGACTGAGCTCAGGTTCCGAGGCAGGAAAAAGGAGTAGGAGATGTTGGGGCTGGTGGCTTCCCCGTACTCCTTTCCGTACTTCCTGTAGACCTGTGGGAAATAGAGCATTGGCCCCAGCTGAAATCTAATTGGTCCTTGAATGCCCCTCCCCTGTCACTCACTACTTCAAAACATGTCATTGGCCAATGACAAAATTGCTCGATCTTTTGCTCCCCACCCACCTGCACACGTGTCTCCTCCGCCACTGGCCCACGCAGCAGCACCTTCTCTTTGTGGGGCAGGAGGTCAGGGGTCAGGTAGAGGCGATAGGTCAGCTGGTTGTCCTCCAGAGGGGATGGGTGTGTGGCGTTTAGGGACACACGCCCCCCCCCGGCCACCACGTACTTGCCCTGGACCAGTACGGCTACATGCATACGCACAAACACGTATATGTGGGCTGAGTAAGCATTACCAACATTACCAACATGCGTCATTTATGCCAGAGCTCAGCTAGACAATCTGACTTCTCTACCGGCTCCTGGAGGATGGGCTCCTGCTTTGAGTATGCTTCCTCCCATGGTTTCTTCCTAGTTTTTCCTTGCCAATGTCACCTCTGGCTTGCCCACAGATAATGAAATGTTGTGAAAATGTGCTTTACGAATCAACTGAATTGAGTGGTCTGTGCTCCGCCAGCAGTGACGTTACACACAATATAATTAAACATAATTAAAATCAATTTCAGTTACACTTTGGAATAAATGCAACCTTAACTAAAGAAATGTATAAAAAATCATTTCTGCCGATTGATTTTATGACATTCATCTGCCTAAGTATGTTTAGCTGATTTGACATCTGTTTTGAAAAGGAACCGCACCATACGCACAGAAAAGTCCACGTTTTGGCCACTAAATAGATGAGGTTGCACACCAGGTTGTTACAGCAACATAATCGAATCAATTTTTTGGCAAAGCAACAGACCCATCAGAACCCAAATAGAGCAGAAACGAACTAGCAATTGAAGCAGCATTCATGGATGCTAATGCTATTGAGAATGAGCTGAGACCGTGAGGAGAGGAGCAGCACTGACAAATGCTAATGCTAATGAGAACATGCAGAGACAGTGAGGAGAGGAGCAGCATTGACGGATGCTAATGCTAATGAGAACAAGCAGAGACAGCAGGAGGGGAGCAGCATTTGTAGATGCTAATGCTAATGAGAACATGCAGAGACAGTGAGGAGAAGAGCAGCACTAACGGATGCTAATGCTAATGAGAACAAGCAGAGACAGCAGGGGAGGAGCAGCATTGATGGATGCTAATGCTAATGAGAATGAGCTGAGACAGTGAGGAGAAGAGCAGCATTAGCATTAGCATCCACAAATGCTGCTCCCCTCCTGCTGTCTCTGCTTGTTCTCATTAGCATTAGCATCCGTCAATGCTGCTCCTCTCCTCACTGTCTCAGTTCATTCTCATTGACATTAGCATCCACAAATGCTGCTCTTCTCCTCACTGTCTCAGCTCATTCTCATTGGCATTAGCATCCACGAATGCTGCTCCCCCCTGCTGTCTCTGAAGAACCACAAAAAGGATGTAACTAACAGATGTCAAACGAAAATACTGCACTGTTGCATGTTTAAATAATTAATAGCGCATCATTGTTGTTAAAGTCATCCAGCTTTCTGCTTATCCTCTGATCTTCACTGTTTCACCAGAGTAATTACTTTGATAGTATTACATCTTGTCTGGTAGTTATGTGAGGTATACATGTCAGGTAAGGAATTGAAATACACCCTCTAAAAAGTAAGTCCTTTTAGTGCAAGGGTGTCAAACTCCAGTCCTGGGGGGCTGGTGCCCTGTGTAGTTTAGTTCTTTCCCTGTTCCACCAGAAACGATTGAGCTAAAGAGCTGTGTGGTAACACAAGGAGTTGCGAGGGCGTTGAATCAGGTGTGTTAAATGAGGGTAAAGCCAAAAATGTGCAAGGCTCCGACCCACCAGGACTGGAGTTTGACACCCCTGTTTTGGTGGTATAATATCATAAAGAAAGATCATTAAGACCCTTTGCTCACCTAGATGTGTGAAGAGGGGCCGTGTGTTAACAATCTGAACCTGTGTGGCATTCTGTGGAAGGGTCAGGAATGTGACATACTCTGCAAAGTAGACAATATGGCAAAAATAATCAGAAATTAGCCAAGACTGAAGCACTTCTCAGCCCTTTGGATGTTTCACACCTTTGGCACGGCCCTCTGCGTAGGAGCCGGAGATGACGATGCAGGACGAGCCGTCTCCGCCACACACCCCACAGGCGTCCTCCTCCTTCCCAGAGTGAAGCAGGCCGTCGCAGCCGAATAGCTAGGGAAAGGAGGGAAGTGGAGTTTGGTCGTTCCCTGACAGGGGACTGGCTGCAGCTCTTTGAGGGTCCAGGGCATGACGGCAAGTTCCAAGCAGCCCTGAACTGAGACCTCAGTGCTATGGCCACTATTCTGCTACAATATCAGTCCAAAGTTTGGACACGCCAAGCCGCCTACGAAGTAGAGGGACAGTGTCGCATCACATGACCTTCAAATTAAAGCTGAGAGTCTGCACTTAATGGCCATATTCATCACATAACCGTAATCTGAATATGTTTCAGTGAACAGCTAGAATAACAAAAAGCATCAGTGTCCAAATATATATGGACCTAACTCTATATTACACAAATATACAGTATATTTTCAGTATGTTTGTCAGCTTATATTGTGCTTAGGAGGTTAGATAGGCAGACAGATAGATACACAGACAGACAGACGTACAGATACACTGACAGACAGGTAGAATCCTAGCTGCAGGCTTGTACCTGGCACTTCCCCCCCAGGCAGGCGGGGATGGTGCCAGGGGGGGTGGGGGAGCTGGGCTCGCAGCGTGTTCCATCCAAAAACTGCGGCCCACGGCTCACCATGAAGTCCTCCCCCTGAGAGCGGCACAGCAGCCTGCATTGGAGGTCTCCTAGGTAATGGTGTGAGTGTGTGGGGGGGGGTCGGGTCAGAGGTCATGGGGCAGGACCAGGTACTTTTAGTAGCTAGCCGGCCGCCCGCTGACCTGTGACATGCCCCACGGCGGGGACCCAGTGGAAGAGGGAGGCACGGGCGGGGGACAGGCGGAGCGGCTGAGGGTCGGTCGCCGAGCACTGCTCCTGCATGAAGTCCAGCTGGCTCCCCCTGCAGGGCTGCCCAGGAAACACGCGTGAAGGGGTATTATCAGCAGCAGAAATGTAGCTTTAATAACAAGGCAGAATGGGAGGGGGGCTTTCATTAAACCTGGAAACACTCTTACGCCTACCAATCCCTGCATGCACATTAACCCCTACCCAGCCCTAACCTTAACCATAAGTAACCAAACAAAATACAAGGCTCTTGGCATTTTTAGTTTTTGATTGCAGTCACAGATATTTATAAAATTCAGGTTATCCTTGTGGCGGTTGAAAAAATGTCCCCATAAAGTAAAAAGACACAGAGCCTGTGCTCTAATAATACAGATATTCGGACAGCGTACATTAACGGCAGCAGCCTTTGCCTGCTGTAAACATGACCTGTTGAGCTGTACCTGCGTGTTACAAAGCTTAGCCTCGGTGTCTGTGCCCTCGCAGTTGTTCCCGCCGAAAGCAGGCCTGTGGCAGGGATTACAGGAGCGTAAGACCTCAGCGCTGGAGTCTGCGGACAGCTGGTCCTTCACAGTGCGTGCTGAAAACACGGAGGCTTTCTGTGGCAGCCAAAACACTGTCAGCCCCAAAGTGTGTCACACCATTGTACCTTTGAGGAAATGTAAGCTAAGTTTTAAAAATGAGCTTTGATCCAGCGCCCGGGATTTGTTACCGGGGGTTGTTACAGTGCCTCCGCCTGGCGCTCACACCCCCACCACAGGTGCGGGAGCAGGGGGAGAACTCCGTCCAGCTGGACCAGGATCCGTGTACCACCATGCTGGTGCTCAGCTGGGATGGGGACACACAGCGCCCCTTCAGGCACCACTGAGAAGCACAGGAAACAAACACTTCAAACAAGGTTCATCCTCCGTTTGTCCCTCTGATTGGTCAGCCTCTGATGCCGGCTAAAACCTGATTGGGCGCACACTCAGTTCCGTCCAGCAGGGGGACGAGCAGGCGGGTGCAGGAGCTCTGGTCGCCAGGGACGACGTGGCAGGAGAGGACACGGCACGCGTCCTGCGGAGAGCAGTAGGCTCTTTACCGTGTGAGATAGGAGGCAGGGACACGGTTGCCCATAGCGACAGCGCAGCACTCACAACATCGCCGGTCCTAAAGGAGCAGGCCCGGGCGGCACTGCCAAATGCGATGCGGCACTGGTCGTCTATGCCATAGTACAGCCCCGGCTTCCAGTCCTGCAGGGAGCCCCCGTACACAGGCAGGTCCCTCACACAGTCTGCGTGACCTGCACTGCAATGACAGCCCCGTGCCGGTCAGGAGAAACGCCATGCACCCCACTCCCCTACCACCGCCCCCGCGACCCAAGGTGACCCGCCCCATTACCATTAACCCGGAGACCGGTGGGGGCAGCACCTGAAGAAGTGGCCTAACTGGTTGCGGCTGCACTGAGACCATGTGAGGTCCGCACTGTTGTAGCCGCCGTCGGCCGCCATGATGAATCCGCCACTGCCGCAGCTGTTGCCCGTCCCGTCGTGGTTTATACCAAAACTGGGCAACACCAAGGTGCAGAAGGGGAGCGGACACGTTTTAATAACATACTAGTTAATACTATAATACTCTCAGTGGTATTCTGGGAAAAAGGATATAAGGAAGGATATAAGGATATAAGGAAAGAATTATCTTCCAAATTGTGACACATTGTGCCAAAAGCAGGCTGCTGAGATTTCACTACACAGCGCTTGTGAGCTAGGCCCCGCCCACATCTTGGCCCGCCCCCTATACCTGTGGCCTATCTCATGAGCAATGGTGATACCCAGGTCGAACCCTGTGTCCTCAGTGATGACACAGCTCCATTGGCTGGTACAGGCCCCGCCCAGCTGGGCCACGCCTCGCACCTGCTTGTTTCCATCGGGCAGCTGCAGGTCAAACCTATAGGGAGATATGGGTGGGGATTTCATCCTGGCAATGGAAGGGGGGGTCTGTGTAGATCTGTGTAGAGCTTCCTGAGTAGATCTATGTACTGACCCTAAGTAATCTCTGATATGTAAACAGCTATGTTTTAAATAGGGCAATAACCACACACACATGGATGCCTGGGCAGAGGCACATAAGTAGGCTGAGCAGGTAATCCATGTCATCACGGACACTTTGAGCTAGGACAGGATTTGCTAACTACCATCTCAATCAAGTGGACCTGGATTTCACTTAAGCACTGCGTTCTTGCTGTGTGCTGATTGGTCAGTCTCCTGTAATCACGCACGTGTCACTAATGTTAATGTGAAACGGCTGGATGCATCTTTAAATCAAGGAAACAAACCAGTCAGAGCACAAGAAAAACTGAACTACTTAGCCAACACACAGGAGCCTTTAAGGTTTAAAGTAGTTTGTAAAGCCTGAAGTAGCTCAAAGCATCCGGGATGACATGGATTATCTGATCACCCTAGCATAAGATTAAGGGCCATAATGCATACAGGGGAGCTGACCAGTGATTTGTTTCGAATTGGTGAGTGACAGGGTAGGGGCCACTCCAGGGGCCAATCAGCTTTCAGACAGCGGCCCTGCCCCTGTATAGGCGAGGCCTACCGTGTGATATAGAGAAGCAGGTCAGCATGCAGGGGATCGGTGTCCCTGGCGGGATTCACCCTGTGCCCCCACTTGCACACGCTGATCAGGGAGGAAGTGATGTTGTCTGTGATCTGGATCTCAGGCTGAAATCACGGGAGGAGGCGTCACTCGGCTTGTGGATGGGCACACCCCCCTGCCCATCTCTCCCATACGAGCGGAATGACAGCAGCTACCTCTGGCTCTGTCAGGATGATGGTGCGCACCAGGTGAATCCGCAGGTTGGCCCCCAGTGAGGTGTCCCGGAGCAACTCCGACGCCTTGCAGAGACCCGACAAAACCAAAGCGTCCTGAGGGTGATGCAGGAGACTCCACCTCCCCTGGGAGGTGACCCCGCTCAGCCCCGCCCACAGCATGATGACTCCGCCCACTTACTCACTATGTTCAGGTTGGTGAGGATGTAGCGCTCTGTGTCCTGTCTGTGCACCTGGCGTACATCTGACCCCACCACCACCAGAAGCTCCAGGTGGGTGACTTCAGACAGGGTAGAGGAGCTCCGTCTGAGCCGCGAGGCTGAGAAGAGGAAGGAGGCAAGCACTGCTGCACCATCAAACTGCTCAGCAGGCAACCATCTAATCCAATCATTTGGGGCCCTCCGAGGCCTTTCAGGAGCTCACAGAACATGGGCTCACAAAGGTACGATTCATACTCATATATTAGCAGAGAGAACTCTCCTCATTTTTTTTTTCATTGTACCCCATTCCCCTAGTCTAAATTATCCAAATATTAGTGACTGTTTAATTTAAGTGAAAGTTAAATTGCAATAGGTTTTAGAGCTTTCGTGTTCGGAACACTAAATTCCCCTGAAAAATACCTTCAATCTGAAGACATTTAAGGGGCACTGTGCTTTAGTCAGACCACAAGGAGTGCTCTTCATAACGGATGGATCTGCTTATACCTGAGGCAGTGGATGGCAAACCAAAATCTTGCAGCTCCAGGGATTGAAGAGAATGCTAGAAAAAATAAAAAACAAAACTTTTTTTACTCTATTTATAATTGTAAAGCACACTGCCAGGCGAATCGATGTCTCTCTTTCCTGTAACCTCCGACCTCTGAAAGGTTTAAAAAACAAGACGAATCAATGAAAACTGAAAATGCAGATGTTTGAAAATGATCAACACCAGTAACAGGCTTTAGAGTCAACTTCAGGGTATTAGAGGAAGTGTTTCAGAAAATATGTTGAAGGGACACCGCAGAAGTCAAGCAGGTCAAAGTACTTTAGAAAGAGCCGCGATCATTCCTCGGCTAGGCGCCGCGGTCCTGCCTCACCTCCTCGGCTGGGGATCTCCGGGACACCGCGAAAGCCGGCAACAGCGACAGGATACACATAAATACGGCGACTGCCATGACATTCCTTTGCGGATAGAAAGGAGATCGTGGGGTTTATCTGTAGGGGAAATCAGCCAGCTCCTCCTAACGGGACCGAGGCTTGGGGCAAATCTGCGCTTACACTGAGCAAATATCAGCAAACTGGAAAAGCGGGTCGATCAATGACAGAGTGCCCAGTGGACTTCAACTGAGTGACGAGGGTCGGTAGCTCGAAAATGTAAATAACAAAGGAACAACAATTTGTACTCGACGTTTATACAGTACCGGATCACATATGACATTGCATTTGCATTGCCTGCTGTATTTGTCTTGCTAGTACTCTTACTAATCATTTTGACTTGCTAAAACTGAATCAATTGTAACACTCCTTGCAAATGAACAATCTAACCAAGTACGGCAGCATTACAAGAAAACCGTCATCGTATACTGTGGTAAATGATAGCTTTTACGAAATGATCTTAAAAATGTGTATTTCGTCAGTCTCGAAGCATCTGGACTTAACTGAACTGAATCACACCCAAACACCTGACATGGAGAAATGGGAGTTACATACCTATATGACATTTGCAAAATGGTCAAGGAAGAAATACGGATTATCCAGGAATAGTCACTGGAATATTGCAATGCATAAAAATTCAACAGTAGTTCAACATTTTCTATTTGTAGAAAACCAGAGTAGAGGTGGGTAATCCAGGTACATAGAGTAAAAATTCAGACCAAGATTTTGTTTTAACCAACCTGTTGAGCACGCTCCTGACGGAGACTCTTAATGCTCAACTGGCTGGTTGAAACAAATTTCTGGTCTGGACTTTTACTCTTTGGACCTGAATTACCCACCTCTGGTAATAAATAATACTGCAACGCTCCTCAATTTATTTTAAAGCACAAAGTAAAAAATGTTTCTCGAAATATGTTTGTATGCTTATATTATATATAGATATATGCACGTGCGTGTGCAGGCAAACGTGTAATGATGGTCCCGGCGGGACGGGGCGCGCGCCGCCACGCTACGCCCACTCTACGCCACGCTAGCCACCTCGCGCTCCCGAGGCGCGTGAAAGGTGACGTAAGGTGACGTACGGTGACGTCACCCAGCCTAGAGACAAACATGGCGGAGACCGAGCAGCAGCAGCAACGGCAGTCAGGTAAGGATGCGCTGCCTCTCCGCGCTTTGCTAACTAGTTGGGAATAGGGCGTTTTCCCTGAAGATTTCAGATTGGGTTAACTCATCTTGTTTTTCATTTGCTATGACTGACTGGTGTTATTTGAGTGTTTTCGGGTAGCTAGCTAGCAGACTTGGGCGTAAATGCCGTTATTTTCCTGCATGTTCACCTGAGAAATGCCGTTTAGAGAAGTTTTGGTTGTTAGTCTTTCTCGGTTTTGCGACATCATTGCTATGCGGTACAGATAACCGGCGCAGTCACGTAATGACTGGTTAATGAATCCGCCACCTAATGACGGAACTGTTGTGGGTGGGTAACCCCGATAATCACAACGTTTACTAGCGCCGGACGCGCTGCCGCTGTAACCAGTTGCTGCGGTATGTTGTTTTTAAGAAGTGGCCCTTATTAAGCGCCGGGGATCGAGCTTGTTTTACGCAGTAGCCGCTGGCCAGTCGGTTGGTCGGTACAGGTTACCCTGTTGTGTATGTTACCCAGTTCATGAAGTGTGGTGTGACCGCGCAAATGGCAGGAGAATACAATACATTTTAAAGAACAAATGAATGTTTTGTTTTATTTAATTAATGTTATATATTCGCTGATGTATTGCTACATGCACTTTAACCCAAGACTGACGGGATGTAAAATCCCTAACCCTTGACCCTTCTTATAAGGTGAGCCATGGGGACTCCCTAAAACTGCCTTCCGCGCGGATGAGGGGGAGACTTTGAAATCTCAGCCCTTTGTAGGTAACGTTATAACGTAAAGTTAACAAATCACAACTAAGAGACGATAGTGTGACTTCCCCGATACGCCAGTGCTGTTGTTTCTTGATTTAATAAAGCAGTGTAAGTTGTTTAGCTTAATCTGATATATAGACTGAGCAGTCAACTAAACGGCTCTTCTAATCTGCCTTCTAAGTGCTGCTTTTACTTCAGCAAAGCAAATAAGAGTTTACGTGTGGGCTGTTTTGCTCTTAAAACCTATATGTTATGGTTATCTATCCAAATATGTAGCTGACTTAATATATTAACATCTGTCCCTCTATATTTACATTTTACAGTTGTGTATAATTAAAGGCAAATCGTTTTCTGGTTGTTCCCGGTCAGTTTATAAGTCCACAGCATAGTGCTCTGTCTTCATTTTATGTGCTTGAATAAGGACAACAGTTATTGATCAAAGAGGCAGAATAACCCATAAGGCTGTCAGTGTTGTGTTTTGCAGCCTGACTCAGGTTACAAGTATTGATGGTCACTGTGAAGATTAGGGTCTTATTTTTTACCCTGGGAGTTTAAGTTTTCAAATTAAATATACCACTCCTAATTCATGCTGAAGCGTACTCAGGTCAAGAGACATGGAATCACTTGCTTAGTTTGTTGATCTAAGGGATGTGTGAGTTGTTTTGCACAAACAGCCCAAAATGTGAAGATCCCACCCTTCCCGCTCAGGCTCCTCCCCGGAAGATGACAAGGCAGTTTCACTCACCAGCTTCAAATTCTCTGTCCCCAAGAAGGAGATCAACACGGTGCCCGACATGGGCAAATGGAAGCGTTCACAGGTATGCCGCTTTCTGACAGATTCTGTGACGTCACTGGGGGGTTATGTCCCCAAAGGGGGTCGTATTGGGCAGCCACTATCTTCATTACTTATCTTACTAAGGAAGAAACGTCAGCTCATATTCCTTTAGAAGAAACTGTGATATTTTTTTTTTATGACAAAGTTTCTTTAGGACAATTCCCCTGCTAAGCAATTACAACAAAAGTATCTGGCATCTAAATAATTAAGCACAGGGCTACTTGCTTAGTCCACCGGTTCCCGAATACCCCGAGACCTTGAGACCTCACACGGTTGGTTTGTTGTTAAAATATGGACTTACCTTCTTCCAAGGCCTATGCTGACTATATAGGATTCATCCTGACCCTGAATGAAGCTGTAAAGGGGAAGAAGCTGACATGCGAGTACAAGGTGTCTGAGGTAGGGCAGCTGGCTGGCCTGGCACCTCCCGTGAGGCAGACAGAACCAACCGCTACTCTCAAAAGCTTTCTTCCAAGTTTATGGGGATGATGTGTGGGTCAGTGGGTTAGGTCACTGACTGTGATCACAAAGGTCCCTGTTCTGCAGTCTGCATCAGCTGAGTGATTCCTTGATTGGGCCTTTGAGCTAGGCCCTTAACCTGTAACTCTTTCTTCCCTAATCTGGTAGTAGTCTGCCAGCGAGTGGGGTTTTTTTGTGTGGTTTTTCGACCTCCCAAGAACAACTGTAGTTATAAAAAACCTGTAGTTGCTTGAGGGACTTCAGAACCTTGCTTTTAGTTGTATTTTGCTTTGGATAAAGGCATTTCCCAAATAAACTGGAAATAGATTGTAAGTAAATGCCGTTTTTGTGCATTTTGTGAAAGTTCTCATCTTTTACGCTTTTACCTTCTCCCTGTCATTAGCATGGAATGGTCACCCAGTTGATTGATGTGATTGGTTTATGGCCTTACCCTCCGTGTCAGACAGTGCAGAAGCTGCTGGATCTGTTGAACACGCTGGACCGCTGGATTGACGAGACGCCGCCCGTGGACCAGCCGTCCCGCTTTGGCAACAAGGCCTTCAGGACGTGGTTCGCTAAACTGGAGCAGGTACTCTCCGCGCCCGCCGCTTCCCTTCATTTCCACTTGCTGTGTTATATTTAGCATCTCTCCCAGCACAGCTGCCCCACAATGCAGAAATTACACCGGAGCTGCACTTAGCTTCTATTAACATTTAAAAACACGAAAAGGGGCTGTAGGCTGCAGTTTCCAGGGTGAATCCAGGAGGAAGAATCTCCTTCCTTCAAGGAGTCAAGGGCAATAAAATTCCCAACCTGCCATCCAGATGTTGTTTGCAGAGATTGTGTGCCGTTCTGTGAATTTTCAGTTCCCTGGTAGTTATAGTGATTTTTTGGGCATTTGTTTATGAATCATTTGTGTATTTGTTTGTTTATGCTTAATGTGTTTATGAAGCATTTGTAATATTTTGCTCACTTCTTGAGGAGATTTCTTTGAGTTTTTTTTGCTGACCTTCTGTTTCTGTGACAGCTGCTTGCTTTCCTCATTAAGGCGTCCATGTTGTCGCCATGTTTCTATCCACCACTGCAGGAGGCAGAGGCCCTGGTGTCCACCGTCATCCCCCCTGAGCTCAGTGCTGCCGCCCCGGAGATAGCTGTCTATCTGAAGGAGGCTGTGGGGAACTCCACCAGAATAGATTACGGGACAGGTAACCGTGGTCTGGTCCACGTGTGGGAATTCCTGCTGTCCCTGTGGTTGCCGGTCAGAGAATTTCCGAGAAGATGTGTGCAGAGCTGAAGGTCATGATACCCTGTGGGCAGGTGGTGGGAGATTGTCAACGGTCCTAACGGCAGAGGAAGCCTCCTCAATAAGTGCTTCTTTGCTGAGAGCTTCCAGTTGCATGAATTATTTATACACTGCTAAGAAGCCCAGTTCCTGTGGCCTGCTCAAAGGTTAATTTGTGCTGCTTCTCCTTATGTTCTGTAATTCATTCGCCTGCTGTATTTTTGTAAAATGTCCTGCGTGTAGTTGTCAGTTCCACGCACACCTACGTTGTTTTAGCATTTTAGTTTCCGTCATAGTAAGTCTCGTGTATGAAGTGCTAGGTGACTTCAGGCAAAGAGTGCAAGTTAGTCCTCTTTCCCCAACCTGGAGTTGAGTAGCTTACTTATGGCGCTTTTCCACTGCATAGTACGGCACGGCACGGTTCAGTACAGCTCACTTTTGGGGGGTTTTCCACTGGG
>JAODKL010000040.1:2634235-2645676 GCA_026780765.1 Petrocephalus schoutedeni
CCGCGTCGTTTACTGTGCACAGTCACTTAACATGTGCAGGTGCGTTATCAGTTACCACGTCGTTTACTGTGCACAGTTACTTAACTGTGCAGGTGCTAGAAAAGTAATATTTTATAATGCTGCACTGTCACATATACTATACAGTGAAATCAGTCTAAGGAAGGATATGCAGTTATATGCTTCTAAAGCTGTGCACAGGCATTGGTGTAGTGACACATAATCCAGGCAAAGAACAGATAACTAAAATCAAGCTGATGAGATTAAACAGCACATCTACGAGTATAAAAGAGCATATGCTATACATAGACATGCATTATGACAATCCGTGAATGCAGGCTAGAAGATTGTCATGTTTATGGCCCATTAAAGTGAACTGTGGCAGTTGGTGCTGCAGAGCAGAGAGGCATACTTTCAGTGGTTAATGGTAATGTGGGAAGGTTTCTGTGATCCTGAGGCCCTGGAAGAACCTGCTTCCATCACACCTGAAAGCAGACGAGGCCTTCCGACCCACAAGTCAGGCACCTTGATGTTGAAGATTGTTAGAGCAGGAGATTTTCTCCACGTTTGACGGTAAGGACTCAAACCTTTCCTCTCCCATTTAAAATTGATACGTGGTTTAGTCAGATCAAACCCAGGGACACTCCTTTAGGTTTGATGCCCTCAGTCATAAACCCACTTGCCCAGTATGTCCTCTGCTGGCCCAGCAGGGTCAAGCAGGCACACCGAGATAAGAGCATTGAAGGCCGATATATACTTCAGATTTGGATCGAAGCCGTTAGTACGACGTAGCTGTGGACCTACACCATACCCTGACGTGCACCTCCCCAGAAACCTGACTACACTTTGCAGGAACAGTGATTGGTCTGCTTGGTGGCATTGTTTTTTTTTAATGAGGTTGAAGACAGTGTACATCCCAGGTGTACTTACAATGATGTGAAAAGGAAAGTACCCCCTCATTCAGTTCAATGGTTTTACATATTAGGACATAATTTAAAAATCATCTGGTCCTCAGCAGGTTCTAAATTTATTAAAATCTAACCGCAGGCGTAAAACCACACACTGCAGATTCCACTGTCGTTTAAAAACTAAGTATCCCCCATGATTCAATTGCTTCTAGAACCATCTTTAGCTATAACTTGAAATAATAATTTTAAGTATGATTTTATCAGTTTCTCACATTACTGTGGAGGAATTCTGACCCATTATTCTTAGCTGTCGGACACGTTTGACTCTACAATACTTTTGTCTACAGAGGAGTTCATGGTCAACTCAATGACTCCAAGGTGCCCAGGTCCCGTGGCTGCAAAACAAGCCCAAATCCTCACCCCTCCACCACCGTGCTTGACAGTTGGCATGAGGTGTTTGTGCTATGCATTATGGTCAAACATCCGCACTTTGGTCTCGTCTGTCCAAAGGACATTGTTCCAGAAATCTTGTAGTTTATTCAGATACAACTTTGCAGACCTAAGCCGTTTTGACCTGTTTGACCTGACATCACTCCTGGGAAGTCAGACTGGCAACTATCTTGAATGTTTCCTACTTGTGAATAATCTTTCTTAGTGTAGAATGGTGGACTTCAAATTGTCTGAAAATGGCCTTATTATCCTTCCCAATCTGATGGGCAGCAACAATTCCTTCTCTAAGATCACTGCTGATGTCTTTTCTCCGTGGCATTATCTTAGCACACACCCGAATGCCTTTTATAGGGGTGGTCACACATGCTGATGATCAATTAATGAAATACATTAGATTATCAGCTCCTGATTACTACTTACCCTTTTAATTCATATGAAAGCAGTTTTTTTAACCCACTGCTTCTGCATTTTGCAGTTTTTGTTAAATTAATAGTATCACTGTGTAATGTGACATACGTCGTTGTTCATCTGATGTTGTATTTACCTAATTTTAGGTAAATACAACCTGCTAGAAACGTACTTTCTTTTTTACATAACTGTATATCATATATACTTTACTAAACTTTACTAAAGTAAAAAGTTGTATGGACACTAACTTTAGAAGGGGAAATGCATAAGAAATGAGGCTGCAGCAGCTCGACATTTTCCCAGATTTGTCTGCAGGAAGCTTGGTGCAGCACAAATGTAACCAGGACCTTTGACTTAAGAGTTAAAAAATTCTTAACAAAAAGTAGGAGCTAAAAGCATTGTATAAAGATGCTAAACGTTACTTTCAGCAAAGTCTAAGCTCAATTCCAGGATACTTCAATTGTTAAATGATTGTCTACTCCAATTACATGATTCAACAGTTGAATATATCCCAGGGCGTGATGATAGTAAAAGCAGCATCTAAACCTGTGAATTACCTATAGTGACACAGACATAGCAGCAACAGGTATAAATGCTATGTGTAGGTCAGAGTGTGGCCTCCACGCATGAGTCTGAATACTCGTGATGGGGTCGGTCACTCGCTTGGCTCAGGACGTGGCCTCCACGCACGAGTATGAATGCTAGTGACGGGGTCAGTCACTCTCGTGGCTCAGGACGTGGCCTCCATATACGAGTACGAATACTTGTGACGGGGTCGGTCACTCGCTTGGCTCAGGACGTGGCCTCCATATACGAGTACGAATACTCGTGACGGGGTCGGTCACTCGCGTGGCTCAGGACGTGGCCTCCACGCACGAGTATGAATGCTCGTGACGGGGTCGGTCACTCTCGTGGCTCAGGACGTGGCCTCCACGCACGAGTATGAATGCTCGTGACGGGGTCGGTCACTCTCGGGGGCCTCCTGGGATGCTTTTCCAGCTTTCCTGAAGGAGGTCCCACATATATGCTGAGCTCTCATTGGCCACTTTTGCTTCACTCTCTCATCAAACTCCTCCAAAACCATTTCTACTGGTCTTAGGTCAGGTGGCCAGGTCATATGATATGACACTGTCCTTTGTAGGAGGCTTGGTGTGTCCAAACTTTGGAAGGTACTGACGCTGTACCTTCCACACTGCAGCACAAAGAAACGTGGAGTAAATGCTAGCTGTTACATCCCCTGGCAAATCTCTCCACTAGTGAGCGGCTGCTTAACAGAGCTGATAAACACTGCCCATCACCTAACCCACATCAATTTTTAAACGCCGTTTTAATGCTGTTTGAGCTTAAAAATAGGTCATCCTAATCAAGTCAGTCTAGTCCAATCTAGTGGCCAAAATCTGCCACTTTCTGGCAGACTGTCTGAGCTGTATTTACATCTATTAAGAGCCTAACAAAGAGCCGAAGCAGTACTGAACTGCTGATACCTCTGAAATACCTCAGTGTGTTTATTTAGAGTGACTCATGTATGCAACCATTTGTCAGATTTTGCTGCCTTCTTGGTTTTAGTGGCACTACGGGTGGTGCCATATAGCTGCTACTGAAACCTGATCCAGGATCAGCAGCAGTGAAGCAGTCAGCCCACGGTCACAGCGAGTGTGTAATAAGCGGCCTCCCGAGATTTGGAGCTCTCCTGTGTGTGGTGTGTGTGTAACAGCTCTGAGACACAGCACAGCAAGTTCGTAACAGCAGCCACACACACTGAAGCTGTCAATCACAGATAACCCTCCTTCTGCTTATACTGTTATGTAACCAGCATCATGCATTCTAAAATTAATTATGGAATAAAGAATATAAGGTAAAGAAAAAATGGCATAATAAAAAGTATGTGTGCACTTCTGGAGCACAAACAGGCAGGAGAGAGGGTGGTGCTCTGTGACGTTGAGTGCTCGTGATCCACGTGCATGCTGACCGCATGTGTGTGTCTCACAGAAACAGGCTTCCTGGTCAGAACTCACTCAGAGACCACATTAATTATTTAACTCGTTTTCACTGAACTGCAGGATGTGCAGTGAACCGGCTCACGTGCGTTTGTCTGCATCTGTGTGCTCCTCGGACATGCTGTAAAAGCAACCTGTACCGTTACAGTAGTTTGTCAAGCAGAAATCCAAGCCAGGAGTAATTACTATTACTTCAAACCATAACTATTAGGGGACCTAATAGTTCCCCTAATAGGGGGACCTATTTTTTGCAAAGGTGAATGGGACGGAAAGACACAACATGTGACAATGACCGGACTGATGAACGCATGACTAAGAAGCACTTAAATACTGGAGCCAGTGGCTTCAGGTGACCAGATTTGTCCAGTGATATGATGCTTTGCCTCTTATTCTTCTTGTAAATATTCTAGATGCTGTTTTTCAAATCCGTTACCTCGAACCTCAGTGTCGCTGCTGCACCCAGACCTATAATAAGTCCTAACTGCTGCCACAGTGTTTCAGGCCAGACATTTTAAAAATCCACTCAGGTGCTTAATTTCGGTGACCCTGCTGTCACGACTGAGGAGCAGGAACGACCCACAAGGCAGTGAGTATCAGGGTATCCCCGTTGAAGGGGACCTATTTTTTGCAAAGGTGAATGGGACGGAAAGACACAACATGTGACAATGACCGGACTGATGAACACATGACTAAGAAGCACTTAAATACTGGAGCAACGAGAGGAGAGAACGCCAGGTGACAATTAGCAATCGAGCAAGAGGAATGTCTAACAAGACTCAGGTTTGGCTGATTTAGAGCCACGCCCAGGGGAAACACCGTGATCGAACACACTGGGCGGGGCTGACGTGAACCCTGCTGCCTCTTCGAGGGATCCTCTTTAAAAAACATGTTCTTTGTTGCCCGGGATTATGATGCCCATTTCGCTGTCCCAATCCCGGATGCTCACACTTTCATTATAACATTACAAAGTTTACACTATTTATAACAGCTGCAACTGTAAAACAGAAAACATGACATACTGTCTTTTTTTTTACAGTAAAATTGAAATAGTCAGTAATTAGCTATTTTAAAGTCACTGCATTATATGTCATATGCAGATATACTTCATGCTGCTATTTCTTACATTTTTGTTGTTTTATTATTTTCTTATATTTATTTCTTGCAAAATTATTTGTTACATTTTTGCCCTTTTATGCAGCGTTGAGAAGCAATTCTTGTTATTTCTCCATCCTTTTGTTAATATTTGTCTGGTTAAATGTTAGAAGAGCCTGAATGAATAGAGAATTATTAACTCTAAACTCATTCCACTGTGATGAATATGGCTTCATGAAGGCCTGACCTCCAGATGAGTAAGCGAGAAAACCTTTTTCACGTCACACTGCCTCCTGCAAAACTAGTCATCCTTTTGACTAGATTATTCTTAAGAACCTCCTAAAAAGCAATGTGATTTACATTTACGTACTGCAAACCAATTACAGTTTCAAGAAAACCTGAATGAATCATAATTCATAATACGTTTATTATGCTATGGCAATAAATGATAGGGAAGATAACGCAAAATATCTCATAAATTTGCATACATGTTTACAATGTAGCGTGGCTGTGTGAATGTCTGACTGTGTGGGAACATGCTTGCGTGAGCGCGCGCGCGTGTGTGAGAGAGAGGGAGAGAGCGCGCGCGCGCGTGTGTGTACACCTCCGTGACCGTATTTCAGTCCATTGAGAGAATCGGAGCGTGTTGCAGGTACCGCACAGCATGCAGAATTACCGGTGCGCGTGTGCATGCGTGCAGGATGGGAGCGCGCGGGTGCGGGCTCGTCTGCAGTCCCAGGCGCGTCTTATGTTTCTCTCGCCGCGCGAAGCGGGCGGGGTGTGTGCGGCATGCTGACGCCGGCTGCAGTGTGGGAGCGGTCCCCGCCGGAGATCGGCGGTTAGGCTCAGCGTTCCGGGTCAGGGAGACATGTACTCAGGGTCCCCTCTGAAGTTCGGCTTTGGGGGGGAGGGAGGGGGGGGGGAGGTAACACCCAGAGGAGGGTATTAGCAGAGAGAGAGAGAGGGAGAGGGAGAGAATGGGTAAGCTTCAGGCTGCAACGAATGCTTTGTGGAGGAGGGAGATCCACTGTGACTGAGAACAGAAAAATTCAGTAATTTAACCGAAAACAAAGAAAATGTTTCTTGAAAAGAGAAAAAAAATCCTGAGTTATGATAATTGTGCCCCTAGCTCTGTCGCATATCTGCAGTTGCCTTTTTCTAACGCAGTTACCTTTTTCTAACCTTCCAAGATCTTTGCGATCTTGGAAGGTTCATCCATGTTATTTTTCATACTATTACTGCTACATTTGAATTTCGCTATAAATTGTATATGCATTAAAACGCATGCATGTGTAATATCCAGGTAAAGTCAGACGTATGCTGATTAATACAGGATCACATGCACCTCTGATGAAAATTGCTGATCCTTTAAATCCACCATTATGTCAATTAAGCCACAAATTAAAACGGGATTATTTGGGGGAGCTGAGATCAAATAATTCCCCATTCGAACAGCAAATAACATCATTTTTATTGATGAGTTCCCTCATTTCTGCTTCAGCTTCCGAGAAAGCACAGGAAGTATCGAGAAACTCCCTGTTAACCCACTAAAGCGGTTCTTCCTCGAAGAGGTTGCCATTTGACTCACTCACGAGTTATCAACGGAGGCGGGATTCATTTACCAAGCACCCTCCCCCCCCGCCCCCCCACACACAAACACACCACGCCTTCTACCCGACTTCAGACCTCCAGCGCCACCATCGGGTAGCGCCCAGTCATCATATGGCGCTCCGGGCACTTTCTGTGGCAGATCAGGCTGATGGGGGGAGGACAGGAACACTTCAAAGGGGTCTGGAGATCCAGGTGTGCTGCCTTTGGAGGGCGGCCAGGGAGTGGGGCTTCTGGGGGTCTGGATGTGTGCAGACCGGCCCTCTCATCTTAACCCCCCTCCCAGCTGCCTTTACTGACAGGCTGGGGAGGAGTACCCCCCCCACCTCTCTCCTGCTCCAACTGCAATCTCTAGCTGCAAGCTCTGTGTCTCCCTACATCACTCTATCAAACGACCATAGGGGCCTCAAAAATACACTTATGCTTAAAATTTTTTTTTCCTTTGCTGGGTTTAAACGTCTTTGTAAAGCTGGCGAAGGCAGCCGGCGAGAGCTTTGGCTCTTATTTGCACTGGCTGAGGTACGACACATGGGATTCCCCCCCCCCCCCCCTCTGCGGATACGAGCGGCTGCACACGACGGAGAGGAAAAGTCCTCACGTGTCAGGTGTGGTGCTGCCCTTCGCCCCGGAAGGCGTAAGGGAAGGAAAGGAGGTCATCCCCGATGGCTGCTCTATGGACCTTTACAGTCTGACTGACAGGCAGTAATGTTGACTGCAGACACAGTGAGATATAATAATATTTGCTCCACCCTTTACCCCAATCTGAATGCTTTTGCTTGCAGCGTCGGGGTTCCCCATCCCCCGTGCCCCACAGGCCCTGAAGGCCCTCAAACAGGCAGATCTGTGCCCTTCAGGCTGATTCAGTGTCAAACTGCAGCTGAGGTAGCTCTAAGGATAAGTCTTGACTGGAGGGGCCCCTTGGGGCCCCCAGTGAGAACACCCCGGAGACCCCCGGATGCCTGGTCCACAATCTTTCAACAGCAAGCCGGCATGAGCAGCAGAAATGACTGAAGTGTTTTTGAACAGTAATCATGATTAATTTCCTCAATATGAGTAATTCAGTGATCACATTATATCATTCTTACCAATTACACAGCTTGTTTTTTTCCATTAAATTAAAGTATCAGTTGATTTTAAAAGCTGTCATCATACCATTAGCACAAATACAATGTTATAAACATTTTTTCTAAATGAGCAATACTGAGGAGAGCTGAACCAAGTGTTAAATGGTGCCACTTTCTTTTGAAATGGTTCCTGATCCATGACTATTGATGAGGGTTTTTTCTGGGGCTCAAAAGCATGTCACTGTATCACATAGCCCGTTGGCCTTTTATTCTCTTTCTAGGAGAAAGTGGTCCCTTTTGTCTAATTTATGTTCAGGGTGACCTGGTCAAGAACCAATATGCCCGTGCACATTGTGTGAGAAAAAACGCACAGGTTAAGTTAAATCACTTGTACAGGTCATCTGCTAAATGAGATGGCCTTTGAGGTAGTGGAGAAAACTAGTGGGCGCTAGTTTGTCAGCAGCCTGAGTAGAAGCTGACCTGATACAAAGCTAACCGCTAACCATGACCTGATACAAAGCTAACTGCTAACCGTGGCCTGATACAAAGCTAACCGCTAACTGCGACCTGATACAAAGCTAACTGCTAACCGTGGCCTGATACAAAGCTAACCGCTAACCATGACCTGATACAAAGCTAACTGCTAACCATGACCTGATACAAAGCTAACCACTAACCATGACCTGATACAAAGCTAACCGCTAATCGCGGTTTGATACAAAGCTAACCATTAACTGTGACCTGATACAAAGCTAACCGTTAACTGTGACCTGATACAAAGCTAACCGCTAACTGTGGCCTGATACAAAGCTAACTACTAACCATGACCTGATACAAAGCATGACTGTGAAATGAGAGGGTGTGTGAGGTTCTGGAAGCCCCCCAACCCTGATGAGGGTGCCATCGCCCAGGCAGGAACTTCCTGTCTCGGGACACAACCCGCAGAGTATTTATCTGCAAAGATTACTATGGGACTACAGCAGATTTGGCCTGGAAATAGCTTGTGGGTGAAAAAAATCAAACTTTACAATACAAAGATTGTCAAAAGAATGGGTCAGCAGCATGCTGGCTTACTGAGGTGGGGGTCGGGGTCGCTGAGGGCATTCTAACAGGACGGGTACAGCTCACAGTTCTTACCACTTAGACATCAATGGCTAGAACGTCAATAATGTCCCTCCCAGCAGCAGCACAGGCCCAGCACAAACTCGAACATCTGCACCGACTGCTGAGCTCATGGGAGCTGTCAGAAGAGCTTGGTGCTGCAGAAATTCAGCCCTCTTCCCCCTTCCATCCTGCCTCATTCTCATTTATATTTATTCTGACTGTCAATGATCCAGAGAAATAAATACGGCCCTTATGCAGATGCGATGGGCTGGAATATGATTGGAATAAACTTAAGCTCGCCTAAACTGTGGGAGATGCGATGGTCATCCTGTACCAAGAGCAAGCTAATAATGTTCTGCTAATAATACATATACAGCATTTCACAGATGAATTTCACTACTTCATTGTTATCTGTGCAGTGTGGAGACTGAAATATACCTGCTAGACCCGCTACAGTTTGCAGAGCAGGCTCACATAGATCTTGAAGTAGCTCCAGAGAACCGTCAAGTACCTAGACATAGCCAGCTATGTCCTGAAAATGCTCTTGTTTTACTTCTCCAGTGTGTTTAACACCATCCAGACTTCCCTGCAGGGGAAGGAGCTCTAGATCAGTGTTTGCCAACCCAGTCCTCGGGGACCCAAAGGCAGTCCATGTTTGTGCTTCCTCCCAACTCCCTGTCAGACAGTCCACATTTTTGCTCCCTCATAGCTCCCAGGTAGGGTAGCAAATTGCATATCTGATGCAGTTCTGAGCATCATAGTGGTGCCCCGAGGGGACAGTACTGCCGCCATTCCTGTTTACCGTTTTACCCCACAGACATCAGGTGTCAGATTATCTGATGGTGGAACGGAACAGGTGTTTGACACGGTTGGATGTGTAACCAGAGAGATTTCGGAACCACTGGCCAAAACAACTGGTGTAATTCAGCAGTTCTCACACATATTCCTAGAAGATCCTTAATGTAAATGAGCTTGGTATATGTCTAGTGAACCTGGTAGGTGAAATTATGAGCTATATCAGTCAGTGCAGTCTGGGTGTGTGCTAAGTGAAAAACTCATGGACTGGCCCCCAGCTTCCACACTATGGCCTCCACGCTTATTTTCTCTAGTTTTGGTCAAGAAAAGCTCATCATTTTCACATTCCAGCAGCGCCCCTCACCCCACACATACACGTCCGTCCACAGCCCAGCGCTCCGTCAGTGACTGACAGGCAGCCCCGCACCCGTGTTCCTGTAGCGGGTGACTAGCGCTCACTGCCGGACAGGACATGATTTGTTCCGGGTGTTTACGTGCCAGAAAGGCCGTCGCTCATTTTCTATTCCGCCGTCTGCGTGTCGCTCGAAAGGCCAAAGTGCTTTCCGCTCGTATGACTCTTCAGCACGTGACAGGAATTCAGGACCTGATGACAGTAATCATGGGGAGGTCAGGGGCACCTCTACGGTTGCGGGTTCGAATCCAGCCTCTGCTCTGCACGAGTGAAATTTGCACGGGCTCCTGGTGTTTGTGTGAGATTTTTACAGTGGTCCAAAAAATTCAGAGTTTGATCAACAGAGGTCTCTAAATTGACCTTAATGTGCGAACCCTGCGATGGACCAGCGTCCCCCTGGGACAGGCTCCTGGCCCCCCGGGACCCTGCACTGGGAAAAGCAGATGGAAGATGGATAATATCAGGATGGTGCGCAAGGGATTTACGTGAAAAGGGGGGACAGTAAACATATTTTATCACTTACTCCGGCACAGCGGCAGTAAATCTCAGGCTTTATGGTATCATCTCTAATCTGGCGGCAGTAAATGGAATTAATGAGAGCTGCCCCCCATATCGAGCGCGCAGAGGAAGCAGTATCCATGTGTGGTACGGCTGCCTAGCTGCTAACATGGGACAGTGAGTACTTCTCCTCAGATTGGCCAACCACCCTATAATATCGTACTATAATATCTATCTTTACAATGCAGGCTGTCCTGTGTACAGTATAAGTTACTTGACTTAGGCGACGGGGGCAAACTGTGGTCTGAGGTACCGAGGGAAACAGGCCAATCAGCTTCCTGATTGTTTCTCCGTGACCTGCTGCCTGGGGCCCAGACAAACCCAAACACTCATTGCAGTGTTCCAGTGCCGAATGCAGCCAAGTCTGCAGGGTACCAGCCACGAGTAGCGCCCCTCCCCCCCCAGTCCAGTTGCATCTCCCTGAGTAAATGTCAACTTTATCTTAAGAAAAGCTGTGAAATTAAGGATTAGAGTCACAAGTTATAGTTTGCGTTGGCCTGAAATAGACTGGGGTCCCACCCAGGGTGCCCCCTCCCTCATGCCCAGGGTTTGCTGGGACAGACTCCAGGAGTACCGCTGTCTTGTACTAGTTAAGTGGTTGGTTAGGGGAGATAGATGGATGTTAAAGAGAAGGATACATATGGACAGTGCATCCTTTTCCTATGCAGTGTTGCTGGGGGAAGGAGGCATTAATATTGCGCATAAAGGATTATAGGATATTACAGTAACTGAGCTGTAACTCCTGGCCTGTTTGTGCTGCTCATAAGGTTTAGCTGTGCTGCTGTTGCACAGAGATTTGAGATGAGCCTGTCATGAGGCGGGCAGCTGCTTGCAACTGACTCAACGGTCCGCTCGCCGCCCGCCCACCCCCCCCGGACACCTAAGTCGTGGTTCCCAGAAAAGCCCCGACAGATGTGGGAAAGACAGAGTCGTCTCAGGCACACCTGGCAGCACCGCAGGGGGGCGAAGAGCGACTTCTCTCATCACCACAGCCTCCAGCATCCCACGGTCTTGTCGCTTTCGGGGGGGGGGGGGGGGGGGGGGGGGG
>JAODKL010000040.1:2664655-2688409 GCA_026780765.1 Petrocephalus schoutedeni
CAGGAAACGATCGGGAAACACTCACGTGGGTAACAAGGGGCGTGGCACAACAGGAATACATGACAGAGCGTGACACCCGTACTCCTAACTCCATAAAACTTGGTCTTCTGGAAAAGATGAAGCAAGGAGCCTAGTCGCTGGGCATCGGGAGAACATTTCAGTCTAAGTGGGTCATCCTGGAAGGTGCTTCTTTCTCGCTTGGCACCTCTGTGAGTTTGAAGTTCCTCTTCAGTTGGGATCAGCCAACCCTCACATCACTGCCCCAAAAAACACAACTGACTTCTGCAGAACACAGTGATTATCAGGCTTTATAGCAGTTTGATTTATTTATCAACAGATAGCCATCCATCCATACATACATTCATATATACTTACATACACTTACCCTTATTAGGGTCACAATGAGATATTATCCTACATGAAATCGACGTAGAGATACAGTGAACTGAGATGGTCATATATGAATATGAACGTCATACATATGACATATGAACCTCACTTAATACTGTAAGACACAGAATGTAGTTTTTTCCATGAAGAGAATAAATAACTTGAGAGATTTCAGTTGAAATAATAACCATTAATAAATAATACGCACGGTGTATTATATTAATGAAGACTTAGGTATCAGATTATCTGTGTTTGGACATCCATGGGGGGATGTGTACAGCTTAGCAAACAGCACTGAAGTTTGCGATGTAAAGCCTAATTAACTGTGAAGGAGAAGAATGGGTTAATTATCTGGCAATTACTGATCGCTGAGGCGCATGGCTGCTTGACGCACGTGTCAGACATGAAGATGCGTTCAGTCTTTGGGCGCTTTTCTACTGCACCAGGTACTGTACTTTTAGTATGGTACTTTTGGTACTTTCCTTTCTGCATTGACTTCTGGTTGCGTAGCAGTACCAAAAGTACCAAAGTAGCTGGGTTCCTTTTTTGGTACTTCGGTAACTTCGGGGTGGGACTTGTTGAGCATGACAATGTGCTCATTGTCAGTTGATTATGCAAATAGCCTGCCTCTGAAACACAGTACAACCACTCTCCTTAAAAAATTTAGATCCCTTAGATGTTCTACTACTTCTACTTCAAAATCTAATCCTGAAAATCTGGACAAAGTATCATATAAGAGGAGGGGTGAATGGGATCTGTGCAAGTGCTTAAGACGTTAGGGGGTTTTGCGATGTCCTTAACTGTGGGATCTACTGCCAATAATTAGTGATTAAAACCCTTACTAAAAAGAAATGGCTTCTTAGTATTTTAAGAGGAGCAGAAAATGAGTAGCCAACATACCAGTATGGAGAAAGCTAGTACTGGTCCAAAGCCTGTGAAAAGCTACACACAAGGCCTCCGTGTCACCGGGCTGTAGGTATGGAGAAGTGTGTCCTTTATGGTCTAGTGAATTGGAGAAATGTTCTGGCTCTGGGGCTGATTTACGGCTGTGACTCCCCGGAGGTCAAGGCCAGGTCAATGTACAGAGGCTGAATGGCAAGGTACCTAAGCGTTCCATGCTGCTCACCTGTGTGTGCTATGTGCTTAACGGACCATGTCATGCTGTTCTAATGGATGTAGAGTTTGGGGAAGTATCAAAGCATAACTCCATAACATACCTACATCCAATGATGAAATGACGATGATACGCTAATGTGTTGTCAAACTTTTAGAATCACTTTAAAACCTATTGTATTGATTCGTACTGGGGTTCTCAATCCAAAGTCAGGCAGTGTTCCACTGGGCCACTCAAGGCATCTGGAAAAAATATGGAACCGTGAATTTTTTGCACAAGGTTGGAAGCCCTTATAATATAGTCTAATATCTATCCACCTATCCATCCATCCATCCATCAAAATTTCACACCTGTTTATCCAATGCAGACTCACAGCAAACCTGGAGCCTGTCGAAGGTGACACAGCATGCTAGGCAGGGGATACCCTTCGAGGCCATGCCAATTCGTCAAAGGCCACACACACTCAAGTCAGTTTAGAGACACCAGTTTACCTAAACTGCAATATTTGGACTGTAGGAAGAAGCTGGATCAGCTAGCAGAAATCCATGTGAACATGGAGAGAAGATCAAAGCTCCACACGTGGTGAGAGGGTGGGAATCAAACTAACAACCCTGGAGGAGCAGAAATCCATATTAATACAGAGAGAAGATCAAAGCTCCACACACAGTGAGAGGGTGAGAATCAAACTCACAAACCTGGAGGACCAAGACTGCCTGTTCAGTGGCAGTGGCATCCAACATAACTTCTCACTTTATGAAAGTCTATATATACTTTGCAAAATATCAGAAAAAGGTTCCAGTGGGCTTATGCTTTAGACAAAGAGAATAATAGCAGTCAATTAAAATTTTCTCTTAATTATCTGAGATATTGTATTGCAGTATGTCATTGAAGTTTGTAAAATTTTCATTCACTACTGATGTGCTTTTATGTGTAATTTCAGTCCTCTAAATTCTATTGGCTTGTTTACTATTCTGGAAGCCCTCTTCTTGTTAAAGTGATTTTTGTGGTCATTTGACGATTAAAGTGTCTAGTATTATTACAATTCTTATTGTCTTCCAGGCAGATGCTCTCACACTGAATGGTTTCCCAAGGCAAGATGCAAATTCCATACTAAAAAAAAACAAGCGAAACAATTAAAGGTCAATACAGAAGAGTTCATTTCAAGCTAGGTCAATCACACAGCAAATTCAAAATACAGCAACACAAACAGAAGAACCCTTTACTTAATTAAACTGCTAGGAAGATGGAGGACAATGAGAATTGCTTTCCTTTTTGTTTGAGGCACACTTTGTCTAAACGTGTAGGTGTGCCTACATGCATGAATAATTATGTCAAGGACATGTTTGGGGGCCGTTCTGTGGAATATTCATTTTGTGTGTTCGTTAATAACCTAAAAATATGGCCCAGGCTAGTGCATATGTGTGCGGGATATATTTCATCCATAGGCCCAGACTTCATCTGAAGTCCAAGACATGAACTTGGGCTACCATTCTAGCATGTAGACAGGAAATCTTTCACACCTCCAACATCAAAGCTTTTGCCTTGTCAGCTTTGACTAACCTGCTTCATCTGCAGTGAATGGTTCCTCTAAAGCCCATCAAACTTCCCCGAGACGGAAAACAATGAGAACCATCTACAATGTGTGTCGATACATTTGTGTTTTGGCACTTCATTGCGTTTACTTGACAATGCTCCAGAGAAAACACAATCAAATGAATCCTGCAGAGTGACAACATTTTTTGTTGGAGTGTTTACACATGCTCTGCATGGCGTACTATTATGTAAAGGAAATGAGCAAAAATGAATGTCAAGCAATGTCATCCTAGGGAGATGTAAACTTACATTATCACTGAAAAGCAAAAGAAGAGACTAAATACATCAACACTACGCACCATTATCTAGATTTTAAAGCACAACAGAAAAGCAATGATGGGAAGATCATGAGCTCGATGGGGATCACAAGTGTTCAACAATACTTGGACCAGTCTGAGGAGACATTTATGGATATTAAAGCCATGACCCAAGTTTATCAAGTTTTAGATGTAACTACTGTATAAGCATAATCTCCGGCAGTGGATGGCAATGAACAGCTGGTGTCTCACCTCCCTTAGTGATTCTGACAAATGGGCATGCGTATGTGTAGTCTCAGTATGAGAATCAGCCCAATTCACACTGTCAATGGCTGTGGCAGATTTACTGGTTCCGGGTGCATTTACTGGCCATGGCCTCGGTCTACTCCTGATGGCAAGGATGACGGAACATGGGTTATTGCCATCCTGAGCAGATTCACCCAAGAGTATATTAATAATGCAAAAGAGAGTGGAGCAACGTGAGGCAAGATCACCTGCATCCCATGATGCAATGCGTCTCTCCTGCTGGGCGAATGTCTTCCAGAATGACAGTGCTCCAATGCACAGGCGCAACTTATCAGCAGGTGGTGAGGACGAAATGACTAGAAATTCGTGACACTCTCAGTCACCAAATCTGAATTTCACAGTCACAGACCTGAGTTGGTGGGACTGACAGAAGAGAGGCCTGTGGCATCGGCTTATGTCCCATCAAGCTGGACAGTAATTGTGGAGAAATGGTCCCTGGTCTCTGCAAACCAGTCGCAGGACCTTGTGGTCTCCATGACAGACTGTAACCATAGCATCCACACCATCCATATATTTTAAGTTGCATGCCTGTCTTTGCTGTAACCTAGCAGTAATTAACATCATCTTCCTGCAAAACCGTAGTAGCTCATGCAGCTTAGAAAAAAGTGCATGTTTTACTTTTTTGGGTTCAAAGTCTCAGATGCTGTCCTGGGTTGGCTGCGTTTCTGTAGTTCCAGGCCCTGTTCCTTAAAAGCCACGCCCAGCCCTCCAGACAACTCCCTTGGCCCTTATCATTCCTTCTTTCTCAGTGCAGAACAGCAAGGCTGAAGCGCCGCTAACAAGGCTAGCTTCATCAGCACTCCGCTGGAGATGGGGTCACGGGAGCTCAGGGTTAAAACGACAGCCTTTTCAGTGGAGCATTTCAGAAGGCCTGCCCCGTCTTATTGTCATCTCAGGAGCTTTATAATATGTTGTGCTTGAATTGTTTTCATTTCTTCGCTGATGTTGTCATTCCATTCTCTCTTGCATTATTAATTCACACTCTTGTTCAATCTGCTTTTACTGTTTCAATGTAATTCACATGATGAATAAGCATCAGACAACAAGGAAACCCTCTGATTTGTGTTTTTTTTTTTTTTTACAAATATGATGCCACACTGGCAACATGTGTGGCATTACAAAAATGCTTAATGTTTTCATAATATGCAAGACGATTTCGCTTATATGAAATGCAAAATATGCATGTGAGGGAATTTCAAAGTGGAGGATATGAACTGGACGTAAAAAAGAAATTTTAGATTTTTGTGTTTTTTCTTAAAATTGGCCACTTTATTAGGCAAACCTTGCTAGTACTGGGTTGGACCCCCTTTTGCCTTCAGAACTGCCTTAATACTCCGTGGCATAAGACCAGCACTGAAAGCATGTGAATGCTGGGCTTAACGGCTAGCAGAGAGAGGCGAGCTCAGAGATAGCAGACAGGACAGAATCACACCCAAAGACAAAATACATGGTAAATGCACATGGTAGCACGTGCATGGTAAGCAAGGCTGGCGACGGTATGTCCTTTGCTGCTAAGCTGTTACTCCAACGAGGGAGATCAGACTTTCCCTTTCTTTTTTCCCTCCATAGATGCAAACTGACAGTGATATATTTAGCAACCAACATCTTACATTTCCTTATTTTTGAGATGAGATTTTGACCTTTGGGCTTTAATGTCTCTGTAAAGGCAGTTACTCATCGATGGTAGGCCTCTGTGATATTGATACACAGCAAGATATTCCAGAGCATTCCCTCTCCCGTCCTGTGCGGGAGCTGAAGGCGATGGGCTTGCACCTCTCCTTCCTCCCTGTCCCTCCGAGGTCGGCACTATGCGAGATGAGCAGTGGGAGGTAACGGTAGCCTCTGTCAAAGCCTCTTCAGTCTGACAGGGATGCACATGACTCCTTTTTTACAGTCGAAACCAGCTTCCCTTCCCTTGCGAACCCCCACCCCCTACCCCCCAATTTTGTCCCCTCATGCTGTGCTGCTCCCCATCTGTTCTGAAGCCCAGTGTTCCCCTATCACCCAAACAGAACCCTGCCCTCTACCAATGACTCCTGACACTGCTCCCTTAATAAAACAATATTGCTGAGTGCTGTGTGGCTATTACTGCTAGTGTAGCCATGATCTAAACCAAATATGTATCTACGGCTATAACCTCACTCACAATTATGGTGATTACCACCATGTCCACCACTGTTACTCTTTACTTCTCATAATAATTGCCCAGTAGTGATAATTACATGGGCATTATGGATGTTTTTAGACATACTCTTCTTTTACACACACTATACAAATTACTAATGAGCTGTGGTACTAACATGAACCCTGTGTGTGTCATTTTGCTAACACGCACCATTACTGTACTGAATGTGTCATACCTCTGAACCCGCAGCTTGTAAATTTCAGCCAGGCAAGAGCATCAGCTAAGATGTAATGTCCTAGGTCCATGGTGACAATTGGCACACGTTATATCACGTCATGAACACAGATGGCACGATGAATGTAGTTTTATTCCAGTGGTGCCGCCGGTGTGGAGACAAATTTAGTCGAATCTGCCGCGGTGTGGGAAGGGGGGCAAACGGCGGGACATGGACAAATCAGGCCCTCAGAGGATGGTACCCTCAGCCGATCGGTCCCTTTCGGTGCCCAAGTCGGGCACTCGCGACGGAAAGTGGATGCAGATTTATGCCTGAGTGATGGGGGGGGGGGGGCAGTAGTTCTGTATTTTAGATGAAAGGCTCGTTTGCATGTGCACCAATCGCCCCCCCCCACCCCCCATCTCCCATACTCTCTTTTTAACGGCTTCACTTTAATATGTATGCAAATGCACCGTCTTCCATCCCTTTAATTGTCTGGCTCCCAGCAGTCAGGCTGCATGAAAAGTGTTTGTATTTATGGTGCCTCTGCCCCGTGCCCACAGCTGCCTGTCCCTGACGCGCCCGCGACCGAGAGAGAGCGCCAGGCAACCGCGATGCCCCGACACCACTAACCACGCTAACCGTCCGCACGCTCACTGCACTGCGCTCCCAAACGCTGGCACATTGCCGGTTTGGTGTTTCCAGCGAGCTGCTGTCTGACACGGCCCACGGCCTAGAGGCAGCTCGACACCGAAGCATCCCCGCAGAGATTCCAAAAACCGATGGTGTGGGAAGAGGCAGCACTAATAAAACCTCGCTCATCAAAAAAAAAAAATGTTGTTCAAACACAAGACACAAGTTTTTTTTTTACTTTAGATTTAAGAGGATGGGGTGGCTGAGATGGGAGGGGCTTTGAGATACCTACCTTTGACCATAGGACAGGAGCCAGAAAAACATTACTGTTTGAATTGTGCCACTTAATACAGTCTGCAAGCAGGACCGTCTTACAAGTAATAGTAATAGTATGAAGCCCTTTTCTACAAGTGGGCAAGTCATTCCAGATTTAGTCAACGTCAGACTCCAGGCTGATTCCAAATTTTTAAAAGAAATAACATTACTCACACTGAAAGATGTGAGGTTGTCAGGCAAGGTTATCTGCTAGTGAGGATGGACGAAGCGGTCACTAACTCAGCCAGGTCTAGAAGAAGATAAGAAAAGACGATGACATTCATCAGAATGGAACCTTCATAGTTTCCCTCCATTTCACTAAGACAACAGATGTAAATGTTTAAGTAGATGCTTTAAAAAACTCCAGGACATCCTGGCAACCCAGTAGTGTGAAGAATCGGAGGGACATTTGAAAGCACTGTTATAAGCATTTATTTTTTTCATAGATGTATTATACTTGTGTCTTGTAATGATGCCGCTCTCAACACCGTCTCAAAATTAAATGCTAATTGTTTCTGCTGTATGGTTCTTTAAGTTACTGAAAAACATTTCTGCCACAAATTACCACATGACTGATTACCAGTGTACTGCAATATGAAAAGCATACCCTCTTCAAAAAATTATGTGGATTAAAGATATATATTTGCTATTGTATTCTAACAGAATGCTGTACATCACATGGAAGCAAAACAGAAAGCAACACTCTGTACATGAGGACATAACAACAATGGATTACTTTCTGATGTTCAGTTTAACACAGTCAGGCATGTGGACACCCTGCCCCTGTGGTTTCACTCCTCTAAAGTGGCCCTCATAGTTTGGGATCTTCAGTGCCCGTCTGATAAGACCAAAGTCTTGCAGGAGCTGTCCTCTTCTCTGCGATCTGCCCACTTTCTGTAGCTTGTGAGTGCCACCCTTCTGGTGCAGGGAATCATTTACTCAGCACTTGTCGTTGTCCACTGAGGCCAACCTAGAGCACTGGACCCCTGTGAACAGGGAAATCCCCAGTGCATAGCGCACTGTCAGTCAACTGTTAATCTCAGAGGCAGTTTCCATATTGCACCCTTTGTTTCATGGTGGAGGATGCAACGCCACCAACAAAACAAAAATCACACTGCATATTCTTTCCCAAGCAATTCCCTAGAAGCACAGCTTGAGAAATCACGAGTTTTAACAGTTAGACTTGCACTGCACATGTTCGAAAGAAACCATGTTTCTGGAGACATCGGGTGAAAAAGCCGGATTGTCTCCGTGTAATTAAAACCTAGGCTAAAGGGAGAATGTGCGACACGGACTTAATTCCGAGCATATTTGCTCGGAATTACTAAATTTCAATTATTAGGAGCAAATTAACAAACTGGAGTTGAATTTTAAATTACATATATACAAATTATTCTCGTGAAACCCCCAGTCGGACACAGACAGCACCGTTTGTAACAATTTATAACAATATCATACAAAGTAAAGCGAATGACATTTGGCACATTACACGGCAATCTGTCAAATCCATCAACCCCACAATAATGAGGTAAATGTCTTTTTTTTTTTATTTCTTTTGATACATACTTGCGAAGTAACGGCAATTGAACACAACAATAATCGAACACGAAGAATGACAGCCAGTTACCAGCCAATTTATGTTTCAATAAACGTCGAAATCAACACGTATGCTAAATTAGCCGCGTTTTGTTAATCTTAAAAAAAAAAAAAGAAATAGAACGGCTGTCAATCGGAACTGTACCTCGATATAACTAATCGAATACCATAAGATTATTTAAACAATATATAATCCAATAACACATTTATATGGGAAGCATCTAGCAAATAGAGAAAATCTAACCAGGCATCGGACAGCAGTGCTAGGCGGCTAACCGGTAAAGGCGACTAAACCTATGCCAATGTTAGCGCTGGCTAAACCAGAGTGAGGAGAGCCACGGGTGGAACACTGACATCTTTACTTCACCAGTCCCAGCTAACGTTAGCGAATGGGACAGGACGGAGAGGCGCCCTCTCCTCGCCGCTCTCCTCCGCGAAGAGCATCCCAAAGTCACACCTCATCATTCAATTCTGAGAACGAAAGCGCTGTCACCTCAGAAAGGAAAGAAAACGCACAGAAAAGCCTCTCGGGGGTAAAGGTCGTCACCGTGGCAACGCGTCGCCCATTGGCTGAGCCCACAGGAGCGCTTTCTTTGCGGCGGGCGCGCGCGATGATTAATGGGCCGTTGGCGGTCGCCGAGCTGCGCCTCGGGAGCGCCTCATAGCTGAGCAGCGGCGATTCTGCGTGTGATTGCGGGCTAAATGAGGACGCCGCTAAATGTGTCCGATCGAGTCTGAAATGATCATACCAAACCTTTCTGCTGACGATCACTTAGGTTTGAGACCCTCAAAAAAGAAGCCTCGGTCCCTGGTGAGGTGCGCGCGCTGCGCGGACCGTTGCCGCCTACTGACGGCGCCGAAAACCTGTAACCGTGTGGAAAATCATATGGGTTTTGTTGATGAGTTATACGGTTCACTCATAAACCCCACTCCTGCATAATTAAGCAACTTAATACCACACTTAAGAAAAAAAAGTTATGGCGTCAGCCAAAAGTTGCCTTTGGCTGACAGGGACAGAATGACACAATCCCTTGCCTCTTAGGGTCTTTAAAATGACCCGCAGTATCCCTGAGTGCCCAAATTTCCACCTATAGAGCAGCATATCTCACAAATGTGCACCTGCATATAGACGGTTTATCAAGACTGCTGAATTGTAACTTACTATTGCTACCAACAAAGGTGCCCATGAAACAGCAATTTTCTGTTAAGTGAGCAAGTTTTTAAAAATGTTTCCTGGGTTTACATTAAACCAAGAAGTTGGTGAATTGTTTTAGTACAGCCAAGCAGCTAAATTACTCAATCCTGTTTCATTTATAAGTCAACTAAAATTTTAATGTGACCTCTGCACATCACATACACATTAACTGTTTTGTAAGAAAGGTACATACATGTGAGGTATGTCAAGTTGGTATCTAGTAATATGGATATTTTGATATGACCCTCATCCGGGATTCGGTTACATTTTATGGTGCTAATAATTGTTTTGCACTGAGAAAATAGCAACCAGTCCAAATAATCTGTGGATGACACAAAAGTGCCATTTAGTTTATAAAGCTACGTTTTCGGGCTGTTTTGAGAAGTGAACATTTTTTTTGGCAAAATTGCCTAATTAGTGTCTAACGAGGACATTTATTGGAATGCCAGCTTACAGGAATTCAGGCTTCAGTACTGCTACTCACTGGGGAACCCCCTCTTAGAGGGATTTACAGCACTACTGCTAGTGTTTGGTTGTGGAACAGCTTGTGGTGGCACCTTTTTCATTCTGTTATAAATAAAGCAGACGGGAATAGAAAATGAAACCGAAACTAATGACAGTGTCAGTGTCCCAGAGAATTTTAGGGCTAGAAGCTAGGGCTCAAGGTCTTATGCAATCATACTGCAGTACTTTACCGCAGGGAAGCTCCTTTCCAGTAACTGCAGAAGTGTCTTTGTAATGGGAATATTTGTTCGTGAGTCATCCAGGGTTGTTAATTTGCAGTTGTTTCCTCTCTGACTGTAAACAGAAGCTTTCATCCAGGTTTGCCACTATGGCTGGGGTGTCTGGAGGTCTTTTGGTGACTTTTCAGTTAGCAATTGATTGTAGTTCTTATCAAAATAATGACTCCATTTGAGCAAACTGGGTGCTTATGTAGATAACAAAAACCAACACATTAATTTGGGTTTATCCCATTGCTACTAGTACAGTATTAGTTCTACTACTAATAATATAATTCTTGTTAACATAATGCAGAGTTTTTAACTTTCATATATATTCTTTACAGTACATTCTTCCCACATAATCATTACTATTATTGTACTAATACTACAAAAGTATTGGTAAAAGTATTAGTGTTTGGGTGGCTAATTTCTTACAACTTGTAAGACAGTTATTTGGATTAAGTTTAGCGGCATGATCCCTTCGGTTAACGGAGGCAGTTTCATGCTACATGCATGTATGAATGCTTCAATGTGATCCATATTTTTTAGATAGACCTGTTCAACTGCTTGTTGAAGCAAATCTCTAATCAGCATGAAACACCAGAATAGGGAAGTAAGGTGATTAAGTTACTTTGAACGTGGTATGGTTATTGGTGCCAGGCAGGCTGGTATGAGTATTTCAGAAACTGCTGATCTAATGGGATTTTTATGCACAGCCATCTCTAGGGTTTTATGCACAGCCATCTCTAGCCATCTCTAGCTGACAGAAAGGTGACAGTCACTATAACCACTCATTACAACCAAGGTATGAAGAAGAGCATCTTTGAATGCACAACACGTTGAACCTTGAAGCAGATGGGGTACAGCAGCAGAAGACCACACCGGGGGGCACTAATGTTATCTAAGAAATGATAACTGAGTCTACAGTGTGCACAGGCTTACCTGAATTGGTCAATGGAAGATTGGAAAAATGTTATCTGGTCAGATGAGTCTCAATTTCTGCTTCGACATTCAGATGTTGGGGTCAGAATTTGCTCTGAGCAACAGGAAAACATGGACCTATCCTACTTTGTTTCAAAATTTCAGGCTGGTGCTAATGGTGTGGGGGATATTTTCTTGGCACATTTTGGGCCCCTTAGTACCAAATGAGCATCGTTTAAATGCCACAGCCTAATTGAATATTGTTGCTGACCATATCCCTCCCTTTATGGCCATGACCACAGTGTATCCAGCTTCTAAAGGCTACTTCAAGCAGGATAAGGCACCATGTCACAAAGCTCATATCATCTCAGACTGTCCTCTTGAACATGACAGCGAGTTCATTGCATTCTAATGCCCTCCTCAGTCTCCAGTTTTCAATCCAATAGAGCACTAGGAGATGGGGTGGGAGATTCACATCATGCTGGTGCAGCAGACAAATCTGCAGCAAGTGTGTGATGTAGTCATGTCAACATGGACCAACGGCTCTGAGGAATGTTTAAGCACCTTGTTGAATCTGTACATCCATATTGTACTTTTAATTGTTATTTTAGAGTGTACTTCTTCGGCTTTACCACACACAAATACTCCCACTTCAGCCTAGGCACAACGTTAGCATAATCATAGCATTGTTTTTAGCATTTTAACAAGAGCATTGTAATTATTTTGCATCTCAGGCAAAAAATGATTTTACAGTGCTAGTTTTGCTTTACCAAGTACTCCAAACAGCAAACTGAGCAGCTCATAAATGTTGTTTATAATGAGTTTGGGCTTCTGCTTTCACGTTTTTTAACATCTGTATTGATTAGATATTTGTTTAACTAACTAAAAGCAGGCTACAGGCAGGGCACACACTTTGTGATGTTGCTAACTATGCCATTGCTACCCTGGGCTATGTTTCTCAAAAGCATAGCTGGAATCATGCAACTGTACAGTTCTAGCTGTGTGACTTGGTAATGGGAGCTTTTGGGAAACATACTCCTGAATAGGACTTACCTTATTAGCCTACTAGTAATAAATAATCTTACATCAATGGCTGTTAGTGTATTTTTTTTTCTCACCAGGTGCACTTGTGGAAAATGTCCACACATGCCCCTCAAGAGAGAAAATATGTTGTATGGTGAATGTTAAGTTTGGAGGCATAGATAAAACAGTTAAGTATCAGTCTAGGATTTATGAATCAGCGCATTTTATCACCTTCTTTTACATATGTGAGATTTGTATTTGAATGTGGGAACAAGAGTGTTTGAGATTCATGGTCAGATTTTCATTCTATGCCACGTTTAAGGCAGTTCTGAAAACATAGTACTAACATAGTACTAGGAAGGTGTACTTAAAAAATTGACCAGTGAGTATGTAGTATTTATAGTATGTGTAGTGAGTATAATCAGTATATGACCATCTCTTGAGGTGTAATTAGCATGAAAAATAAATAACATCCTGTTACTAGGGTTGTCGCAATACAAAAATTTCAAATTCGATACTGATACCCAGGAAAATACTCAATACTCAATACCATTTTCGATACTACGGGGGCGGTGGATACAAACAATAACATCAATGACAGCACTATTTTTAAGTTGTCTGATGTAGTGCAAAAAATACTGTAAGTAACACACAGAACAGGAACATAACTTTAAGTTATATGAGAAATATGATATATGATGTAAGGTAGATGACAAATATTTTAAGATTCTCTTAGGTAGTTCCAGAAACAAAGCGACAATATTTTTTGGTTGTCTGAGGTAGTGCCAAAAAAAATTAAATCTCCAAAAAACAAATATCAACCAGCAACAATAACAACAATATTTTTAAATTGTCTATCGATTTATTCTTAGCCGTAGCCGCTACCTTAATGATAACTTAACAAACTGTTAATGTAGCTAATGGCCCATCGGATAATAGTTAAACGGCTAACGTTACCGTGTGTGCCAGCTAGGTTAACATTTATGATAACTTTTTAGTACTTCATTGTTGAGGCTTTACTGACCTCTCAAAATTCCTCATAAAGACCAAGGTGCTTTGTCAAGTCTGTTGTGCTACTGAACTTCAATTGACTTCACCACCACGTCAATTAGTGTTCATGTGTTCAGCTGCTTGTGTGGGGGGGGCTGTGTGCCTGCCTGTCTGCAGCGGTGCTGTGTCAAGTTGTGTCAACTGGAGGAGGCGGAGGTGGCACTGTTATTATCAACATTATAGCAAATGAGTATCTAATCTGATAGTAATTTTTAGTATTGATTAGTATCTGAGTATCAATTTCTTTGACACATAACTGTAATAGTGTGTTTACAAGACAAAAGAAAAGGGCTGTCACATGCTAATGTGACTAGGTAGTGCAGTAAAAGTCTGTGTAAAATTACATGTACACAGGAAATGTTGGCAAGGAAAAAGCTGAAGAACCAGTGATGCACCCCATAAAGCTTTGAGAGGACTGATCCAGTCAAAGTCAACTTATGGTATAGAATCTTCTGCATTCAAATACCTGAATGCAGGCTGAATTTCCCATTGCGATAGCATTCGGTTGGTTGTCAGCTCTATCTATATTCCCAACCTATTATTATGCAGCTTGCAAAGACAATCAACGGAACTGGAAGAAGATGGAAAAGAACACATTGATCAGTGTTCTAGGTCGAAAAAGAGAAGGACGAGTGGCTTTTGGCAAGGCCATCAGTGTGATTCTGTGTGATTGGCATGTGCAAAAACAAAGAACATTGATTTGGTGAGCCATCTCCCAGGAAATGAGGATCTCTGCCTCCTGGAAGCGGAACTGACATTACAAGGTCAGGTCAAATGAACAAGGTACTACCCTGCACTGATCTTCCCAGATTCCCCCCACATAGACTCTCCTAATGTCACAGGTACAGGCATGCTTGTTATAATGTGAAGGCTGCCTTTGGTGAAGCAAGCTCACCAAACATGCAGATATTAAACAATATGAAACTGCTTGCAAGTAAGGCGCCGAAGATGATCATCTTCAGATGTGCTAATGTCATTTTTTTAGTAAAAAATAAGTAAACGTGAGGGGCTCACCTGCTGGTACTGGTCTTGGCTGTGTAGTCTAGGAGAGGGTTTAAATCCTGACCATAACATCATTAAGAGGCAGATACTGGCTCCCAGTTTATCCTCCTCTGGGCCATTATATATCCAAGATCAATAAACTCATAGGAAGGACTACCTGGAAATTCAAGCCTTTCTTGCATTGTATTAAATGCATAACATTCTACAAGCTACTTAATCAGAATTTTTTTATATATTCACTTAGAAAAAGAAATGACTCCAGTAATAGTGAGAGTGTTCATGGTAGAAAAATAAAAATGATAGAATTAATGCTAGATACTACTACATACTAGATTTAAAGTATCCCATCCATGGTGTAGCTCAGCTCTGTGCGAACAGCAGGCTGCAGGTCCCCTTACAATAGAGATGTGGAGAAGTGGTTTGAGGATGGATGGATGGATTTAAAGCCGAAGCACAATGAAAAAATTCAGGAAATTTTTTAAATTTTCCTTAAGCCCAATATGGGTTTCTAAATATATTAAGAAAATTCTAATTTATACCAAAATTTTTAAGAAAAACATGATTTTTCTTTTTTTGCTAAAAATGTTTTTATAAAGTAAAACCATTTAATGATGCACATGAAAAAAATGCAACGGCAAAACAAAGAGTAATAACATGGCGGATAATTAATGTGTCTTTATAGTATCTTAACTTCCAAAGTTGCAACTTTTAATACATGTCAACAGCTGGCTGTTTTACTGGTACAATTCAGGCCCTCTACCTGGCCCAGATTCATGGCAGAGTACCGCATGAGACTCAAACCTGCACCATTCCAGTGTCAAGGCCTTTATTCCAAACTTCCAGCTGTGCATAGTTTCTTTGCTTCTAGAAATCTTACTGGACCAATACAGTTAAACTGTGCCCAATACTTTGACAGATGTGTAACCCACGTGATACACATCCATTCAGCACCCGCTGCCCTCCTTCCTCTTCCTGCCTGAATTTTAGCTTCTGTGCACCCACCCTTGCCCTAATTGAGAATCTAGAGGGACAACAACATGCAAGTGTGCAGTCAAAATAACTCTTTGAAGCCCTTATTTCTCAAGAATTGAGATGGACCATTTGAACATTATGTGCAATTGTAGATACTGATGAAACTGAGAATTGCTTTTCTCTGCTCTCTCTGTCTTTGTCTCATTTCGTACTCGAGGCGTCCGTTATTAAAAACTTGAACCAGATCATTCCGGCCTTGCAATTTTTTTTAACTTAAAAGGAGTAAGGAAGCTCTGAATGGTTTGGTTTCAGCAGCCCTCAGATTGATTGATTACACAGCCTCCTGCTTGCTTGATTATTGTGGGAATTAATTATATGTGTGACTACATGCATTTATGTAAAAGTGTACAGCATTGGGGCTGCTCCGTTTTCGTAGCTCATTTTTAAGTTAGCATTGCTAGCATGCTATTTTTATTATTATACTGAGTCTTCACGGTAGCTGAAACGGAAAAATATGAACACAAAGATGAATCTGTTCAAATGAATTCAGCTATAAATTGACAGTATAGCACACCCCTAATGGTGTGGGAGGGTATAGGCCTATGCTCTTAAAAAGAAAAAAAATCCCTGTTCTCTTTCTCTCCACCTTTTGGTGTAAAGTGGGACTCGGAGGAAGTGGGATTGTGCAGCTGTGCGTCTGAACCACAGCACATGGGGAGAACAAAGCATTTCAGTGGGTCTGGATCACACAGCCCGGGCCGGAGTGCAACAAAAGCCTTTTTTAAAGGTCAAAATTTTTTAATCAAAGCAGCGGGCTATTCTACTCTCCATCTTGGACATTATCATTTTGCTGTATATTGTCTTAAACTCTATCAGCATTTTCCAAAAAAGTCATATGACCTGGGTGTAAATCTTGTGAATTTCGTTCGCAGAGTGAGATTTTTGGGTATGGCAGTCCTGATTTTCATGTATCCTTGGGTGTCTGAGTTTCACCACCTACCCACCATGAGAGACAATCTCGAGAGCAATCATGTTTCAAAACAGAGGAGTAGATTTAGTATTGGTTATTTAAATTAGGCAAAAAAGAAAAATGTCAACATATTACAAAATGTATTTTAACGTAGGATAAGTACGTACAAGATATGTTTTATTTTAACTATTTTTGTTATGGTCTTCTTGTTTTTCACCCCAATTATTTACCTTTTGCAGCAATTTCGGTTTAAATTAAAGAGTGGTGTTATCCTCACACCATCTGATATTGTACAGCAATAATATTGTTTCCATAGTTGGAGGATACTGTTTACGTCTCAATTAATTAAATTGTCATTCTCCTTTATTAGTTGATTTTATATAGCTGTTGTTGATTTCTCATTAATTCTGTAAGTGAGTGGAACCGGGACTGATTGACAGTGTAATAATTTTTGACTTGATCACCGAAGCCATCTAAATTCATTCATTAATTCTGCTCGCCACTTGCCGGATTTCCGCGGAATTTGCTGTTGCCGTGGCGAAGCCTGTCCTGCTCAGTGCCGGTCCGAGCCTGCTTGCAGAGGGGGCTGCGCCGGTGGAGTTGGACCAGGAGCCGGGAGAGGGAGAGTTTGTTTTTCGCTGGTGCTAATCTGGATAAACCAGGGAGCCATCTGGCCTATGGACAGGCCCAGTCACGACAGGAAGCAGCCTGTGTGAGCGTCTTCTGTAGTAAAATAGCTTCCTGCAGATGGGTCTCGAACACACAAACAGAATCTGATTTGATATAAGCCAAAGGAAAACCTTTTTTGTATGCATGTATGTGACATACATATGAGGTAGCCGACTGTTGCGCTATTAACAGAAAAACACTGCATGTCATGTAAAAGTGCAAAGGAAAATGGCGAGAGAGATTCAGGCACAGTGCAGCTTCGCACCTCCCTTCCGTGCCAATGTGAATATGTGGTGAAGGGCCTTCTTTCATGTACCTTCTTTTTTTGTGTCCTAATGTAACGCTGGGAGGGTCTCAGCATGAACATTTTCTGATGAAAGCATTTCCTGTCCAAATACATACACTATGCATTCATATCGAATTGCATCCACATGGCAGTGCTAGTTCAGACTCCCAGATCCCTGGAATGGAAGCGAGGGGATAATATAGCAAAAATGCTGTACGGATTTCCCACAGATGGGCGCATACTTAGTGAGGGCACTGCATTGGCTTGGGCTGGGAAAAGATACTTTGGTCATTAATTGAAGGGTCATCACTCATGAGGCTCATGAGCTTCACTTTAACCCCTATCCCGTGTTTGGGGTCAATCTGACCCCAGAGCATCATTAAACGGTAGGCAAATTTCACATGGGGAAATTATCACAGGAAAAGGGTTAATATTACATTTTATATCCTTATTGAACTGTTATCAATTTTTCCAAACGGATGTTTTTAGTGTGATTATTCAGATGAAGTACCAGGCCCAAAGGTCCAGTGGCAACAGTTTCTCATGCAAGCCAAACCTGCCAGTGCATAACATTCTCTTACCCATGATGCTACCTGCTGACTGGACTGTGTTTGCATACAAAACTTGCTCACACACCTTCTGTCACTGTGGGATGCCCACTATTAATGAAGATGGTGTTTAAGGCAGCAGCTTAGTATGAAACACTAACTTCCGATATGCAGTAACTTTAATAATAAGACATTCCACAGAAGATGCTTCTCTGTTGTTCGCAATACAACATTTTCTAGGCATTGACACATTAACAGTATTTGAACTAGCTAACCAGCTAATGCGAAACCCAGAGAACAGAATTTATTTTTTATTATTACAGGAGGGAAACTGAAGGAGATGCTGAAACTCCTTATTGGGATCTTCTGTCACAAATTTCTCATAAAATGCATTTACAGGAGGGAAGGAGGAAAGAAGAGCTTCGAATAGTATTGATTTTCAAGCAGGGATAGACTTGACCAGGTAAATGTTTCATTTCATTTCATTGTATTTTTAAGTCAACGCCTGAACACAATGCAACACAACGAGCACACACACACACGCACATGTGTGCGGCTGTGTAATCATTGTCCCCACAATGTGATAAAAACCTGCTACTTTTTACCTTGTGGGAAGGGGTTAAGGGTGTCATGATTGGGATCAGGGTTATGCCCATAGGAATGAATGGAGTGTCCCCATAATGATAGGAATATAGGGACGCACACACACACACACACACACACACTCCAGTCCAGTATCACACCAGGATGGACCTGGTCAGGGCAAGCTTAACATCCCAGAGGCGAGATTCTCCTCATTACCCACCAGCGGAGGTCACGACCCCGACATGACACATGCTAATATGGGACTGCACATGGGCATGATTAACAAGCGGAAGCGGACCTCTGAGGCAGGTGACCGATGCCTGTCCTAATGGTCAGCTCAGGGCGGGGATGGTGTGGGCGGGGACATGTGCACCAGCATGTCTGCATGCATGTGACAAGGAGACCGCCCCCCTGGCGCAGCTGGTCAGCTGTGAGCACCTGCTTAATGCCATTATTATTAGCCCCTAATTGCAGTAAGGCAGGCCTGTCTCGGCTGGAAACCCTTGATAAGGTGGGTGATGGGGTGGGGGCTAGGGTAGTGGGGGCTGCAAGCACAGATAGAGCTCGGTACGTTGGTGCCGCTGCTATCAATTCGGCCTCGGTACCACACGAGCATTGGAAAGGACAGTCATGGGCTGTGCCGCACCTTGGCGTGATTTTAATATTCCGGGAGGGTGTGTTTACTGGGAGGCTGTTGCAGTTCCCGTGCTGTTCGGCTGTCCTTTTCAGAGGCCCCCCTAGCTCTGGGATTTGGTCCCTGGTGTTTTTGTACTGCCATTGTGTGAATGCCATGCTGGAATGAACCGCAGGCTATTTCAGAAGTGACTCGACACTGTTCCCTGTTTCAGACCATGCTGCATCGCAGCCTAACTGCAGCATTATGCGGCTGTTATTCAGAGCACCCTGTTATCTGAAAAACCTAAAAAAGGTGATATCGTTGACTTAAGTAATGGCGTGAATTACATTGGATGCCTTATATAGTACAACGACAACATGACCAGCTTTGGGTCCACGGTTCTGAAAAGTTTGAAGATGGTAGAGGTGTTTACAAGGTATGATTAATTTAAGTATATGCCTAATAATTAGGAAATGTAATCCATCAGTCTCCTTAAGTAGGGGTCACAGGAGGGCTTTGGGCCTATCCCATGCAGGATAGGGCACATGGCAGGGGTATACCCCAGTTATAGTTCATTTCAAAACACATACACAGACAAACTACCCCTAAGTCACCATAACCCCCATAACAGTTTTATCTTGATTCTCATGCTAATTAGCCATTGCTGGTGTGTCCACCTTCTCTGACTAAATGAAGCTCTAATCACTTGTCATTATTGTACTGTGCGATCCTGCTGATAGAGTCAGCACCTGGTGGCTACATTGTATTTGTGATTATCTGTGGAATTTCTACAGGTGCCTGCTCAGCCCAAATTTCCAGCACATGACACTGACATCTTTGCTGTTACTCCCACCATCACAGGAAGCCCCAGCATATGGGGTGTTAACCAAATTTGAAGGAAGCGGAGCATGTGGGGTTTAAGGCTGAAAAATCAGGGGCAGCTGGCTGTCCCATAAGTGGATCTGAAGTGGCTTTTTGGAGCATATCTGGTTCCTGGTAGCCGGACAAAAGCAAGAAAGGCTCCTTTTGCATGGGAGCTGACAGCATAAAGCAGCAGGTTTGCAGGCTTTCATGTCTGAGGTGCCTTTAAAATCTGATCCTCTGGAGGGGGAACTGAAGGTCAGAGGTTAATTTGAAGCCTGGTGAAGCACTCAAATGAGGGGGTGTGCCAAAAACAGCTTTGAAGTATTTGAGGTATTACGAATCACACCTTTCCTATTATTTCAAATGCCCATTTCTGGTAGGTCTTCTCCTAAGTACCGCCCTGCACTTCCAAGAAGTCAGCTGTGAGCTGTCTTCTCTTCATCTTGATACCTTACTGAGCATCATTCTCTCTATTCTGGCCACAGTCCTGTTGATACCAGGTAGATATCACCATGGAGGGTGAGTGGCTCAGCTTCGTAGCCCACATGCAGGTACATTTTTTGGGGTTGTCTTCACAGATAGCCGATGTGGCAGGATTGGAAGCAAATTCGCACTCTTGATGCAGAATGTTTCCCATGGTACTTCCTGTGGTTCACTGGGCACTTCCTGTCATTTTTGACCCACCTGCCTCGTTCCTGAGAGTTTCCTAGTGTGCTTCAGGTGAAAATCTCTCATACAAACCTTTTCCGCATGCCTCCTGATTCTATAATTAAGAGGGCAAAGCATTTGGTTCAATATATGTGTTTTCTGGAATGTGTCTACAAGACAGTGGACGGCAAATTGCCTTCATCTGGAAATCCGCACGAGGACACTGCGAATCTGGACGGCGATGCTGGAGGTAGGACGTGTGACGAGATGCTGGGAACAGCTGTGGCGCTAAAACGAAAAATTTTTTGAGGCTGTTTATGCTCCCATAACAGAACATAGCCACGTTTTAATTGGTTGTGTTACAGCGACCTGAACACTTTCCTCCTAAATTGTTATACCTAACTGGTGATGGCTCTGATATGCTCATGGAGAGCCAAGGGTGATGATTATTATTCTATTCTTCTATGCTACAGAAGAAGTGTAGCTCCCCATCCTTCTGTTACACCCATGCACTCTTCCACGTGTTATACTGTCTTGGTGAATTTATCATTAAGCCTACTTTTATATACAAGAGTCATCAATGAGACTGTGGTCACATGCGGATGGCATCTTTTTAAATTGTCTTTCAAAGGGAAAATTAATATGCATAAGCATGCAAATATTGCCTAGTGCAGTAGTGAAAAAAAAACAAATCCCAGAAACTCGGCGCTATTGCAGTAATCGCTGGAGATGCTCTGAAAAGGAGACAGAGCTGTAGGGATCTCAAGGAAATTGTGCGCTAATAAAATTTGAGGTCATTTACATCCGAGATGGGATTGAGTGGCGGGCGTTGCCACGGCAACATTCCCACGGGCCTCCCAGCTTTCTGCTCTTGCTGACAGCAGCTGAGCGTGAGGGGGTGGGAGGGAGTGAAAGATACCCAGGGAAGGTGACACAAGGAGAGAGAGAGAGAGAGACAGAGAGACGGAAGGGACACAAAGAACAGCAGAAAAATATTCAATTTTTAATCAGAGCATAGTGTAGCTACATTTAGTGCTTTAAACAAAAAATATAACAATGCAAAATTTCGCAATAAAAGCAGGATGCAGACTTTCATGTGCTCTGGATCACCCACTGCAATGCTTCAAGGTCCCATGTAAGCCAGCCAGCATTAGCACAGTTTGTTAGCCAGTCTGCTAGGCTCCAGACCCGGAGCAGTATGAGGAATTCATGTCACACCTGCTGTAGCCCCCGGCAGCCGCTACTTTCTGGGCTTCATTGTCATACTTTGGTGCTTGCACATGACACTTTGTCGTTTGTAAATAACTGCCCAGACTTGCTGTTGTGCTCTTGCAGTTGTTCCCACAACCACGCTAAACCCTATTTCATAGGGGCTTTGCACCTTACTATTAGAAATATTGTGTTGATGGACGTCTGTGTACGAAATCAGGTGATGAGCCCTTTCAGTCACCTGTACCTAATCACGGAGAATGTTAAAGATGCTTCTGTTTTGTCTTGAGAGCCCACAGTCATGCACATTGCTCATATATATATATATATATATATATATATATATATATATATATATATACCTGGGCTTGTCTTCCCTACCTATTCCCTATTGTGTAGAAGCTGACTCCTGTGTTGTTTTTTCCTCTCTCCCAGTTTGTTTAACCTCATAACCCAAATAACATGTGGATCTGTTCCCAATCCTAGCTGGAGGAAGACTTTTATATCCAAATGCTAGATTTCATATTTTATATCTTAAATTGCAGTTTATTTGTATCTTTTAAAAACTGCCCCACAAACTATGCACTGGAGATGCAATGGAGTATGGATGGAAGGATGGGTGGTGTTTAAAGCTTCTGTGGTTTTTTGTAGCATTCATGTAGCATTTGTTTTTGAAAGTGCCTTATACTGTCATTCTGTGCTCGCTACACATAAACCAGCCTGTGCTAGCTACATGTAAATTAGTCTGTGCTAGCTATATGTAAATCAGCCTGAGCAGGCTTACATGTAAATCAGCCTATGATAGCTACATGTCAATTATCCTGTGGTAGCTGCATGTAAATTAGCCTGTGTTAGCTACACTTAAATCAGCCTAAGCTACTGACACATAAATCAGCATGTGCTAGCTCCATGTATATCAGCCTGTGCTAGCTTACATGTAAATTAGCCTGTGCTACGTTACATGTAAATCAGCCTGAGCAGGCCTATATGTAAATTAGCCGGTTCTACCGACACATAAATAGGCCTTAGGGTTAGGGTTAGGGTTATATCAGCCTGTGCTAGCTTACATGTAAATTAGCCTGTGCTACGTTACATGTAAATCAGCCTGAGCAGGCCTATATGTAAATTAGCCGGTTCTACCGACACATAAAAAGGCATGTGCTAGCTCCCAGTATATCAGCCTGTGCTAGCTTACATGTAAATTAGCCTGTGCTAGCTACACTTAAATCAGCCTAAGGTACCGACACATAAATCAGCATGTGCTAGCTCCATGAATATAAGCCTGTGCTAGCTTACATGTCAATCAGACTGTGCTAGCTACATGTATGTAAGCCTGGGCTGTACATGCAAGACACAGGTGCCAGTTATATTGTTCTTGACCCCATTAGTTGCTTATAATATTTGTTGGTTTAATAATCCCTTATATTGAGAGCCACTGGTATATCTTAATAATTCCTTATATTGAGAGCCACTGGTATAGTTTAATAATCCCTTATATTGAGAGCCACTGGTATATCTTAATAATCGCTTATATTCAGAGCCACTGGTATAGTTTAATAATCCCTTATATTGAGAGCCACTGGTATATTTTAATAATCCCTTATATTCAGAGCCACTGGTACAGTTTAATAATCCCTTATATTCAGAGCCACTGGTATATTTTAATAATCCCTTATATTCAGAGCCACTGGTATATCTTAATAATCCCTTATATTCAGAGCCACTGGTATATTTTAATAATCCCTTATATTCAGAGCCACTGGTATAGTTTAATAATCCCTTATATTCATAGCCACGTATATATTAATAATCCCTTATATTCAGAGCCACTGGTATATCTTAATAATCCCTTAGATTCAGAGCCACTGGTATATCTTAATAATCCCTTAGATTCAGAGCCACTGGTATATCTTAATAATCCCTTAGATTCA
>JAODKL010000040.1:2688509-2714308 GCA_026780765.1 Petrocephalus schoutedeni
GAGCCACTGGTATAGCTCACATCTCTTCCACACCTCCGCCCTTTTAATGAGGCAATTCGGGTTAATTACTTTGCTCCAGGGCACAAACCTACCTGCTCTCCTGTGACGGATCTATTTGTGACCGATTGACACATAAACATCGCGTCTTAGGTGCCTCCAGACTGCCTTAGCATGTGCTTCCTCAGACAAACGTCTAATTTTTGAATTACAAGAAGGTTAATTTAGCTTTGATCATATAACAATGGGGCTACCGATGCAATTTTTGTGACTGTTTTTTACCCCCAGATTGCTTTTGTGTTTTGTTTCTGAAATGAGCTCCAGCCAAAACTAACAGCTAAGCGGCATTCATAGCCACTAATCCTAATTACTTGCATTAATTAAAGCATAATTTGCATCTGAGTTGTAGAGCTGTACAGCCGATCATGTAATAGATCACTTAAATGTTGCTCGTGATTCCACGGTTTGCGATGCAGTTTGATTAACTTTTTTCCCCACGTGTGTGACTCAGCTGGATGCTGCCGGGCTGCTCTGTGCCGCCCTCAGCTCGACTGCTTTAAGTGGCGTCTGAGAAGCACAAAATCGACTTTTCAACAGGTCTAAAGTGCCAGGCAAAATCGTTTAAGCGCCTGGCTGAAGCCTTAGTGAGCTGCGGGCAATTACTCAGCTGGCAGCCTGTCCCAGCTTCCTGGAGGATCAATACAAAAGTTAGTGGCATTGGTAGGATGCACCCCTGGTGCAGGCATTTGCACAGGGTGAATAACCACGCCCAGGAGAAATATCGAAAACCATCGCAGCAAGCACAAAACAGATAGGTCAAAAACCCACTGACAGATTACGCTGCTGCCTTTAATATAATAATTCTTTTGTAAAAGACGTGCTTTGTAACATGCTTTGTAAAACTGGCTGAGTGTTAAATGCAGGTAAATAACCAGAAATGCGACAAATCCACGTGAGATTCAACAAGAGCAGCAAATGCATTGAATTTTGTAGACCAAGGCAGAGCCGAATTTGGGCTTATGGAAGCTGCAAGGCTTGTATGACTATCCATAAACGGCCCATGAATTAAGACCAGGAACTGCTCTGGTTTAAAAAAATCAGAAAATCTTAGAAAGACACCAGGAGGTACCTTCACTGCGTGCATATGCTTTCGTACCGTGTAGCAGGTTAGATCTCATTACATATTTTTATCCAGCCCCCAGAGGCGCAGTTCCAGAATGTGCCTGGGAGAGCAGCGGTGGAGTATGTGTGGTGTAAATTAGAAAGCTTTACTTGAGTGATGAAGACAAACAAACCTTCGCTGGTAATTATTAGCTGGTTTGACATGATTCTTTGAGATTTGAGTGATGCAGACAGTGTGGTCCTTGTTTCATAGATGTTCTGCCTTTAGCCATAGGTCAGTTGACCAGATGTACGGTTCAGGAGCGGAAACATTTGAGGGGTGCGGGCCTTTGCGGGCATGGACCTTGAAGTCCAGCATTGGCGTTGCGTTTCTGCTCGAGCAGTGGCTATAGGAGGACGACATCAGTGTCTGCGCATTATTATGGACTGGCTAATGATACAGCAACAGGAAGCTCAAGATAGAAGGGAGAGGGATACCAACCATGTGGACACACATATTTGCCATACACAGTTTAGAACCATCAGCTGATCTGAATAGCATGTGCTGCAATTGAGGAAGTGATGAAAAGTAGTGATGACACTGGCGTGCGGCAAGGGGAGCCACATGACCACCGGCGAGCGCAGACTCTTGAGTGGAACCTGGTGGACCATAGTGACAGAGTAAGGGCATTGAACAGGGTCAGATATTAAAACCGGGTTCTGGAGTATCAAAGGTGTTTGCCTGTTTTGGTTCCAGTCAACATTCTGATCATTGACACCTGAAATAGTTTAGAAAAGCTTAAAAAAACTGTAGGCTGAGTGCAATTGGTAGCTGCCAACAAGATACAGATCATATAAGAACGGTGTTATAAGAATATTTCAGCAAATGGTCTTTATGCAACCTGAACTGGCCAAATTAATCTACACTCAAATGGAATTATAATTTAGTCACATAATTATACAGGAGTTATGCCCTATTAAGCAATATCAATAATAATTGAATGATTATAGTTACTTTTAGGGCTGTTCCTGTTATTAATACCTACAATTATTTTAGAGGGAAAAATGAATATACACACCTTCAAAACATCCTGAAAATTATTCAGAAATGTCAAGATATTTCAAAAGACTTCTGGAATTTAACAATCTGCTCAGCCTGCTTAATTATTTAATATTTAAGCTGGAAGGAAAACCAGTACAAACTAAGTTTAGGCGGTCGTTAAAAATACGTTAATATTTTAGCATTTGGCTGGTCTGAAGCATTTGACTTAGTGTTATGTCGTTAGCTGTTTTTCCTTTTTTTTGAAAGGCATACATTTCACTGATCATTGTACTGTCCTTGAGAGCGACCAGAGGTTAGGTCCAGCAGCTGTGGAGCGTTTTGCCTGGAGCGGCACCACAGTGGCACTACGACAGTGCGGCGGGCGGCAATGGACAGCATGACCTTTTAACACCATCTGTCGGTAGAGGGACGGCAGGGCCTCACAAGACTAAAGCAAACAACCAGATGAGTTCAGGCCGTGGGGGGATTCTTCTGGGGGGGGGGTTCAGGTCCACAAAGGCTAAAGTGCAGGGCCAGTCCAATCTTCTTGGCCCTCAAGTATAGCTGTACCTTGGCAATGGGCTGGAAATCCATCACATCTCATGCCCGTTAGCACTGGATACCAATCGGGGGGTGATCCACAAAGCTGGATTTCTCAGTTAGCTGGGTTAACTTAAGTTAGAAGTCATGATTGTCCTGTTAGAGTTTAAACAAGGAGCATTCCTATTGGACGGTCATGATCTCTTGCTTAAGTTAACCCTGCTAACTGAGAAACCCTGCTTTGTGGAACACCTCCCTGTTGTGTTCAGTCGGATATTATTATTATTATTATTATTATTATTAATAATGATAATAATAATCATTTGTTAGCCATTTGCAGAAATACAAGTACTCTGGAACTCTGCTCTTTACCTACCCTATCGTCCTCTGCATAGTGCAGGGTCAGCTAACGTGTGGCACCCCTGGAGCTGGAGGTTAAGGCACAGACACTTACCCCCTGAGCCATTCACTGCCCAAACTGGTTTGATTCCAGTAACAGGTAGGCTTTGACAGATGTGGAAGGGGGTGGTTTCAGTGTAACATGTCTTTGAATTAGACATAGCAGATGGAATGGGCGAAAAGTCTTTGCGGAGATTTCTGTCCAAAAGGTCCTTCCTTAGTAACTGTTTTCATCTCTCTTGTTTGTTTGGAGGGAGTTGAACCTGAGATAGGATAACTTCTGCAGGCTTAGCATATTACACTTGGTGCACATACTGTACTACACAGCAGTAACTTTGGCACTGTTGGCATTTTGGGCAGCATGTAAAACCTGGGGGGAAAGTACTATGGTTATTTATTTCACCAGGAATGAGGGAAAATGGAAAATGATTCTTAAAGATTCATGTCCAAGACGCAGATGCAGACCTCGTGGGTGAATGGAGCATTCATTCATTTCACCAGTGCCACATTACTGATCATATTAGACCGGAACCCCTCTCCTGCTCACACTCCCAGACACGTGCCCGTCGCCTGACTCCAGATCCCACTCTCCTGCTTAGCCCTTCCCAAGACTGGATGCCGGTTCTGTTATCCTGTGATGCATTTCAGTCGTTTCAGCCAAAATTACTGTAATTCTGTTGTCATCCTGATGTTGTCATTCCTGCTGTGTCACATGGCTCTGTTTGCCATCCTGTCGCGAAAACTCTCATAACTATTAGACACTGAAACCAGTCGTGCTTTTGCATTAGCATACAGGACCCGGTTCCAGTGCGGAAGTTGGCTTGGTAAAGGCCAGGTTTGGAGTGACAATCTAAGGGGTGCTTTTTTTACTGTCCATACGGTGTACATTATGGTTTCCTATGTGCTAATTTCCACTAGCATGTCTGTGAGAATTGCTGTATTATTTTAGCATCAACTGCTAGTGCAATTAGGAGTCGCTTGCATAAATTTGCATTACCAATCCATTCCATTCAGCTGTTTCATAGACCTTAATACTACTAATAATGAATAATATATAGAATATGTGCTCTTTCCTTCAGATAATCCATGCGCTGAACACCGGTATCTCCCTGCATTCCGACCAATCAGGTGGTGGTGATGCAGCAGCAGTGCGGTGAAGCGGAGCCGTGTCAGGGTTATGGTTACGGCTTCGATGATTAACAATGGAAAACCGCAAGTCCGCTGTACGGCTCGGGTACGGCTCAATTCTTGGCAGCGCCACATGGCCCCGTTATCCAAGGAAATTTGAAATCTCCAATTAACGGTATAATTAGTGTTCGGTACAGCCGCAAAGGTGGGGCACCGCAATTCAGCCGCACTCAAAGGCTGACTAGCTGCAAAGCTCGAGCGCTGGGGCCGTGCCAGCTGAACAGCTGAACATCGTTTAACCTCAAGGTCTTTTGTTAAGCCGAGAGCAAGGCTACCTCTTATTTATATCTACTCAAAGTTATTTGCAGATCATGTGTTGCTATGTGTTTAGTTGGATGATGTCACATATGTGTAGTCTCAAAAAAAAAGCACATTCGCTGCTCTTTTGCAGTTGACCCCTTTCCTAAATGGATTCCAGGTCCCACACAACGATTTATGAAAGTGTCTGCAGTGGGAGAAAAGCAGAGGGCCTCCTGTAATCTGCTCCGAGGAAAAGAATGCAACTCCAAAGGCCTGTCACCTGTTGCCCACCCCGGATTTAGACCAATGTGATTGGTCCAAGGGTGACACCAAGTCTATGCCCCGCTTCTTCAGCTTCTTATTGGTCGAGGTTTGCCCCATCCCTGCCTGGGTCAGCCAGTCTGCCCACTCGTGTACCAGACCCAAAGCTTGTTCTGAAGGCAAGGTGAGTACATAGCCAGATGGACCTTGGAGGCCTGTGGACGAATGGGAAATCTAGATAGAGAATTCAGCCCGTTTTGGTCAAGGCATGGCGTCAATCCAGAGTCTAGGTCAAGGTTATTGATGCCTCACGTGAGCTTGATATAGCAGGGCCAGGTTCTAACTAACTGCCCGTGCTTTTCTGTGGAACAACCAGGAGTGGGAGACTGGCTTGCCTGCTCAAGACGTCTTTCAGAAATAATCACGGGAGCTCCGTTAATGAAAATGGAAATTAATCAAGGCCCACTCTCCAAAAGCCTCTTGACAGAGAGAACCGCTTTGTTCGGCACCCAGACTCCTGACTGCGTCGGAAGGGAATCACAGGAGAGGGTGAAACAAGCTGCACCAACTGTCCCCAGAATGTTCTGTTCGCCCCGAGCCCTCCCCAGCAATGCCACTATCCGTGCAGGCAGCATGTCCCTGGCGCCCCCTGCCTGTGGCTCCCGCACACATTGGTCTGGCCGTGGTGCAGCTGGAGGAGATGGAGCCTTCAATTCGGGCCATAGTACATGGTTACGCGGAACCGTAATGAACGGCAAAAAGCCCGCCCTGCACAGGAACCCGCCTTATTATTCACATGCATATATCAGAATATGTTTAAGGAAATTATGCAGATTTCTGAGCGGTATGTGCAAGGGTGGGGGGGGCGGGGCGGGGGGGGGGGGGCTACTGAGGGGTTGCGGGGACGGTCTTCATAACAATTCTGTGTGGTATTATTTCTTATATTGAAATAAGAGATCCAGCTTGTGGGAAGCAGTCTGTTTTTGTAAAGGCTTATTTAAAATTTATAGAGAGCGACTGCAGAGTGATGGTTTTTGCTCTGGCAAGGAGCAGGGCTGGCTGTGTATTGAAATCTGTCAAATTAAAGAATGTTTCAGATGTGCGGGGGAACATTTGCATAGTGTCTGTGCAGGGGAAATGGAACGAGGAGGGGGTGGTGTTGTGAATTCCCTGGCAGTCGGCTCTTTCATCTGATTTTTACGGGTAGCGAGTGATTGGGTGCCCCCCCATCCCCAGCTCCCAGCCCACCCCCTCTACCGTTTCCCCTTTCCTGCTTCGGGATCGAGTCCTGGACTGCGGGGACAGCTCTGCAAGTGGGAGAACCATCAGAACCTTCTTCGGGTTCCTTTGTTTCCCCACCTGGTGGGGGCAGTAGAGAGGAGTTAGGCGCACGCATACCCCTGAAGCAGACCGAGAGTGCCTGGCTGGTATGGTGCTGGTGATGGTGTTGCACTGCCGCCAGTGAGAACCCCTCTATGGTTACCTGCCACAAAACGATCAACCATCCAAACCATCCAAACATCTCTCCAGGTCTTACCGTTTCCACCAACGCCTTCTGCATTTCATGCATATATTACCACCTATATCTTTTGACCTCTCTCTTTTATTTCTATATAGATATTTTCTCCCCCAGCAGTGGTAGACACCAAGGACATCACCACCTGCCCACCGCAATCTTAATGCATCCTACCTGTTGGCAGCCTCTCAGTCAGAAATACCGTCATCTAGAGTCACGGGGTGTGAGTATATGGAGTGCCCTATCTGTGAGCCACATCTGCTAAGTGGCTATCTTTAGCATGATCTTCATATCATTAGAACACCTTCGCAGGTGTTGTTGGCTTATCGCTGTAGATGTTCTCTTTACTCTTTGTCGTTTTGAAGGTGTAAGTTTTACAAATGCAGAGAAAAGCATTCCTCCGCTTAGCGATTTCATCCGACGCAGCCTGTAGGTTTTATTCCTTTACATAGAGTCACGAGTTTTAGATCAGGGTCTCTTTCACCAGCAGCCACTGGTTTCCGAGCCTGCGCCCCTAACCACCACGCCAGCTGCTGCCCAGTGTGGATTATTTAATTTGGAGTCATTTCTTCCTTCATATTGGACCTTCATTTTAACAGGGTCCCACTTAATTGTGAATGGGTTGGGCTTTTGTTGCCCTTTGTGTGGTGCTATTCATATTGGAGGTTCGGAAAACTCCCCCCAGTCAGGAAAATATTACTCACTGCCCATTACTGGGTTTGCGGGTCAAATGTACAGTGGCCGTGGTGATGGTAACACAGGTATGTTGGCCTCCAGCCCATAGGGGTCAGCACTGAGCAGATTTAATTTAAAAATGCAACACTGGCCACATTGTGTTTTCTTTAATCAAAGTCGCACAGAGTGAGCTTGATTGCACATCTGTTCTGGTAATTGGGTGACCAGCCGCAGCGCCGCAGCCCACGCGGTGATTTCCAGACGAGCGCATGGCGACGACTCCGTCCCGTCCCGCAGCAGCCTGCTGAGGCATCCGCGCCCTCCCTCGGTGCCTCCCTCCGGCTTCAAACACAGCTTTGCAGAACAAAGACCGCCAGAAGACCCGCTGCTGTGCTCTCCCGGAACCTTCTGGCTGTTCTCGCCTGCTTGCCCACCCCTTCCCACCAAAGGAACACACGAAAGGGAGAGGCTGGAATTATGGAAAACATGTAGGCATCCTGATCTGGCCACATCTTCCCCAGCTGAGGCGCTGCTGTGAGCTGCCTTTACTGTCTATTGTCTTTAGGCAACGATTCCCGGTGCACAGCTAACAGGCAACCGACTCTCAACCGGGGCCGTCTCCCAGCTTTGACTCGACCCCAGGGACCGGCAGCAGCAAGTGGCAGAGATGATGCCGTCCCATGCTTGTCCGCCGGTCCAGACTGCCTCCCTTGAAGTGGCAGGTGAAAGTCAGACTCATTCATGGTAATCTGCATGCAGCCATGCTTCATAAATAAATAATCTTGATTCTGCCACCCGTGTTAATTTTAATGAAGGCTGCAGGCCATGCTGTTTCAGTGCGAAGCCTGCAGTGAGGAGGGTTTTTTCGTTTTTAAATCCTAATTAAAACAGGCTACACACTGCATCTTTCTGAACTTTTAAAGTCTAAACTCGAGAATGAATAATATATCAATAGCTCTGGTTCTTGCTATACATCGAAGTTCGCTGTTTTTTTTCCTTGATAAGGGATAGATTTCCCTGTTCAAGCTGATCCCCCATGTGATGTAACAGACGTCCCTCGGCCCATGGTGGAAGCAGTGGGGCTTCTACACGTCAGCAGCACCAATAAAACTCCCTCCCAGGCTTTCTGAGAACCTTGTTTCCCTTCACCCAACACACTTGCTGTTAATCCATATATCTCAGGTCAAGCCCTCTACATCTTTACTCTACTGTTGGCCCCCTTGAGCCACACCTCTCCACCCACCCGACCCCCCAGCAAGTCCATCACACCAGCTGAACGTCTCCATGTGGGCTCTTCAGGTACTGGGTGCTGATCTAACATAGCTGGAGCCTTTCCCTCACCAGCAAGAAAGCTCTGCTATCCTCAGCCACCGGCTTTCGGTTTCAATTTGGCCTTTGGATTGGACTTGAGGATTATAATACTTTTCTGTATGTGTGGGAGTGTGTTTATGTATATATCTATGTATACACTAATCAGCCACAACATTAAAACCACCCACTTAATATTGTGTAGGTCCCTCTCATACTGTCGAAACAGCTCTGACCCATTGAGAAATATACTCCACCTCCAGACCTCTGAAAGTGTCCTGGGGTATCCGGCACCAGGAAATTAGCAGTAGATCCATAAAGTCCTGTAAGTTGTGAGGTGGGCCCTCCATTTGTCGGACTTGTTTGTCCTGCACATCTGGCACGTGTCAAAGTAACATGTACCTGAGTGCCAGGACCCAACACTTCCCAACAGAACACTGCCCAGAGCATCACTCTGCCTCTGCTGGCCTGCCTTCTTCCCATAATGCATCCTGGTGTCATCTCTTCCCCAGGTAAGCAACACACATCCGCCCATCTACATGATGTACCAGAAAACGTGATTCATCAGACCAGGCCACCTTCTTCCACTGCCCCATGGTCTAATTCTGACGCTACCCACCCATTGTAGGTGCTTTCAGTGGTGGACGGGCACTCTGACTGGGCTACAGCTAAGCATCCCCATATGCTGCGTGTTCTGATGGCTTTCTATCTTACCGAGCATTGACTTCTTCAGCAGTTTATGCTGCGGTACCTCTCCTGAGGGATCGGGCCAGAGTGGCTACAGAGTGGGTACCCCAGGCATATCAGTGAACCTTGGGTGCCCCTGGCCCAGTCGCTGGTTCACCCTTTGGCCTTTCCTGACCTCTGCATACTGGGATCACGCCACAAGACCTGCCGTTATTGAGATGCTCTGACCCAGTCATCTAGCCATCACAATCTAGCCAGTTACTCAGACCTTTCCTACACATCAACTTCAATGGGGTGTTTTCTCTTTTTTATGGCAGTTCCTTGAACAGAGCTTCTTCGTTGCTGTGATGTTTACAGCCCGGCTGTAATGCAGTGTCACTTTCAGACATATAATTTGTGTAAAGGCCGACTTGCTGACTGTATGTACTGTAAGTAAATAGTCCAAAAAAGGCTTGGGTGGACTTTTGAGCTCCACACAGTGATGGAGCAGAGGTCCTCAGCCAGGTGACCTGCTTTCTCCCATAGTGCCACTTGCAGGGACACATAAGACGGGCATGTCTCAGTGCTGTGGCCACAGCTGCTGAATGGGAGTCACCCATCCAGCCTGGTATCCCATCAGCCCGCTTTCCTGGCCAGTCCCACCCCCATCCCACTCCAGCCAGACGTGATCAGCTGCAGTCTCCCAACAGGAGAGTGGCTTCACTGGTAGCTGCCCTGTCTCTCGGTGTGGATCGGCAGGGCCCTAATTACGATCTGCCATCCGCTGGCTGTCAGTCATTTGCTGGGGTGGTGATAGAGGAGGGGAGGGGTGTGCTTTGGGGGAGGGGGGTGGGGGAGCGTTGGAGGTGATGTGTATCAGTGCCTGGGTGGAGTTTTCTTTTTTTGCTATGGGGAGTAATTTTTATCATTTCCCCAAACTGAACTGGAATAATAGACAACCCTTTGTGGAGGAAGGTTCTTCTGAGGCCACATGTCCAAACGTGAGACGTCATCCATGCACATGAGCTTTGGTTGAGTGGCTCCTTATTCATAATTAGTGTGGAACTGCAGCCCTTTCAGGCAAATGATGGCCTGTGATGGGAGCTTCTGCAGTGCAGCGTGTTTATCTTCAGAGAGCATGTGTCACTTGAATGCTGAAGAGAGAACCTGATGTGAAAACACATTTGCCCTTCAACTATGAAGGCCACGGCTATATAAAACCGATTTAAGTAAATCCTGACTTGCATGGGAAAATATCTGAGATGCATAGAGGTTGGAGAAGCATCAATGCAAAAAGGCGGTATATGCCTGTAAGTAAAATTTATCTTTTAAACTTTAACTTTAAACTTAAAATTTATCTTTTCGCGTATTTAATATATCTTAGTATATGTCTATAAGGTACTTTGCAATGTATGAGAAGGTAAATCCAAATTACGTAAAATCTAACTTCCATAAGGGTTTGTGGACCTGACATTTATGGCAGTTGAGCAGTGCCTGTTGGGCAGGGTGGACAATGGTTCCTGGGACTGAAAATTTAGGCTGTACCCATAAGAACTTTGAACAGGGCAAAGTATAATCCAGCTGTCTGTCTTCCCCATTCACTGCTCCATACAGGGTAACCATGGATCTGGTGTCTTGTTCGAATGCCACTTGGCCGGGGAACAGAGCAGGGGTGTTAGAGGGGCATGGATACCCAGACAGATTCAGGGGGTAAAGCACTTCCCTTGAATTTGTAAAATTATGAAATTATATAATGTAAGGGCGTCAGCCCGAGGAGCCCAAGGTGACATTTTGTTAGGGGACCCAGAATGTCTAGTTACTTCACTGGACCAAACACACTCACACGCACCCACATGCACAGTAGGCGAGTCAGTGACATTGAGTCACCTGAGAGCATCTTTTTGGCCTTGAGTTAGACACCAGAGTAAAACTGCACTTACAGAACCAGGGGCAGGATAAACCTTTAAAGCCTAGAGGCGTCCTGCTACAGCGGTACGCACAGCATGCTCTCCAGGAGCTATAAATATCATAAGTCATAAGTACGTTAAGCAGAGAGCTGATTCTAACGGCGATGTGCTGTGGGAACAGGGCTCTCTAATGAGCTGCTACAAACGTGCGAGAGGCCACACTCAATAGTTACCGTCTCCCACTCCGAGACCCATGTTGGAGTCACAGGAATTGACAGGTGGGCCAGATAAGAGAAGCAATCAAATGGGCAAAGGATGGCAGGGGCTGGGGGCTCCAAAAATTGATGACACCCCCATCTGAGGTTGGGACTAAGCATGTCGATGAGAGCATCTCACATTGCGGAATGCGTGCTGGTCAGTGCTTTAAACCAACACCCAAGCACATTCATTTTACAAATGACCTTAACTATCATCAAAGTCATTTCTAAATAAAAACTACTCCGTTGTATTTATATTTCCCTACATATTATGAAATAAAACAGGGTCTAAAGTCAGGTGGAATAAATGAATTGGACTTACCCTCCTAGTTTAAGCAATTCTAGACCTTGCTCTGGTTGAACTGATTGTCTGTCCAGGATATTGATCTCGAGATCACAGGCTCAAGGTTCTCATCCAACTAACCACATATACACAAAACACACACACAGACACACACACTCAGACACAGACGCACGCACCCAGTGTGCACCCCGTTCTCATAAATAAAACATCGCCTGTCTCATCTGAGGCCCTGTCTATTAGTCAGGATCCATCCCCACTTGGGCTCACATGGCTCTCCCACCCCCCAAACTCCATTTTGGTTTTGCAGGAGGGGGAAGCGTTAATTATAGTGAACAGTGGGGCCCTGTCAGGGCATCGCGTGGGGGTCTATGTGAGCCCACCTGCCTCCGTCTCACTCAGCCACCGAGATCCATCTCGCTGCCGTCAACCACAGGGGCCACCAGACCGCTCATCCATATTCATCCCCAGCCCGGGTCGCCCTCTCAGCTGCCGGCTCAGTCCCAGCCGCCCCCTGGCCACCAGCCCTCATCCCCCCATCACTCCCCAGGCAGACAGGAGGCACCAGGCACCCAGGAGCATGTCTTTATTCTTCTAGAGAGCCACCCCCCTCCACTCCAACCAACACAACCCAACCCAACCCAAGCTCACCCCCTCCCCATCACGCCAGGACTCTTTGTCTGCCTCCCCGTTCACCAGGCCGTCCCCATATGTGTGTAAGAGCCTGGGCTGGGTTCAGACCCACTTAAACATGTAAACACACAAAGGAAATAAAGGCCACTAACGTAAAAATGTCAGTGATTTTCCACGCAGGGAATATCAGCCAATCCAAGCTGATCTTAAAAATGACATCATACAAACAGGCTACCTTGTTTGTATCCTTCTAGCTAAGATGTGCTTGACTTTATCAGAATAAGAAAGATCTTTACTACTTAAGTGTGTTAGACATGCAAGGATTTTGCTTTGGTGTGTGTGCCCGGTTATGTGCAGGACAATTCAAGACAATTTACAAGCTTGTATGCATGAAATTGAACACATACTTTTGACACTCAACACCTTACAGTAAAAAGCAGCATGGGATGGAATAAAGTAAAAGATAAATAACAAACAAATTGTGGCTATAAGTAAACTGGGGCTATGCTAGGAAGATTTATTCATTAATAGCAATCACTTTGTGGCTCAGAGTGTTTGGAGATGTGCAAATATCGATTACCACACATCCACCTCCCGATACATTAAATGCACCCTCTTGCATGCACCTCACCCCCAGCCTCAGTGAGAAGCAGATTTGACGTGGCGGTGTTGGGTCTCGCGGGGATTGATTGCTTAGGAAGGTCGTTTACCGTTATGTCCTTCCCCTGAGGTGGGAGGCAGCCTGATTTAAAGAGCCATACTTCTTCCTCATTTCCTTCCAGTTCAGGGTCCCTGTAGACCAAGGCCTCACTCAGGCCTGTGAAATATGAGCGGCGTGTGAGCAGTGGGGCATGCTCAGCACAGGGAGGCAGCCGGCTAGGGCAGCAGGCCGGCCAGGGGAGGGTTAAGGGAGCCACCAGGACCATAAACCCAACTGAACAGATTTAAACACAAACGAATAAATAAAGGAAGGTAAAGGCATGAGCTTCTAACCTGAAGGTTGCCGATTCCTGGCCTGGGATTTATGTAGCTCCACAGAGCAAGATACTTGAATCTCTAAAGTAAAAATTCGTCTGCATAAATGGGAAAGATTGAAGAAAGTAATGTAAATAAACAAAACAAAACAAAAAATGCCGACATATTGCTGAGTGCTGTCTTCCATTTCGTAAAAATGGTATTTGTTGAAAGAACTGCTGGTCAGAAACAATACTTGTTTTTGACCACTGATGTCTTTGATGGGGTGGGACAGTTTTGGATGGACAGTCATGCTAATTTGCACCCAGAGTGGCTTTACACCTCCTTTAAAGGACCATAGCTGGAATCCCAGCGCACTTTTGAGACTGGGATAGACTGGGAGCTGGACCTTAGATTACCTTCCGTTAATCTGAACAAGAGCGTTCCTGTATGGCGAGAAGCTCTACAGCTCATTATAATGTAGAAGTGTCCTCCCCATTTCTGGGAAGACCTGGAGAAGGGCAAGGGGCCTAAATAGAGAAGGAGTCACCACTGGTGCTGAGCTGCTCGGTCTTTATCAACAAAGGACACAGGCGCTGGGACAACCAATAAGGACCATCTGGCCCAGATCAGCATATAAACCCCACCCCTCTCCAACCAACAGACTTGTGACCTCATTGAAAACAAGACAAAAAACACACAAAATGGGGAAAGGCTTTACGGTCTACATCTGAAAAGCCTTTGTTTTATTTATTTATTTATTTTTCTTTGTATAGGACATTGGATTTGAGTAAGGACGGTACTCAGTACTACACGTAAAAAAAGAATTGGTAATTTTTTTCCACTATGTACCACGAGTATTTTTAACCTTGGCTACTTTACTAGAAGGCCCATAGCTACTGTAGGGTTGTGTGAAGCTCACAGTAGAGTTCAAGGGAAATCAATCGCATGATTACAAATGGATGTTAAGGGGGGTGTAGGATCTGCGAGTGTATGTTTAGCTTACTGAGATGTCTGTTAGAGTGGTAGTGCTTGGGCTTACAGTTAGGATGGTTAGCCAGTTTGACAAAGATGTACTCCGCAGTGTACATCAGAAGCATAGAAGCACAGTTATCAATCTAACTGTGTAACACTGACCCATCCTGGGGAAAGCAGCCGATATTAAGATGCATGCATGGATGGATGGAGCTATGGGACAGTGATGGGCACAAAGGGGTATGTTATAAGAATCTTATGAATGTCATAAATATCACAAAAAAGTAACATATTTGTTCATGTATGAACAAGTGAGACAGGTAACAGTTTGCCCTCCGCTTACTTAGAATGAATGTCCACTGTTCTTGGTGCATTTGAGACTGTTCTTGTCTTGTGTCCCCTTGTGCATTCTGAGATGTTGTTTAGATGCTACCAGGAAGGCATCTAGGCGGTAATGAAGGGACAGCATAGCCACGGTATGCAGAGAGTATAAGCAAAAGATAAGTAGCCTGCCCGTTCTCTGGTACACCGGGACGGCACGGGCATGGTGCAGAAAGTATAGGCAGCAGGCCCGTCCGCCGAGCCGCCTTGCTCTTCGGTCATTTTGGGACACCACAGTGAAACGCGGCAGAAGCTCTGGCAGGCGGAGCTCCTTCTGAGCTATGGCGTGCGTGGCGGCATCAGGGCAAGGCGCCGTGCGAGGCATCTGTCTGGAGCCACCAGAGCCACCAGAGAGCTCTTTTACTGCTTAGCCCCCATCGTGACCCCTGTGAGTGCGCACACTAGCATCGCTACCCTCACGCCACACAGTGGCTTAATGAGTCACAGGTATCCCTCACCACACAATAAGTGTGTCAGTGTAGCCTGAGAGTGTAGCCTGTGGGGTCTTTCCACTGGCTTTAAACGGCCTCAGCACTGAGCAGGGACGCGGGAAATTACTTCACTTAGAAAGATAATAAGTTAAATCAAGCACTTGAGAACGAATGGAAACCTGCATGTATAGTCGCCTTCCAGGGGTACAATTGGACATCTGTGCTTTACACGGTCTGCAGGAAGGACAGCCGACCCATCCATGGAGCATACACCAAGAAGCCTAAAGTCTTAATTAACATTAATCTTGCTGGTATCTTTAACAGCTTGCTGGTGTCTTCACATTTCTGCTTGTGCCAAAAAACGTCGGCGTCGTCAGAATGCGAGAGACACAACCGTCAGATAAGGCGGCATAGAGAAGCCGTCCGGAAGTCGTTCTCCATGGCCTCTCCGAACTCCTCCCACACCCAAGTTTTTGCCTCAGCAACCGCCGACGCCGCATTCCGCTTGGCCTATCGGTACCCATCAGCTGCCTCTGGAGTCCCACAAGCCAAAACGGCCCGGTAGGACTCCTTCTTCAGCTTGACGGCATCCCTCACCACCGGTGTCCACCAGCAGGTCTGGGGGTTACTGACGCGACAGGCACCAACCACCTTATGGCCACAGCTCCGGTCAGCCGCCTCCACAATGGAGGCGAGGAACATGGCCCATTTGGACTCAATGTCCCCCGCCTCCCCTGGGACATGGGAGAAGTTCTGCCGGAGGTAGGAGTTGAAGTCCCTTCTGACAAGGGATTCCGCCAGACGTTCTCAGCAGACCCTCACGATGCACTTGGGCCTATCTCCCCCACCAGAGGATGCTAACCCACCACCAAGTGGTGATCAGTTGACAGCTCCGCCCCTCTCTTCACCCGAGTGTCCAATACATGCGGCCGCAAGTCCAACGACACGACCACAAAGTTGATCATCGAACTGCGACCTAGGGTGTCCTGGTGTCAGGTGCACATATGAACAGCCTTATGTTTGAACATGGTGTTCATTATGGACAATCCATGGCGAGCACAGAAGTCCAATAACAAAAGACCACTCAGGGTCAGATCAGGGGGGCAGTTCCTCCCAATCACGCCACTCCAGGTCTCACTGTCATTGCCCACGTGAGCATTAAAGTCCCCCAGCAGAACAAGAGAGTCCCCAGGAGGAGCGCTCTCCAACACCCCTTCCAAGGTCTCCAAAAAGGGTGGGTATTCTGAACTGACGACAGTCAGGACCCGTACCCCCACCCGTAGGCGAAGGGAGGCTACCCTCTCGTCCACCGGGATAAACCCCAATGTACAGGTGCCCAGCCAGGGGGCAATAAGTATGCCCAACCCTGCTCGGCGCCTCTCCCCGCGAGCAACTGGGTGACCCTACCAGGGGCATAAAGCCCTGGGCAACTTAGCTCCTGGGATCATTGGAACATGATCCCCTCCATCATGATAAGGTGTCGGCTCCAGGAGGAGCCTTAAAATGTTGACTGACTTGCATATGCGGTTCACAGGTACTTGGGTGTCATTTTCAGTAGAAATACTTGAGTCAAAGTCCATAAACATTTGTTTGCATTCATAAAACTACTTTAAGCCTATTTTACCAGGTCATTTACCATAACTGGCACTGAGTTATTGGATACAATAAATCTACAGATATTTTTTTCCGGTTTTCTATTCTACCAAACACCAATGACCAAAAGTCACACATATATTGTATATTTGCTTAAACAGCAAAATACTGCACAGTGTTTCTAATAAACTCCTCCCATGTTTAAATCTATCCATCTTCCAGCCACTCAACTTGGTCAGACTCGCCATATATTTAAATATGAAGGAAAATAACAAAGTAAGTCAATAGGAATCCAAACTTTGTGAAATCTTGTTTGAGCATTTACTTGCGCAAATGAGCAGCGTGTGGCCCGTGCCGAGGGCTGAGGGTGCTGAAGTGACGCCCAGCTCTTTTTAATACTGAAATCTCTTAGGTACTCAGTACATGATGGATTCTTCTGAAAATTCCACTGGCAGGCTTTTGTATAAAAAAAAAGAATTTAATCTTTATAACCAAAGTTTGTATGAGGTGTAATGAATGTCTAAAGAGCAATCCCAGTGTTTTTTATGTATTCTGTACCTGCTGAGCACTAACCTAATGCAGAGGTCCTGGGCCATGATCTAGTCTGTGCCATTGCTAAGGTAGAGGTCATTAAAAAAAAACGCCTTAACACCTTAAAAATATATTCAAATGCATTGATTTCTCCACAGGTCTTTAAATCTTTAAAACTTCAAACTGATAAGCAAGGTTCAGCATATGATGCTCAGTATGAATTCTTTTGCATTATTGGTTTCAGTTCTGGGTCCCCTACTTGTTGCATTGTGGAGGTGTAAGAAATGCTCTTCTGTGCAGCTGAAATGGTCCATCACTCACCAATGCAGCTCACACATCCGTTCTTCTGCCATTTAATATGCACTCAGGTGCCAAACATTGACTCTCTTTTGAATGAATAGATAGCTGTCACACTACCGGAAGCCCATCATTACTGTACATTTCTCTCTTAAAATCTTACACAACCGAATGTTATTTTCATAGGCAGATTCAAGCTGATGGTCACTTACCTCCATTTTTCAAAATGAACACATACACATGAACACACACACACATATCTATATAATATTTGTAATATATATTTATATTATTTATAATATATATGTGTGTATGTGTATATAAAAAATTATACACACACAAATTCCATGTTTTGGGATGACACATCGGTACACACTGTACAAGCTATGCAAATAGGACCAATTAGCCAACGAAATGACGAAAGGAGGAAAGATGGATAAATGTAACCCCAGGAGCCTAGTTTATTTCCTGCTGTTGGTCTTTGTGCTTCTGTGAAAATATATAACTATCTACATGTCCCTTTAAAGGAGGTAGCTTAATCTCTGAATGTTTTCTTCTTCAGCAGGGTCCCAGTCTTGGGATTAGTCTTGTTTTTACTTCTCTGGTTTTATTTAATCAGGCGAGCCAACGCCTGACTCGTGAGTCTGCCCTCTCACACGGCCCCGTTTTTTTTTTTTCCTAGAGCTGTCCGTTTATGGAGAAAAAGTTCCAGGCTTCTGCAGCACTCATCTGATCTGAGCACATTTTGTTCACCAGACGAGTGGGTCTGCAGAAGCAGACTTTCCATGACCAAGTCTTAAAATCAACATGGTCCCCGACGCCCAGTTTTGTGCATTACGGGAAGTTCTGCAGGAGTGCAGGTGTGTTTGGGTGCTGCTTAGGGAACGCAGGACGTGCCTGCTGTTTGTGCGCCTTGTGTGTGTGTATCATGTACATATTACATTATGGGGGACCACATGTCCTCACAACGTGATAAAAAAAACCTGTTATTCTGATGTTGTGGGGACAATTTTTTTAGTCCCCACAAGGGGAAACTAAATTTTTTAAAAATCTATGACTACAATCAAAACCTGTCTTGTCTTTTCTTTGGTTACTCATAGTTAAGGTTAGTGGGGTTAAGGTTGTCAATATTGGGATTATGGATTTGATGGACAGTCCCCACAAAGATATGAATAGAAATGTGTGTGTGTTTTGATGATACCCAAGACTCAGGGCCAAATGGGCCAATCAGCGTGTAGTGAAAATGATGGTCCTTGGTTCAGAGTCTGATCTCCCTGTAATACCCATCATTGGTCTTATTGTTCGTTTGAAGGTGATGCACATGCATATAGATGCATTTTGAAAAGGTCTAAACTGCAAAAAGCTAGTCAGAGGCCAAAAAAAAACTCTATATATTTCACATAGAAAATTAGGGGCGGAGCATGAAGGGAAATCTTTTTTTAAATCCTCGAGACTGAGAGAGCGATAACCCCATCCAGCCTCGCCAGCGTCAACTGAGACGGGAAGCAGCACTCCGTGGGCTAACACCGTAGCCATGGTAACATAGCAACGAGGAACAGGAAGCGGCAGAAAATAGAATCTCATTTTGCTGAGGCCCGCAGTCGAGGCGAAGCACGGTGCTCTCCCGAAGCCAGGCACTCAGAGAGGGAGCTGGGAGGCGGGGGCTGAGGGGCCCTTCATTAAAGATGCATGCCATATCTCTCCTTCCAGCTCTGTCCAATTAGTATCAGCACCGTGAGAGGGGCGTGAGCTGGCGAGCATCAGCACCCGAACACAGAAAATTAAGATTTCTCTCCCGTGCTCAGCCCCCCATTCGCTTGGATATTGGGTTCCATAACTTTCTATCCTTTAATCTTGACACATAATTTTAAATTGCAAACCATGGAGAAGGAAACGATGGAGTAGGTAAACTGTGAGCCTCACTCCTTGGCAACAGTCTAAACCGTATCTAAAACATCTTCTGAATATCAAATGTTTATTAAAATGTTTGGGACAATTATTTGTGTATTTGTTACTTGATGACGTGGAGGTCAACATGACTCTCCATTGTCTTAGTGTCCATATCGGCATGGTACCAAAAGCATGTGCCCTGTCTACATGGGCTCCCTGATTTCTGCGATCATATTCTTAGGGCAGACTTTGATTTGCATGACTCTCAATTATCTAAGTGGTCGTGGGGAACAATTGATTGATCCCTCTGCCTGCTCTGTCACTATTGAACTGTTTTACAGTTCTTGCTGTATAAGCATTAACCTTAACTTAACCTTTTTAGTATAAATGTTTTTGTTTTATCGAAGTTTGACAGAGGTTTGACAGTCTTGAATGAGATAGACTAGTGTTTCTCAAACCAGACCTCGGGGACCCTGAGACAGCTCACATTTTTGTTCTCTCCCAATTCCCAGGGAGTTGGGAGAGAGCAAAGACATGGACCGTGGGGATCCCTGAGACTGGTAAGTACATAATATTTATACTGGTGCTAGAAATACTCAATACTAAAATTCTTATTGCCCAAATTAGTTTTTAACTGTTAATGATGTTTTCTGGTTTATGTTGGATAATACACAATCTCAGGCATGTTTCACAGCTACATGAAGCTCTGGTGGTCCTTCCATTTTCTAACAGCTTATGCAGTAAAGGGTGACCGAGAGACCGGCTCCGGTCCCAGACAGCACAAAGCCACACAGTGCTCTTATTTGCTTCTGTTCTAGCAAATGGCAGCCAGACAAAGACATACTACAGCAAACTGAAGTCCCACATTCAAGATTTCGGTGCCAGATTTTGATGCCAGTACTTACAAAAGTGTCAGGATGCTGGGTGGTTAACACAGCCCTGTCAGGTGTATTATCAAACTTTTACTACAGAAATATGGCTGCATTATTTGCTACTGCAACACAGTTAAGCAATTAACCGGGAAATTGCTGTTGATCGTAATCTACTGCTGTTGAAAATAAGCTGCAAATGATTAATGGAATTGAGGGCCCTTTGCGCACAGTTAAATTGACTAAACAATAGATCACACAAACAATCAAGTAAAATGTATCAAACAGGACTTTATGTGAAGAATGATCCTTTATTCCTTTATTCCCTATCCCGAGGTAACATTTGCTGGGGATGACTGTCTTTAAAAGGGTTTTGTTGTTGCTGTTGTTCGTGACGTGCCCCGTTTGGCCTCGCAGTTATGACAACAAAAAAGCACTGTGATGAATCCAGGCTACCTGTTGTGCCAACATGTACATCCTGTGAGCTGTTTTGAAGCTGCTCCTGATTCCTTCACACAGATATGTTTCCCCATTAGCACGGGACAGTCTCTTTTCCAAGCTGAATTATCCCTAGGTGTTCTTGCCTCACAAATTCTGCTCAGGCTCTGATGGCTTTCTGATGCCTGATGGGGTAGAGAGTGTCTGCTTGACAAGGCCCGCCAGCTTTAGGTGAGGAACCTTCCTAATGGTATATCTTCCACACGTGTACTTCATTAAGGCTCACCAGAAATGTCTTATCATGGACAACTGGAGCCCATTTCCCTACTTTTCCCTGTTCCAATTCCAAGAATTATCACTGTATCATATATTGAAATTTGATTCCTCCACCCCTTACAAGGTAGGAAGCAGGCAGCCACTGCAGCCCAGGCTTATGAGAACTTTGTGAACAGAAACTTCACTACTGTAGGAGAAAAACAATGAGAGACCAGGGCTGCCAAACAGAGTCAAACATGACATCACACATGTGCATCAAAATACTGCTTAGGTGTTAAGTGATTGTAAGATGATGATTCCAGCATCCCTGTTGCTTTGACTTGTATCTGTGATGTTGTGATGTCACTCTGCTGGATGTTCCAACATTTTCAACACTCAGATGCTATAATAAAGATTTATTTTGGTGTTATTAGAACATTTTTCTGTATGTGTATGTGCGTGATGCCCCCTGGATGGAATAGCAATGGTGTAGCTGCAGTGATCCAGACGTGGGGTGCAGCCATTGCTTATTGCCGAAGCAGATGGGCTCATAGGTCTGATGGGCTGGAGAAATGTGGCATTTGTGCCTCCTGTACTTCACAGGACCCTGGCTGGAGGTTTGGGGGGTGGGCTGTGGTTTAAGAGCTGCCACAATGTAGCAAGGACAAGGCAAATGGATGAAATGGAGACGTTTTCTACCTTACTACACATTAGCTAGGAGTGTTGTTTGCCAAAAAATGTAACACTTCATTAGCTGGGCATGTCCTAGATGGACATGTTACTGTCTGTGCTTGTGATCTCCTGTACTCACAGCAGAATCTCGACCAATGTAGAGAGATGAAAATATTAATTATGGCCTCAGACCCGCTCTCTGCTGTCACCACAGCACCTTGAGAGCCTTATCTTAAGCATCTGCCAGCGTGCCTACTCCCCTTCTCATCTTGTCATGCCGGGGAGGTTTCCTTGAGACTCCAACGAGTCAACAACTCACCCCCCGATGGCAAAGAGTGGCGTAGCCAATTCAAGACAGATCACCATCGAGTGAGTCATCCTGCACTTGACCGCGTGGCCCTTCCTTCCTGGCAATCTGAAAGATGAAGCTGTGGTCTCCCTGGGATGAGCAGCAGCCGCCGGGCGTCGCCATGGCACCTCTGTCAGTTCGCTGGTGAATGGGAACCCCAACGGCCCGCTTTCCTGCATCTCCCTACCAGGTTCCCGTCGAGTCTCCGAAGCAGCCAAACACATGGAATCACTTAGCATTTAGTGGTTCCTCTTTCCCGGCGCATCTCAGTGGGGAAGCAACGAATTATGATGGCATGCGAAGCCCTACAGCTTCAATCCTCATGAGCATGACTGTCTATCACGCCTTCTCAGCCTGCCTGATTGCACGCTGCACTGTTTTAGCTCATATGAACTGTTTGCTCAGTTCCCTCTCTGCATGATTACTTTCTGTCCAATCATGGACATTTCCACGTCCATCATGGTCCTAGATCTATATTCCAGCAGCTTCATGAGGATTGTTTGAGCCTTTGAGGATGAAAACACAATGCGTAGAGTTTGGCAGTTATCTTTATTATCATAAGTCTATGGTATGCTAAAGGCTGCCTACACCACAAAAGCATACTCAACTCCAGATTCTCCAGCTTCTCTAGGACATGAATGGCTCACAAACAGCAAATTCATCCTCCTACTGTAGCATTTATTATAGCACAAGGACATTATTTTTTTCTGGTAAGAAGGGCTGTTTTCACTCCATGTCAGGTTGGTTATGTGAGGGTGATGGCCTCAGATCAGCTTGTCCCATACACTTCTGCTTGTATGTGTGTGTGTATTACTCCTCAACCAGGACCCCCCCCCCCTGCCCCCATGATGAGACACCCAGTTGGCAAGCTAAATGAGAGTGGGAAAAATACCGACCAGCTGGCCAGCAGGAGCTCTAATACAGAATCGTGTCAGAACTGGTTACTCTGTGGCATGAGAGGTCACAGCCAGCCTGTCCTCCATCTTCCAGTCCACCCCCCCCCCCCCCAGCACACCCAAAACCAGCGTGGTCCCCGGCTGGCAGAGTTTGTGTGCCTGCTAACTGGATTTCAGCAGCGAGGAGAGAGAGAGAGCGACACACATGATCAATATCCTGGCTGACCTCATCAGGCTCTTCGTGTGGAGGGACGCACAGGAAGATGAGGAAGTCGGGTTGGGGAGGAGGAAGGGATCATCAGACACAGACAGTGAGAGTCCCGGAGGCATGGCTGGGGGGGGCTGCATTCTCTCTGGAGTCTGCGGGGTGGTGGGGTTCAGCTCAGGCTTCACCGCAGTGGCGGGAGGGTATGTGCCTTGGTGTTCCCTCTAACCCTCAGCTTCTCCTCTGTTCTTCAGAAGCACCATGTCCTTCCTCATTAGTAGGGGAATGCTAGGTCTGTGTTTGGACCTTAGTTACAGCGAAAGCTTCCTCTCACTTCCACTCATGCAAGGCACTGCTGAGCATTTTACTAGAGAGATTACAATATTACTCCAGCTTTGAAGGAACAGACCTCAGGTGAGAGGTAAGTGAGTCACAAGTCACATATAGTGCAAGCCACGAACGCCAGCCACATGAAACATTCACAAGTGAATAGAACAAGTATCCTCAACGACCAAAACATTTCCCACAATCTGCAGTTCTTTGCAAGGGCGTTAAGTTAGCCGGACCAGTCTCCCGCTAAAGGAGCTTCTCAGCTGTTGGCTTCACCTCAGGCATTGACCAGGTAACCACACAGATAAGGTACGCTTGGCTTTGTCAGAGAGGACCTATTGTCCCAACAGTGTTCTGAAACACAAGCTGGATCAATGATGTTAGCAGCAATTTTAAGATGCATTTTTCTCAATGGAATTGGCTTCACAACATCCAGCACGTATGATTATTGATAGTAATTAAGCATAACTGCATTTTAAGGCTGTCCTTATTTCACAGGGTCTAAGGTCTTTTTCTCTTGAGTGGAGAAAGTCATTAATTATAAATCAATTCTTACAGTTTTTTTTCACACTAGCCTGGGCTAACACCTGGAAGGATAAATATTAAAAGAACAACCAGGCTTTAGTTCACTCATTCTTTTCAATCACTCTGTGTGATGAGTTTTATATGAATTATAATTTTGCTTTAAAAAATGTTATTTAATCAATGTTTCATAGTCCTAATTGTGTCAGAACCTAGTCTGGGAATGCTATCCCAACCCAAACCCAGCCTGGGAATACGGTCCCAACCCATCCCAGTCTGGGGATACGGCCTCAACCCAAGCCCAGTCTGGGAATGCTGTCCCAACCCATCCCAGTCTGGGAATGCTGTCCCAACCCTAACCCAATCTATGAATACTTTCCCAACCCAAACCCAGAATGGGAACGTTGTCCTTTAAGAGTGAAGACCTGTTTTGGTGTGTTTTCAGTAACTTGGTCATTCAAGCAGTAATTCTTGACATTGTTGCGCCTTCCACGTTGACCTGATTTATTTCGATAACCAGCGTGGGATTTATACAAAGATGGGAAGGTGCCGTCCACTTCATCCACTGCTATTCAGCTGCCTGGTGCTGACGGTTAAAGGCGTTATGGCATGTGGTTGCTGAATACGGCTCAGCCGTGATGCTGAAACAGGGCTGGGGGCTGCCGCGTGCCTCTCAGCATCCGCCTTAGCATAGTTACTCAGCAGCTATGCAGCAGCTCCTCTCGGCTCCTTTGCTGGCCCGGCAAAGCTTCCGAAAGGCGGACCGGAGTCCGCCGAGCCCCCGTGCTCGCTCTCCGCCCCTTCTGCTGGACAAAAGGTGCACAGACTTCCTGCAGCTTCCTGTCACCCGTGGTTTACCTCTCTATCTGCCTTCTTTTTCCTGCACTTGCATCTGGGTTTCTCTCTCCGGCTTTAGTCAGCTCTGTTCCTTATCTATGCAAACCCAACAGATTCTCGGTGCTGGGAGGAAAGCACTTTTTTGTTTGGGTCCCTGCAGCCTGGCTCTGCTGCTCTCGCCTGCCTCACTCCCCCCCCCCCCCCCCCCCCCACACCCCGCTCTCTCTCCTTTTGCTGGCTTCGCTTTCATTCTGGCCTCCCCCTCCCCTTCCCTCGAGGGAATAAAGGTCATTGCGCAAATGATTACTCAGACCTCAGTCGCCATGGAAACAGTCATGTGACAGGGATAGGCATGCACAGAACACAACAAAGAGGTCGATTAGTAAGCCAGCAATGGAAAGCTAGCGTTGCCTTTGTGTTACTGCATTTTTTTTCTGTCTCTCCAGCAAACCGTGGGAGGGAGGGAGAGAGAGAGCAGAAGGAGACTTCTCTTCCAGCGTTGTTTCAATCCACTCTTTCCATCCAAATAAAAGTAGATTGCCGTTAAATGCTTCCCTAAGAAACTGTGTGTTTAGCTTATGTTATTCTCAAAGTGAGTGTGTTTATGATTTTGAAAAGCTTCATTAAGCTACAGATATTTCTCATAGACGCTGGCCAAGGTCCTGACATAAGGTCACATTGTAATTATTTCCACTAATCTGATGGGTAAATGATAGGCTGATGGGCTTATAAATACTAGCATCCATACAGGCTGAATATCCTATTCTTAATATGCCGCTGATATTTACTTTACTAATGTGCGGAGGAAAGTGAAAGCATCGAGGAACATAACTGGAACATCTTCTTTGAAAATGCTTAAACATTTCATTTGTTTTCTGTTGAATTTTCTATATGAACTTAGGAAAAATCACAGTCTCCTTTTCCCCTCATCAGTCTATCTGTCGATTACTTGAACAAAAGACATTCTGTTTCCTTCAATTGCCAACATATTCAATGACAAGCAAATGAGTGCATCATAAACTCCAGGTTTTCATGCATAGGACCAATGAAGTAGCCTTTTCTGAGACATGATGCTATTTGTCTAGCTGAACATAGAAAAACACGGAAATCACTAATACCCATTTGTTTGTATCAGATTTAGATGTTTCAAACCATTTAAAAAAACATTTTTATTTTTCGGTAATGATTCTCTTTTTATTGCTTTGACATAGAGACTCATTTTTTAACAGCTGACAGTTGAATATTAAATATACTGGGGGGGGGGGGGGGTTTCAAGTTTCAAGTTTACTTTTTTTATATAGCACATTTAACACAGCTGCAAGACTGACCAAAGTGCTTTACAC
>JAODKL010000040.1:2723479-2734591 GCA_026780765.1 Petrocephalus schoutedeni
GTGATGGGGGGGGGGGGGGATTCAGCTGTGGCTGTGGGAGGATGTGGGGGACGTAAAGCTTGGCCCCCACCAGACTGTCCGGGTGGGATTGGGGAGGGGGGGAGCAAATTAGTACATTTTTCCCAGCTGAAGTCAGCACCGAGTCTGGCTGTGGGAACCTGGAATCAGGGTAAGGGCCACGTGCACACAAATGTGGGGGGGGGGGGGGTTGCGACAGTCTTCAGCTTGAAGCTCAAAGGGTGACCTGGCCTCAGGATCTGTAACCTCATTAAAACAAAGCCGAGGGAAAGGTAAGACATGAGCGCTGGCAGTGAGGGAAACATCCATTAAGAAGCTAAGGGCTGTAATGTGACATTAAAGAGGGGAGGGGGCCAGGGACAAAGTGCTAACAGTGGGATGGAATTTTCCCAGAATCCCCTGCAGCTTCCCAGAATCCCCTGTGGCAGAGCCACCCTGTGGGCCACTTCAGAAAGGTAGCAAATGTGAGAGCAAAGAGACCAGCTGCTGGAGGTGGAAAAGTCAGAATGACTCCGTGACACATGGAGTCGACAGATACACATATTTTATCCATCGCAGAAATAGCCACCACCTTTGAGATCTCAGGCAATCAGCGAATGACAGAGAACCCAGAAATGATGGTTCTGGACAGGAGGTGCTGTGTGACAAGCCAGCGATGGGGCATGGGCATTTGGGACCATGGGTTTCGTTTTGGAAAGCACGTTATCAGGTCCTGTGGATGCAGACAGGATCACCGAGGGCGGCAGACTGCCCCTTTAACACGTCAGAAAGTCTCAATACCCGCTGATGACCCCTTGGCGGGCACAAGGACGCCCCCAGGGAGGACCACTCTGACCACCCCACAGCTCTGACTCCCCCGGCTGTAACTGGGTCTGTCTAGACAGCGTATGAGGAAAGGCATGAACGCAGAATGTGTTTCGGAGGGGGGGATCCACTCTGATTAAAAACAGAAAAAACCATAGAAATACAGGATTGATGATTATTATAGAGGGGCAAATGTGTTCTATGTGCTGCACACTGAGCAACTGAGCACCACGGCTCTCGAAAGGTGCTGCTTCCTATTCTGCCATTTTCGTCCCTTTTTCACATTATAGACCTTCTCCAAAATATCCTGTCTTTACACCAGCTTCCTCAACTCCCCAGGTACCCATTTTGGCAAACACGTCCTTACATTAAAAGCTCTCTTTGGGGTTATAGCACCAGACTGACTATAAGGCTTCAGGTGATCTAAGAAGTGGACCTCAATACTGAAAGTTGAAACACAAGAAAACCTCAGCATGCCCTTCCCAAAGGGAGCTGGCACCTACAGAGCCTTGAGAAAGGTACTTAACCCCCATTGCCTGGGTAAAATACCCAGCTGTAGAAAGGAGGGCCCTCCAATCAATGGCACAGCCAATAAATGACATAAGATTCCCTGGAATACTGTGTTATAGCAGGATGGATGTAAGAAGGGTAACGGGTAGCCATGGTGCATTCCGGCCCGTCGTCCTGAAGAGCCATTAGTTTCACCAGGAGTTCCTAACTGTAGATTCTCTTGCCAGTTTTTGGTATTTCCCAGTGGGACACCCCCGCTTTCTGAACACTTTCCCCCAGAAAGTTTTGTTAGCCAGCAGTCTTCACATGCCCTGAATGGCCCTCGCTGTCTGCCTGCCTTCCCCAGACCGCGAGTCTTTCCTGCTCGCTTATAACAGGGTCCTCTTCCAGCTGTTACATGTCCGGGACTAGAGCTCATGGGGGCGAGGGGGGCGGGGGCACTGCCCGGTGACAGGCCCGCCACGGAGGCAGTTAGGCAGGGCGCTGTACACGCAATCCTGGTGGATGGACGGGGGGGGGGGGGTTGAGTTACAGCAGAAGCCAGTCAAGGCAATGGCCCCGCAGATGAAGCACATGCAAATTTTCTCCTCTAACCGACACCATAGAATAATCACCCATCTGCCAGTGAAGGGGAATTCACCCGTATGGAGGGAAAAGAGAGAGAGAAGAAGAATTAAGAGAGACTAAAGAGGGGAGAGGACGGGAGGGGAGGCAGAGGAGAGAAACAAAAATGAAAGGAGAGGAGAAAAAGGAGAGGGGAGTAGAGGGAGGAGAGAGAGGAGGGGAGAAAGGGAGAGAAGAGGAGGGGAGAGGAGAGGAGACAGAAGAGAGGAAGGGAGAGGAGAAAAGGGAGAGGAGAGGAGAGGAAAGGAGAGGAAGAAAAGGGAGAGAAGAGGAGAGGAGAGGAGGGAGAAGAGAGGAAGGGAGAGGAGAAAAGGGAGAAGAGAGAGGAGAGGAGAGAGAAGAGAGGAAGGGAGAGGAAAGAGGAGAGGAGGGGGGGGGAGTAGAGGAGGGGAGAAAAGGGATGGGAGAGGAGCAAAGGGAGAAGTGGGGATAGTGGAGGAGGCAGAGAAGAAAGAGGAAAGTTGGGGAGGAGAGGTGATGTGAGGAAAGGAGGGGAGAGGAGTGAGGAGAGCAGAGGGGAGAAAAGAGAAGGAGCCTTTACTACTAATTTCAATGACAGATAAGAAAAGTTAAAAAAAGCTGAAAGAGGCGTTGGTGCCAGCAGGAGAGCGCTGAGCGCGGCGGCCGGCAAAACCTCTGCTCACAGATGGTTCCTCTTATCTTCCCGTCCCCCTCTCACACTCACTCCCGCTATTATGATTCTGACGACGTGCCGAGGCGCGCGGTTCCTCGCGCCCATGTTCCAGCGCGGACCACCAGCCAGCGGCGGTCACCGGCCCAGCTCTCCACACATGAAACACCCCCCCCCGAGCGTCACCCCCGGGCTGGGCTGCCGGGGAGACCCTTTTAATTTCACCTAAAGAGAAACCAACTGCTGGTGGAGGGGGGGGGGGGTACAACAGAGGGAGAGAGAAAAATATGAGGGAGGGGTAATGATAGAAGCAACTCGATACTCTTGTATGCTGAATATTCCCCTGGGGGGGTTTTTCCATTACCCGGGAAGCAGAATGGGGGAGTCATTTAGTTTAGCCAAGCTGTTCCCTCACTCATCTCCCGCCCCTCTCTCCCCTACCCACACACCCCCCTCCCCGCACGCCCCATGCTCTGGTTTTTTTCCACGGGGCGCGTTGTGCAAATGTAACCTTTCTGGAGGCACCTCCCCCTCCAGGAAGTGGACCGGCCCCTGCGCTGCCAGGAAATGTGGAAAAACTGGCAGGCTGCCCATTTAATCTGCGAACGGAGAGAGGAAGGGGGGGGGGGGTGAGAGAGAAAGGCAGGAGGAGAGGGAGGGAGGGAGAGAGGGAGGGAGGAACGGGGGAGGGCAGAGGTGAGCCGCAGGAGAAGGAAATGTAGGAGCGGGACTCGGCGGCCGAATGGGATGCGGCTGAAATTGGCTGGTGGGACGGGGAACGTGCTCAGAGACGGCGGAATGGCGAGAAACGCAGCGTCGCCGCGGCGGCCGAGCCCGAGCAGCGGAGGCGCGTGGTGGAGCTCCGGGGTCCGCTCCTGTCCCGCGCGGCTGCTGGCGGCGGCCGAGAGCGTGCGTCTGCCGCATCCCGGCCCGGCTCAGGCCGGTAAACATCAGGAAGGAGAGGGAGTCACAGAGGTGTGACACGGGTCTCACCGTGGGTGCCGTGATCCGGCAGACGTCAGGGGGGCTCCTCCTGGCATCAGCCGGCGAGTTACGGCCCGCGCCGAACTGGCGGAGCTGGTGGGCAGTGCGCGAGCCGGGGGGGGGGTGCTGATCCTGACTGGGGTTTCGGAGTACAGGCGGTGCAGATGTTGTGTGAGTCACCCCACCACTGCGCTGTTTGTCGTGTGCCTTTCCAGTGAGCTAAGCCTCCAACTCCTCTGGCTCTTAAATTAGGGCTCTTTGTCATACTTGCATTCGGGCTGAGAGGGAAGAGAAGAGGTGCCTTTAACTACAGCGCCACCCAGTGAACACTCTCAGAAATGCGTGGCTATGCATACAGCGCCACCCGGTGACCATCCTCAGAATTGTGTAGCTATGCGTAAAGCGCCACCAATAGAGCAGGGAGGCAGCCATGCCGAGGGTCTTTAAAAAGGATCCACTGTAGACTCAGTACACCATGAAAAGGTGCAAAAAAGGTCCAAATTAGGCACCACTTGCCTTTATAACGGCAACTTTTAGAGTAAAAGGGAAAAGCTTAAATAAATGTAAAAAAAAAACTATATCAACATGAATTATAGCTTCTATGTATCCACAGTATATATAAACATTGAAATATGACTGTATGTGCAGATCCATAAGCTTGTCCACAGAAAACGCCTTTTGTAAAGCTTGGTTTTATTAAATATACCCAAAAAAATGCTGTCAGGTCAGAGCAGATGATCAACCCCCCCCAATCCGCCCCCCGCTTTTCATCCTTAACTTTAAGGGGAATTTCTTCTCTGCTGCTGATCCTTCCTTTTCCTGCGCTGAGCACACAGACCCAGATATTCCGCCTCTGTGAATTCACATCCCGTCTGGCGGCCGAGGTCACATGCAGCCAGAGGTCTGTCCGGCTCTCTCCTGCCCCACAGCACCACGCGTCGGTCTTCCTGAGGGATTTCCACCACAGCGGGTGGGTGGCCTGGGCTAAAAGGCCCGACGGGGCTCCATCCTGTCTGCTGGCCCCAAGCAGACAGCTTCCTGTCCCGTGCTCCGCTTTCCGGGAAGTCCATGCTTCTTTTGACGTCCAGTCCTGACGCATTTCCCCAAGCCCCCACCAAGGTGGTTCAGCCCCATCCGAACACATAACAACTTCATCACTTCACAAAAAGAAGCATTTTGGGGAGCCCAAAAAAACAGTCCATGTACACACTCCTGAGCACCCCCTGCTGGTGACATTTAAGTATAGATTTTTTTTTTTAGCATTCAATCACTCCTCAGCCCCATTAGAAACTGCTATCAGGAAAAGAACTCGATGCATTTTTCTTATAACATTTGACTAATTTGTCAATAGTGTGTTTATCTTCTAAATCCATCTCTGTGGTGATTTGACTGAGATCTGGTTCCTGGTCGGATATTATCAAATAATATTGAATATTAAGCACTGGTATATAATACTTCAGTAAAGTATTCGACATTAAGCATCGGTATATAATACTTTACTATAATACTTGACCTTAAGCCTTGGTATATAATGCTTTATTACAATACTCGACATTAAGCACTGGTATATAAAACTTTACTACAATACTCGACCTTAATGCCTGGTATATAATACTTGACTACAATACTCAACATTAAGCACTGGTATGTAATACTTGACTACAATACTCAACATTAAGCCCAGGTATATAATACTTGATTACAATACTCAACATTAAGCACTGATATATAATACTTTACTACAATACTCGACATTAAGCACTGGTATATAATACTTGACTACAATACTCAACATTAAGCCCAGGTATATAATACTTGATTACAATACTCAACATTAAGCACTGATATATAATACTTTACTACAATACTCGACATTAAGCACTGGTATATAATACTTTACTACAATACTCAACATTAAGCCCTGACATATGATACTTCACTATATACTCGACATTATGCACTGGTGCTGAGGCAAAGCCCTCACTGGAGAGGAATCACGGGGACCTCAGCAGTCACAGCACACAGCAAGAAGGATGCTCAACCGGTGCCAGTCATCAGATGTAGGGGCAGCGTTGCTCAAACTGCTCTAGTTTGCCGTTTGTGTAATTTTTTTTTTTGTGCCATTTATGGTCAGCAATATGGTTCCTGTTGTTGTCAGATGTTGCTGCTCACTAACTGTGTTTTTGTCAATGTCCTGTTAATTGACAGCCTACGGGAAGTGTGTGAGTAAGAATCTCATTGTACAAAAAGTACAATGCACCAGAAATTTGAGCTTGACTTTCACATCCCTAGTCCCTCTCATCCCTAGTAAACTCACAGAGGGCAACCTAAAGCAAAGTCTGAAGCTGTCAAGTTAGGATGTTGTGATAGATTAAGGAAGAGTTGGAGAGAGCCTGAGGAGGAGGAGAAGGAGGCGCCACTGCTCACCTACTGTTAGGTGGTAAGATGTGCCATCTTCTGCTTCTCAGTGGGTCCTGCTGCATCACATGGGGCTGATGGGAGTGTCACATGGGGTGATGAGGGGTCACATGGGGCGATGAGGTGTCACATGGGGCGAGGAGGGGTCACATGGGGCGATGAGGGGTCAGATGTGGCGATGAGGTGTCACATGGTGCGATGAGGGGTCACATGGGGTGATGAGGGGTCACAGGGGGCGATAAGGGGTCACCTGGGGCGATGAGGTGTCACATTGGGCGATGAGGGGTCACAGGGGGCGATGAGGGGTCACAGGGGGCAAAGTCTTCCACACACAGAGCCCATGGTGTCCTCGGAAACTGAGGGAGGCTACAATAAGCATCATCGAACTCTGCGCACTCGCAGTGTTTGTGTGAGTAATGTGGGAGTAGCTGTGTTACTTTGCGCTATTATTTTGCAAAACACTCTGCTCCTTTTTATATCATCAGACTCAGTGCAGATGTTTATCTAGGACGGAGAAATCGCCGTGATTATCACATTGCGTAAGCTGGTAGCCTGAGCCGCCGGCTTCTGTCGCTTCTGGCTGCGGGCGCCGTCAGATGAGTTGTGTTGGTAGATGTTACTGTTGTTTCAGAGAAGTAGCTAATTATGTTGCCAGCAATGCCATAACAAAGGTACAAACGCGAGGACAGGTGGCTGATGGGAAAATGGGTATCACCCTTAAAACACGACACTTATTTTTGGTGAGCACGGCACCGGATACCGATTGGGTGGCCATGCTGCCTGCGTTTTATCGCCCATCCATGCTGGAGGGCTTTGCCAGCTATGATGTCGCCTCATCGCACATCGGTGCGGAATATCTCAGACACGCAAAGGAATCCTTCCATTCCGTGTGAAACAGTTTACATGCTTTGGTTCCGGAAGAGTTCTCTCCCCACCAAAATGCAGACTGGCACAGATTAATATTGCTGGCAAAAAGTACTATTCTCTCTCTGACTCTCTCATTCCCCGCCTCCCCCCGTCTCTCCTAGCTGTCATGTATTTCGCTCCAAGGAGGTTCGGGGATCAAGCGACGGCGAGGGACTTATTTGCTGCAGATATATCTGGACTCGGCGCCAGCCGCAGCCGCGGAGTAGGTCTGGGGCAGAACCAGCTGTGAGCCCGGCGTTCCCGGGTTCCCTCCTCATCCAAATTAAATTGGCACAGCGGGGAGCGATTCTGGCGCCGGTGAGACCGGGGGCGCCGTGCGACGCTGGTGTGATGCCACGCAACGCTGTGCGGACAGGCAGAGTTATGGAAAGCAGCGCTTGGGCTCCCGCTTGCAGTTCGTGCCGCGGCTCAGACGCTATTCGCGATCAGCTGGGTCTTAAAGCATCCCACTAGATGTCAGGCAGCAATGGCAGAAATTCACAGTAAAATTAGTTCCTTTGCACAGCCAGACCTAATATGCCCTATGTACTGTTAATAAAACAGCTAGGTAGCCAGAGAGAGATGATTCATTTAGCACCGTTTGCAATGTTTTTATCTACTGACTGCAGGAGGAAACCTGCATAACATGCATGCATGACAGCTGGTCCGTCTCCCCGAGAACCCGCACCTTAAACATCTGACAAACAGATGATGCTGGAATTGGTATATTCGGTACATTTTGGTAATACCTGTTACATCTGCATACTGTATGTGCTACTCTATCCTGGCTGCCCCCAAGAACAGGGGGTAAAGGGCCCATCGTCAGCATGACTCGCAGACTGGGACACATCGGACAGTCATACATAAAAACTGAGCAGATAAAATAGTGACCATCATTACACTGTTTTACACATCATTGTGGGAAACCGACAAGATCCAGCAGAGGGGTTGGAGCCGAAAGTCATGGTGAGAGATGCCTGTGAAGGCGTGACTTGGTGTTTGCCTCCACTGAAACAACATGTTTGGCCGAGGCCCCCTGTTGACTACAAACAGTCACTGCGCTAAATATTAAATACATAAATCCCTTCTTCATTTAGGGCAGTGTTTCCCAACCCAGTTCTTCTGGGAACACTGGGCAGTCCACATTTTTGCTCCCTCCCAGCTCCCAGCCAATCAGGAACACCGAATACCTGGTACAGGCCCAGTGTTCCCCAAGGACTGGGTTGGGAAACACTGGTTTAGGGGACACTCAAGCAGCATCTTAAGTTAATAGCTAGCTAGTTACTATCTTCTGATGCTACTCGCTAACTGTTTAATTTTTGTAACATCTGAGGGGTGGCCCCAAAGTGACTTTTTGAGTGGGGGCCCAGAAAGGGCAAACCGGCCCCTGTGGAGAACTGGCATTCCTATTAGCCATTAGCTCTTCCTTCCATGCTAACTGGCTAAACCGTATCGACTGCAGCCCCTTACCAATCTAAATGCCCTGCTGACCTCACCTGAGAAGCAATGCGTTCAACACCCGAGGAAAACACCAACAGCCAAATCGATCCATCGATCCAATCGATCAGTACGTTTTGTTTATTTCCCCAAGGTTAGGGTTCGAGCCCAGAGCAAAAAGCAGACATTGTTGTGTTTTGGAAATTTTGGCACTGACAGGATCGTCCAACGGGAGGGAATTTTATTTGGGGTCCAACAGCCACATGTAGATTTATGAATGAACTGTGAAAAACTGCCTTTTTATAGTGCTGCTTTATGTACTATCCATAAATCTGTAAATCACAAAGGTCGTTCCGTAAATTTGGACAGACATAAAGACTTCTGGCACTGAATTCATTAAGATGAGGTAAAATTGCCGTGCTATTAAACTGTCTCCTGCCCTAGAAAAAAAAAAGTAACTCAGAAGCCGTCACCATGGGCACAACTTGCAGGTTGCATGACCGCTAACGCTCACAATGACCGCTAACGCCCACAATGACCGTTAACGCTCACAATGACCGCTAGCGCTCACAATGACCGCTAACGCTCACAATGACCGCTAACGCTCAAAAACATTATGAGACGCAGACGTTCCTCACTCACTGGACAGGGAGCCCGACACGGCTGCACCTGCTCCATCCTGAAAACCTTTTTAGCTGGTAATCGTCCTGAGCAGTGGTCAGTCACACATCCTGCACACCAAGGAAGTACCTTTCACACCACAGAGCTATAGCCTCTGGTGGAAGCAGCTAAACACACGGTGGAGGGGAGAGGGACAGTGATCTTCCCAGGTTGCCTGGGAGCTGAAGAAGCTTTAAGATGAATTAACAGAGCGACGCGTGCCGAGTGTGGCAGGGCAGGCACCGCGGCCAGAGTCACGGCAGTTTGCTGGATCAGAGCTCAAATGCCAAAGGTGCATGGAGATGATCTTGTGTCAGACACTGAGCCGCACAGCGGTGCTTTCGGCCACAAGGCATGATGCGGTGCGAAGGCGAGGCCTCCCCCACCCGGGCAGCCGGATGTGGCGTCACTCAGGGGGGCTTTGTGCATATCCTCTCCTGCATGTTGTAAAACTGAAATAAACATTCTAAGCATCATCTGACCAAGAGCCATTAGTCTACTTGTTAGACTATGTGTGTCTGCAGTCCATAGAATTTAATATTCTGTTCCTCCATAGCTGGGTGTATAACTTGCAAAATAAGAAATTGGTGCTTTTGGCCTGAGGTAAGCCCAAGGCAGCAGCTAGTTAAGCTGTGTTTAATCTAGCTGATGGCTCTAAATCTACCTGCGGCTTGTGTTGCTTCTTCAATTAAGGTTGTTTATTGGTGCATTTGGTTGTTTATAGGGCTGCATTTGGAAGCTATGCTGTGAAATTAGTTTGTACCACAGCAACTAATCATTTTAACTAGCTTAGCCCTGTGACCAACACTTTCATCGCTCTTTAGTTTCCTCCTCCTTTACCATTTTGTCAACACCTTGCAGTCAGTGCCATGGTCTAGGGTCCTGATGATAATGGGCAAATAAATAAATCCAGCTTGATTGGATCACCTGTGTTCTTGTTCAGCGAAACAGTGGAGAATATGTTGAGTGGACCTTGGCATGTGAGAGGAGCCGAATGCGGTGTGAAGCACTAGGGTTCTGCCCAAGGTGCATCCCGCCATGCCCCAGCCTACTCTAGCACTAATTACATAAGCAGTTATTGACAATGCATGGATCAATGGATGTATGTCTGTTATGTTGCAGGGTGACACCTGGTGGATGTTAAGTTGTATATTATTCTGTAAGAACAGCCTGACCTTCGTGAGCAGGACGACTTTGCCTCTTGTGGGAGAGCAGGCAGCAGCAGGCAGCTGAATTTAGCTTCAAATGCACAGAAAGAGAGCAGAGTTCAGTCAGCTGACTTAACGGTGAAATGTACGCATGCCTTTCCAGGTGAATTATTTATTGCATTCATAAACACCCCAGTCGTATTTCTGCGGTAAAATAGGTTAATTACATGAGTACTGTCAAGGTTCCTAGGACAGTAGCACTGCTGAAAATCTATGCAAGGACAAGAGTACTTGGAGAAGATCATCTAGGAAGAAGAGGAAATCCTTCCAAGCGCCATGTGGCATGGATGCCATCACAGCACCGGCGAGACCTGAGGCCAGGTGTTCCCATGGCCCAGTTACGTCTCGGGTCGATTCCACATGTCTGTCCCTCAGTGCCAGAGATGGAGGAGATGCCCGTGTCGCCCTCCGCGTGTGTTAGTGAGTGACACCCAGTGTGTGGTGGCTGATTTCCTTCTGCATGTGTGTGTGAGGTATAAGGAGACAGAGCAGGAACGAAACCACACACACACCCGTCCCCCAGGCGATGGTCTTGGCCTCTCCAACAGACAGTGACCTCTTGTGGGCAAGTGGGAAAAAGATGGCAGCACGGCAGGGAAAAGACAGAGGAGGACCAGAGAAACAGCGGGATGAGCGGAGGCATGGGAGGTGCAAAGAAAGACTGGGCAAGGAGGGCAGATGGGAGGAAAGAGAGAGGAGGAGGGAAGGAGGAGGGACTGGACAGGGAGGGCAGATGGGAGGAAAGAAAGAGGAGCAGGGAAGGAGGAGGGACTGGGCAGGGAGGGCAGATGGGAGGAAAGAAAGGAACCGGGAAGGAGGAGGGACTGGACAGGGAGGGCAGATGGGACGAAAGAAAGAGGAGCAGGGAGGAGGAGGAACTGGGCGGGGAGGGCAGATGGGAGAAAAGAAAGG
>JAODKL010000040.1:2820002-2845135 GCA_026780765.1 Petrocephalus schoutedeni
AGACCAGCCCGTCTGGCACCAACAACCATGCCACATTCAAAGTCACTTAAATCACCTTTCTTCCCCATTCTGAAGCTTGGTTATACACATACACACTTACAGTAGGGGTGTGCGGTATAAGCGGTATAAATGGTATACGGATAAATTTGCCCGACAGGAGAGATTTTGATTATACTGGGCTACTGCGGTAGTGGTTGTTGATGACCAGAGCATGTGAGTGGAGCGATGAGAATTTCCACTCAGTACAGCTCCGCGCTCCACTAAGATTCATCCCGCTCAAGGGAAATCGCTCCGCGCTCGTTCCGATTTGGGCATGCCTCAGGCTGGTGGTGTGAGCTGTATCATCCTACCTTAAGTTAAATAAAACACCACTCCAGGCTCCGACGTGATAATGTCAGTTTCAACTTTATCCTTACGGCTGCAGCAAGAGTCCACACCAATAAAATACATTTACGTTTTTTAAAAAGTGTTTTTATTAATTATCATTAAGAAATCTTACTCTCAATTAGAAACTTTCATAAAAACGTGTTTTTAAAGGGTTTCCATTAGTTATGATTAAGAAATCGTTCCTCAATTCAAAACAGAAATCTCAGAAATGTTTTTTTTTTAAAGTGTGTTTTCATTGATTAAGAAATTGTTTACATTTAGCTTAATGGCACAATCGACATGTTTCATTAGATAATGTGTATTTAGCTCGGCAGCGATGTGTTTTAGCCATTATTACTGACACGTTTTATGAGATTATTGATGTATATTTAGCTCGGTAGCGACATGTCTTGTTCATTATAACCATATATTTAGCTTGAAAGTGACATTTTATTGGGTATAATGTATATAAAATACGTATACAAATTACTTATTTGGCTCCATAGCAAAATGTTTGCTGAGCAGGCATGAACTGAATAATTATTACGCTTAGAAAACTACAATGTGAGGAATTTTACTTTACCGATATGCATTTAATTGCTGGGCTTAGTAATGTTACACGTAATTTACATTTTCAGGAACATGCAGACTGAAGTTTACATTAGCGTATTCATCTGAGTGTGTAATGTCAATGTGATATTCAATAGAGCCCTGACAGTTAAGAAACTATATCGGTAAAGATCTGAATATACATCAATAATGTAATAAAATCAAATATAATGTACATATGATTAATCTAATGTCAGTTATAGTCGATAAAACTGTTCGCTATGGATCTAAGTATACATTAATAATGTGATGAAACACCGACAGCACGATCAAGCTAAATGTAACCGATATCTTAATATTCGGAGGAGCTCCTTACAAAGACTAGTGCAACGTCCATAATATGTATATGGTTCGGATTTAAGGTCTTGATACTGAGCAGGAAAACATAATCTGTAAAATATGCTGGGCGACAGTAATTGCAGAAAGAGGTAACACGAGCAATCTGTTTTGAATAAGTATGCACATCGGATGGTCTTCATCCGAATAGGGATGGAGTCTTGCAACTAGTTTGATTTTATTAGTTTTATAGCTTTTGGTTGTGTGTCCTAATTGTTTTCTGCTTACCTACAGTTTACTGAACCAACCTGTATTTTTAATATAAGATATTTTGGTGATAAAACCACGGAAAAAATACTTTTTTTCCATATTTTTTTTTCTAAAACTGCAGTTTTGCACAATAAATATTCTTAAAGTAACATTTTTTTTACTTTGCAATGTGTTAAGTGTTTGGAGTACAACTTCCTGCTGCAGTGTGCTATGGGCGTATGTTACCCATTCAAACATTTATATTGAAATTATACACTGCAGTATATACCATCTACCGTCTATGGTTCAAATTTCACTGCAATATCAATTTCAGGCCATATAACACAGCCCTATATCACACACACACTCTGTCATCTCAAAACAGATTTTTAAAGCAATGGGATTCATGGCCATCTTTAACCAGGGTATTTTGGCATCAGCTGCTCTGGACTGGAAGATGCTACACACATCGCTGGGCTCGTCAGACTTGGGGGGGGGGGGGGGGGGGCGGTCAAGGTACCACACTGAGATTAATTAAATTGTGTGTGGGGAGGGGGTAACATTCAGCTTGTTGATGCTGAACCTTTGTACTTGAGAAATTACTAATTTTAAAATGACTAACTCTGGAACAATGCAAAAGGGAATGTTATGTTTAAAAACCAGGGTAACAGGGCTGAAACTAAATTTTAACTGCAGGGGCAGTGATGGAGATCCGTGGTGCTGGTGGCGGTGGACCCTGACCGGGAGGACGGGCTTTCCGCCTCGCTCCTGGCCTGCGGGCCCACACGCTGCTTCTCACTCACTCTTGTCTGCACTCCCCAGTGCTTCAACTGCGCCACCTGTAGGACCCGGCTGGTGCCGGGTGATCGCTTCCACTACGTCAACGGCACCATCTTCTGCGAGCACGACCGGCCTGGCGGAGGAGGGGGGGCCCTGCTCAGCAGCCATCTGCCCCCCCTGCAGGGCAACACAGTGCTGCCTGACCAGAAGGTAAAGGCTGGAGGGGGGGTGGCCACTCTCCCTGGTCCCCTAAGCTGTCAGTGGCGCCCCTTTGGAAAGCCGTACCGATTTGATCATGTACAGCAAGGGCTGAAGGTGTAAAGCACCTTAACCAGAGTTACAGCAGTAAGGGATTGGACTCTGCACCTTATTGGAGGCAGCCTCTGACCCGAAGCGTACATACACACCTATTTTACCCAAGTCTCTGTGCCTTACAATCGGTCAACATGGCTGATGGACCTCTCTTTCTCTCTCTGTCTCTCTCATGTCTGTGCTCTCTCTCTCTGTCTCTCCATCTCTGTCTCCCTCTCATGTCTCTGTATCTCTCCATCTCTCTCTCTCTCTCTCATGTCTGTCTCTCTCCATCTCTCTATCTCTCTCTCTCTCATGTCTGTGCGCTGTCTCTCCATCTCTCTCTCATGTCTCTCTCTCCTTTTCTCTCTCTCGTCTCTCTCTCTCCATCTCTCTCTCTCGTCTCTCTCTCTCCATCTCTCTGTCTCCCTCTCCCTCTCTCCATCTCTCTCTCTGCATGTCTCTGTCTCTCTCCATCTCCTCCCCAGGTGTGCTGAGGTGTCTGTCGGCGGTTGCAGTGTGCCTTGGCCCTCCCTGCCTCTGACCCATGGGTCATCTTGTCAAGACTCAACTCCCCTCCGGTGTTGCTGTCATGTGCCCCTCTGCCCCCCCCATCCCGAAACTGCACCCTGCCATCAAGCTCTTGCTGGACCACAATTGCTTTGAGACACCGTGTTTTTCATGTAGATGTGTTTATATTTGAGCGAGCAGCTCACAGCCGTGGTACAATCATGAGGTGCCACGGGAGGGGCGGGGAGTGGGGTGGGGGGGTGGGGGTGGAGGGTGCTGCTGCTGCATCTCACACCCCTGGAATCGGTATGGGGTCCGGTGGGGGGGACAGGGCACTGTGGCACAGAGGGGGAGTTGGGAATGAGGTGCCTCATTCCTATTCTGCCTCGACTCATTAACAGATTTAAGGCCCTCCCTCCCTTCAAAAAGTGTCCTGTTTAACATTTGTCGTGTTTAACAATTGTACCACGAATATGGACCTGAGCTCTTACACCAGCTAAGGGGTGAGGTGGGGGTTTAATGGGAGGGGGCAAGTGGCTCCTGCTCCTGGGATACTGTAAAGTTTGGGGTGGCTTGGGGGTGGGACAGAACTGTAAATATGTTGGGTTTTTTTTTTAACGGGACTGTATGTTCTGTGTTTGGATTATATAGCTTCTGCATTTTATTTCCCAGTGGATGTCTTTGAGATGCTGTACTGTACTCAGTGTGAGGAAGCCGCTTATTAAACGATGACGATCGCAGAGCTGTGTGACGTCTGTTCTTGGTCGCTTGGCCTAACCACACCGGGTCTCACTGGCGGCTCAGCCAGCGGGGTGTCCAAAACGCGGCAGCTTAGCTGCGGGAGCGCAGTTAAACTGACCGTTATGAAAGTGGTTAAATGAGCCCTGCGTCCCATTTGCAGTGCGTTGTGGGAAGCTGAAGCTCAGACTGGAGGTGCAGTCGCATTTAATGACGCATAACCAGCGGGCCGGGCTAATTACAGGAGTGGCAGGCTTCTGTTTGGAACTGAAGGCCTAGTAAATTTCATTGTTTACCATTTCTTTTAAAGAAATGGCTCTCCAGGTCACTGAGCTTATTGTACGCCCCATTCATTCCACTCTAGTTATCTAAGAATGACGTTAAAGTTACTAAAATCGTATACTGCTTGTTTTAAACCACCTACCCCATTTAACCCTTTTCCTGTGATAATTTCCCCATGTGAAATTTCCCTACCGTTTAATGATGCTCTGGGGTCAGACTGACCCCAAACACGGGATAGGGGTTAATTGACTAGTTATGTCCATGATGGGTTGATAGATGCCTTGGCTTTCTAAAACTATTGTTGTCCATCTCTTATTTAATGAAAGTGATTGGGACAAAGAACCCTGATCAGGTTTCCATGGAGATGTTGTCAGGCCTGAGTACTATCAATTTGTCCCTGAAGAGGCACTCAATCATTAAGGTTTACGTATTAAAATATGTTCCGTGAATTCACAGGGATCTAAAACTGTACAGAAGGTAAGTAATCTTAAAGGGACCGCATGTGTGTGTGCTCTGGTGGGATATGACATGGCTTAAGTGCTGATACTGCATCAATTATTTATTCCACGTCTGGCAGAGACGCATCAGGCAAATTCATTAACGTATGCAAATGCTCATAATTGCAATTATCGTCATATCTTGATAAGGAAATAAGAAACCTTCGCGCAATGCGAATCCCACAGCACAGCGAGTTGTGCTTTGCATTCAAACCAATCAAGTCTCATCTGCATACTGCTAATTAGCTGAACATATTCAGGTGCCAATTAGCAGGTCTCATAAATAGATTCTCTCGGCTACGAAGCTTTCTTCTTCCCCCAGAAAAGTTTGCAAGTATATAGACTTGTACGATAGGAGTCGCATACCAAAGTGTTTATATTCACTAATTAATCAAATTAACACATGCAAATGAGTGTAATTGCACTGCGCTTCTTCAGCTCCTGCGAAGTAAGGGCCGCGGAAGAAAAAGACCGGCGTGGGTATTTTTGTATATGCTGTCCCAATCGGAGAAAGGGCGGCAGGCCCCTGGCCCCCGGCGGAGCCCCAGTCTGACCCCGGGCTGCTGGCCGACGGAGCCCAGCCGAGCCCCCGTCCACAGGCAGCGGACAGGTGGTGCGCACCGAGTCATTTCCACGGCTGAGTGCGCTCCTGGTGCATGAGCGCCTTTGAAATGATGTAAGGTCTCTTTTTTCCGGGCAGTTAATGACTTCTGTGCGAGCCGGCACACCAGGGAGTAGGACCCGCGGAATGGAGGAAAACAGCCCGGGGAAAAGCGGTGACGGTCCCCGCACACAGCACGCACGCATGCCGGGGGAGGCCGATCAGCGGCATCAGCTTCACACGGAGCCCTAAACGGCTTTTAGCCGCTCCCCGAGCGGCGGGTCGCGCTGGCCACCGGAGCCGGAAAGCGCCGGGCTTTGCGCGGCTCGGCACGGCTCTGGGGCACCGGCACCGATGCCGCCGCTCCGCCCGTGATCGGCGGGGCGGAGCCGGACCCAGGCTGGGGCTGCGCTCCGGCTCCTCTCCCAGCAGAGCAGGCGGAGATGGAGCTCACCTTAACGATGTAGGCGGGCAGCCTTTGGGAAGGAGGCATAAAACATCATTTATTCGGGGGAGGGGCGCTTTGAAATAAACATCAAAGTTACGGTCTTTCCGCTGATTAATCAGCTGTTAACACGGGGCGGCGGTTTAGTTCTGGGCATCGGACCTTTAATGAGGACGCGTTTTATGACCATCTCCTGCTCCTAATAACTGGGTTTACACAGCTGGACGTAGCTGACTTTCATTATGTCCCAAAAAGCGCGTAACAATCTGGCCGGTACTCAAAAATGCTTTACGGCAGTGTATTCTGATAAATGCATCCACCGGCAAGGCGGCGATGGGACGCGACGGTGCCCCGGTCCGTCTGGGCCCCCGGAGTTACCGCAGAAGCGAACCGGCGTCACTGAAGACGGTGAGAAATTCAAAAGAGGGGAAAAATTACAACTATGGATTTAAAGTAACGCAGGGTACTGACAGGGAAAACTTCCCCACCCAATCAGAATGCTTTGAATAATTAAACTGATCGGCTTAATTAGTTCAATTAAGTTAATTTGACCACGGAACATGGCCATATGGTGAGAGGAAACAAAAGAGGGGGGAACTAATTAAAAGTAAAATAATGAGGATTTTAATTAACTCGTTCCCCAGACGTCAGCAAGCAGCGATCTGGAGTCTGGTACCGTAATTAAAGTGCTGTAACGCTGGCAACATATCTTTGCTGTTTTTTTTCTCCCTATTTTTTACAGTGAGGCCTCCATCCATCTAATTAAATCTGTAAATAAATTAGCGACATGGAGGGCTCCTGCTTAACTTAACACCCCGCGCACCTCGCCTGCTACCCACACCTCCCCAATAACTTCTGACACACGTACGTCTCTCCCTCACCGCGCCCGCTAATATCAACATTCATTTCAGATTGAAATCCTTTCAGTGTCGTCCCAAGGTGGCACTTTGGCAGTCCTGCCCAGCGTGTCCTCGTTTATGTTGAGGGGTCACGGCATGCGTGTGACTGCAGGGAAACCCTGTGGCCATGTGTGCAGCCCTTTTCCAAGATTCAAGATTCATTATATGTCACATGTATAGTTATACAGGTACACCATGCCGTGAAATGTATCAAGGGGGTGTTTCCAAGGGGATCTATGCTATCCTATGCTATACTCGCTCTATATACGCAACTTATCATTACATGGTTCTCTCCACCAACGCCTTAGCCTCTCTGTCCAAAGGGTGGAGAACATATCTGAACTGTGCGCCCAATCCCAGCCCAAAGCGGAAGTCTCCCCTGGGCTCTGGTGCTCTGCTGTGGTGCCGCTATGGCCGGCAGGCTAAGGATGCTGTCGCAAGGCAGTGTCTGAGAGAGACAGGGCACCAGCTCCTCCAGGAAGGTACTCATCCTGAATTGCTCCAATTAAATACGCAGGTCTTTGGATGAATAGAGCTGAAGTCTCTTTGAACAAAACAGTGGGCAGACAGACAAATAAAATACACGTTTCACGCTGTCGCTCAGAGGTGCCCCCACTCTGACCCCCTCCCCCCCCCCTCTCGTTTTTATCTGCCTTCCCTGGGAAGCAGTTTTTTAATTAAAAGATGTGTTCATTTTAAACAAACCAACGCCTCCCTAAGGTCCCACTGCAGCGAGGTTCTGCATGGAGGCAGTGTGTAATGAGCTGATGCTCTGGCTGGGACCTGGGGGGGGGGGGGGGGCTAAGGGGATGGGAGGAAGAGAGACACAGGATCAACTGCTTACATCCCGTCCCACTACAAACTTGGGTTCTGGGCTGTTTGCCGGATAAGCAAGGCGGTGGCCGGCTGCACATCCCCTGTTCAGTTTTGCGCTTCACTGCGCCCCCTGCAGGCAGCAGGGCTCTCCTGATGTACGAGAGGTCATGACTCGGGCACTCTGCAGTGGTGTCCGTTCTGGGCTTCAGCACCCTGAGGATTCCCTAATCAGTCATATTTGCCCGTGCAATATCTTCTGAGCACTGGGGATCATCCACCCCTTAATCCCCGCACCTTTAATCGTGCAGGTTACCCATCAATTACGGCCGCAGCAAAGGTCAACAAACGCAGTGCTGCATGTTAATTACCCTCAATGCACTGTGTTTAGCCCAGTGTCCAGACCCATCTGCTCATACCTGACACCTTTGTGCACATTAGAATAATAACGGACTATTAGCATTGAAAACATCCATCAGTGTATTTCCAGCCTTGTGCCCTCTAGGTTCACCATGGCCCTGTGCTGGATAAACAGTTATGGAAGATGGATGGATGGACTTTCATTGACCACAAGCATGTCTCAAATATGGGCTTCAACAAAAGTTGCTGAGGAGAGAGTCGCCACGTAAAGCATGCCGGGAAAGGAATGATGGCACGTGGTCAGCGTCGGCTGCAGAGTGGCCTGGCCTGGCTGCTCCCGCTGTGCTCAGGAGCTAATTAAAGCTGATTAGGGTATTAATGAGCCGCTTGGCCTGATCAAAGGACTGTAGCCGCTGGGTTGGGTGTTTGTTTACCGGCCATAACCTGGGAGGGGGTGGTTCTGCTTCCAGGACATCGTGTCCTGTGCCTGACAATGTCACCCGAGCAGCAGCCGAGGTCACGGCACGCGGAAAACACTGGCACAGGATGAGGAATCACACGGGCTAATATGACGGCGCACCATCTAAAGTGCAGCATGGAATCGAGATTCCTGCCACTCATGCAGAGCCCTTAAGAGAGCCACTTAACCCCAGAAGGACAAAAATTCCAGCTGAGTAAAGGCAGGAAATGTTCTAACCTGCGTTGGCCAGAAGTGTCCTCTAAGTAACTGAATGTACACTTAATGGTGGGGAGCCATGGAAACAGAATAACGCCTTCACTCTGGCCCCATTTTACCACGGACGGGTGGCTCACGTCCCCGGGCTTTGTCCAGAGCACCTTCAATAAAGGCCTGAGCAGTTTTAGCTGTTTTGTAACGCTGACTCTGCAGGCTGCAGCTCACTGCTTATTTATTCAATTAAAGCCCTTCTAAACTGAAATTGATGTAAAGTTTTGAACTTCTCCCAAGGACAAATTAAAACCTAAGATCTTAAACATAAAATAATGAAATATCTGACAGTTTCTCAGTGAAGTAGGACTGATTCCCTGCACTGCAGATGATCCTCGAGGGTCACATATGGGCTTCCAGCATGGTACCATTCATTCTGGCAGGTTCTTTGCTCAGTAGCATCAAGCAGTGGACAAGGGTCATGACCCTAAAACTCAGATACAAGCAATAAGTCTTGTGCAACATTGCTTAATAAGTGAAATTTGGCAATACTCTATATCAGTGGCTCCCAGACTCAAGTTCCTTAAGTTCCTCCAAGGTCTCGAGTCATTACGTTTCACCTCCGGAACCCCTGATTCAACTAATTATGAGCTTAGAGATTAGTTGATTGGTTTAAGAAGATTATCTGGTGGAAACCTGTGTGGAGGTCTGGAGAGCTACTGTACACTGCATAGAAACATCTCTTAGCTACCTTTTAATTCAATCAAGGTAAGGACTATCAATAATGAATAAACTGAACACTGAGCAATCTCTGACAATCTAAGACTGTACGTTCTATAGGGGGTATTATCCACCAAAAGTGTTTGAATGTGTTTACTCGCTCTTGGCACATTTTGGTAGAGTCCAAAATTAAAGTCACACATGCCATCCAGGGTGTCCCCCTGCCTCATTACCTGCCCTGCCTGGGATGAGATCCAGGATCCTGCAGTCCTGCTCAGAGCATGCAGCTGGATGATGGATGGACAGATATCTTCTCTGGATGGCAAAGCCTCTTCATTGCTGTGGTACACCGTAGTTCATAGCGTGAAAACAGTGGCCTCAGCTGTAATCCCAGCCTGTGCATGTGTCTGTGTGTGTGCATGCATGTGTGAGCATGTCTGTGCCTGTGTGCATGCATGTGTGTCTGTGTATTAGTGTGTGTGTGTGCGTGCATGTGTGAGCATGTTTGTGCCTGTGTTTATGTGTGTGGGTGTCTGTGTATTAGTGTGTGTGTGTGTGCGTGCATGTGTGAGCATGTTTGTGCCTGTGTTCATGCGAGTGTGTGTGTACGTGGATGAGTGTGTCTGTGTATTAGTGTGTGCATGTGTGAGCATGTCTGTGCCTGTGTGCATGCATGTGTGTCTGTATATTAGTATGTGTGTGCATGTGTGAGCATGTCTGTGCATGCATGTGTGTCTGCGTATTAGTGTGTGTGTGCGTGCATCTGTGTGTCTGTGTATTAGTGTGTGTGTGCATCTGTGTGTCTGTGTATTAGTGTGTGTGTGCGTGCATGTCTGAGCATGCATGTGTGTCTGTGTATTAGTGTGTGTGTGTGTGCGTGCATGTCTGAGCATGTATGTGTGTCTGTGTATTAGTGTGTGTGTGTGTGTGTGTGCGTGCATGTGTGAGCATGTTTGTGCCTGTGTTCATGTGTGTGTGTGTGCATCTGTGTGTCTGTGTATTAATGTGTGCATGCGTGCATGTGTGAGCATGTCTGCGTGTGTGTGGATGTGGGTGAGTGTGCGTGTTCCTGCCCCTTTGGAGGTTCCCCCAGCTGCTGCAGAGGCTCGTTATCTCAGCATTCCATGCTAATTAAACGTACTGCCTTCAGACACACACAAACATGCATCTGGAATTCACACCATTGTCTTCTCTGACCCAGATTCCTTCAGCGGCGCCTCCTAGTGGCTGGACTCTGCCTTGTCAGTTAAAACCTTGAGCTGGAGCAGGACAGATGCTTCTGTTCTCGCCTCCATCCTCACATGCACATGGTCCACAGTTTAGGGAATTCTGTTAAAGGTGTTATAAGCCAAACTAGCACGTGGGCCATTATTAACCAGGTGGGAACCACTCCATCCTCCAGGGAACATGATGCATTCCCATTACTCGGAAAATGGTTTCTAAGAACACATCCCAACAGCCACAGTGAAATCTGAAAGTGATCCTTGAGCCAGCTCATCCTGCTATAGTGCTTTCATCTTTCACATGACTCAGGTTGCAGTCAAAAATAGGAACGTTTTCACCAAATGTTCTTTTTTTAACATCTTTGTTTGACATCTTTTCTTAACCTTCTTTTTCATGATCGGTGGTTAGTGAGCAGCCCAAAATGTAGCTTTTTAGCACTGCAATTTTACCATTGCGATGAATCGATGCGTTTTTCTGAAATCGAAGGTCAGCGCCCTAACTGGGGGGGTGTGATGCTGGATTGCAGCGGGCGCTGCTTGGCGGGGGGGCGCCTTAAAATGGCCCCGCTCGATGCAGTCACGTGGGTGTGGAGCACGTCAGGAGAGGCCGAGGAGGCTGCTGGGTGTCGCCACACCCCCCGTCCTGCAGTAGCATGTCAGCCGGCCTGCGCTCCCAAGGCCACTGGGAAACACGTGCCTTCATTTGCACTCCTTAATTAGGAACAGATGCAATTTGCAGCTCAGGGCGCCCAACACGCTGCTCAGAGGCCGCCACCATCATTTGCCTCCCCCTCTCTCTTTATCTCGCTCTCTCCCCCCCTCTCTTTATCTCTCTTTCTGTTTATTTATTTGTTCTCTCTATTTGTCTGTATGGTTTATTTTTGTTTTTCATGATATTCGTGGTTCTTTTCTCCCCCCGGAATATCTCTTGCTGTGGTTTTTCCTTTTTGGTCTAATATTGTTGTGTAAACTTGTGTGACCGGTCTCTGGCCGGCCTAATAAAGGGGGTTTGACATTCAAAATTCTCTCTTTCTCCCTCCCTCCCTATTTTTCTCTTTCTCTCCCTCTTTCTCCCCCCCTGCCTCTGTCTCTCTCTCCCTCCCTATTTATCTCTTTCTCTCCCTCTCTTTATCTCTCTCTCCCTCCCTTTCAATCTCTCTCTCTCCCTCTTTCTCTCTGTCGCTCTCTCCCTCCCTCCCTCTTAATCCCTCTCTCCCTCTTTCTCTCCCTCTCTTTATCTCTCGCTCTCTCTCTCTCTCAAATTCTCCCCTCCCCCTCTCTCACTTGTCCCTGCGTGTCACATGCAGACTGGTCACAGGTCAAGTCCAGCCCTTCTCATTAAGGGGATTTCCGTCCGGTGTGAGTGACCCTCTAATCTGATCTGTCTCTCCCGTCTCTGATTCTCTTGTTTTCACGCTCTTCCCCTCTGCTGTCTCCATCGTGTCCCTCGCCAGCACTTCTCCTTTTAATCCACAGCCAGTCCACTGCTTATTATTGCTGCTGTATATGAAATCAAGCTTAATGTCAAAATGGGCTTTTGCTAAAAAATGTAAAATTTGGTAACTGCCTGCCCTTTCCTGTTTGTTTAGAAGGCAATACCTACCTTCTACAACACTGCAATGTGTCTTTCTAACCAAGACGTTCAGGCAGATCTTGAATAATCATAGTTCTTTTATGAAATCTTACATATGATGGCAATCTAAGCAGTTACCGGTATATAAGTCTCTCTGGAGAGGGGCATCTGCCAAATGCTGTAAATGGACATGACATCATTTGTGTTTTTACATTTGACTCATTTATACAGAGTAGTACAGAATTTGACTTGAGTTTGCAGTGCTTTGGTTGCTTTGATCATCATCAGTCCTGTGTACTGATTTGAGAAATAAGGCCTTGAAACTCACAGTGGGCGGGATTACCTTGCGCTGTCACTCACCGCCCAGTTTATACTAAGTCCCATTGATTTCTTGGTTGGTTCCTGTTGGGTTAAACCATAAAGCGATTGACAGTGCACAGCAGTCCCACCCACCTCATGTCTACCACCTAATTTCTATTGGAATGTTTACATATGTTTACTCAAGTTACACTCTGTGATTCCTGTCTTGTAAAATGCTCAGTCCAAATACATTAAGAACATCGCTGGCATATTCACATATTGTTCACACATTATTGTTTACACATTATTAAATTCTGAAAGATAGATGAGTGTAGATATCAAGACATAAGTCTTCTAATAGAGTAGCCCCTTTATCAGTGGGGGATATGTTCCAAGACCTGCCGCAGATGCACAAAACCACAGATAGTACTGAACCCTTTATATGATGTGTTTTTCCTATACGTATACACTATATGGACAAGCGTGTTGGGGCACCTGTAATAATTACATGAAGCGGCCACATAAGCCACACCCATTGCTGACATACTGGTGTATAATTAAGCACACAGCCACACAATCTCCAGCATCAAGGCTGGTCAAACTGAGGGATCAAACGATATACAGCGTGGATACCCTGGCTGGGACTGCATGACATGTCTTCATACTACTCAGTGTACAATTTAAAAGTTACGACCTATTTCTGGAATTTTCCATTTGATATTTTTCGGGCTGTGGTTGTCGGTGGGTTAGTGAAGCCGCAGAAATCAAGGGGGGGGGGTGCTGTATGACCGTTTTGTAACCGATTCATTGTTAAAGGCAGACGTGACACGCATGATGAATATGCCATATCAGGGTGCTTCTCCACCAGCGTTGGCTGGGACTATTGTCCGTGTTCCCATGTGTCCTCGGGGCAGGCGGGCACCAAGCACCTCAGAGTTTCTGGAGCTTTCCACAGATTAATAAACAAACAAACCACATGTCTGAGGGAATCTTTGTTGGCATGGAAACGAATGCGCCTTGCTTTCTTGCTGAGACCGGTATTGTCCAAATTCCGGGTTTGAGATGGATCCATTTAGCAATCGAGCCTGTCTGTGTTCCTGTTGATTTCGCTCAGCGGGAAGTAGAGTCCCCGTTGGGTGAGAGAGAGATTGACAGCAGCATACACAATGGGGTGGTAAACCGCCTTGCTCATCTTTGGTTCGGGATGCTCTTATTATACTCTTGATGTTTTTCGATATTCTTCCACACCGCTAATTCCCCAGGAATATATGGCGTTAGTTTGTGAGTTGGAATCCTTTATCCAGATTTAATTTTTTAAACACTTCACTGCAGCATTACTGCCCTGCCATTCCTTTCCTAGGACATTAACCGCAATAGCCTTGCCTCAAAGAGTATGGCCACCCACCGCCTTGCATACATACCGGTGGAGTTAACAAAGCACGTGTTAAAAGCTAGACTCACCTAATTGTGCTGGTTTGTGATTCTTATTAAACTTCGAGCTATACACAGTTAGGGCTGTTGTGCGTGTGTGTGTGTGTGTGTGTGTGCGTGCCTGCTAATGAGGACCTATTTATGCGACATAACGAGCATTAGCTGCATGTTCAGGGTGTTTTTTTCAGCCGTTATTTTCGCTGCAGTGTTTTCCTGTGTACAATCAAAATTTGTGCTCAATCACGAACTCAGCTGGAGATGCATTATTCTTGACAAATCAGCATAATGTTTAATAAGTTTTGGGTAATGAATTAGCCATCATTATTGTGTTGAATGAATCTGTGCAGTGGCTGTAGTATCACTGGATACTGGATTACCACATTATTAAGGCGGAGGCCCCTTTATTAATTATTAATTTCTAAAGAAGGGTTCATGACGTCAAGCAAGGTGGCTTATGGGAGTAACTACCCATGGTGCAATTGCCAGGCCCGGACTTCGAAAGCGGGCTTCGTCTCCCTCACACCAGCCTGGCTGAAGTCAGCGAGGACTTCAGCCACCTTCTTTCAGCGCCCTGAAGTGGAGATCCTAGCAGGCAGCTCACACTGGCATTGTTTACCACTGCAAATGACAGAATCACTTGCTTTACTATTATGACAGGGCTCACGGGCCTTTTTTTACTACACTGCTCCTTGCCGACAGCTAATTTTCTCATGACAACTGTTTGCTCTCTTTCGTGGTGCTGGGCAAATTTGTAAACAGAGCAGACCTTGCCGGAGATGTGGTGGTGCTGCGGCGGGGAGGGGGTGAGTTAAATGTGGACGGGCACAGAAATTCCCTGGGGAATAAGGAGGAAATTCCTAGGATTTTCACTCTGGAAAAAAAAATGGCTCAAAGGAAGAGGGCATAAAGTGTGCTGGAATAGTCTACACTGTACCATTTGGCGCTGAATTTCATCAGCCACTTCAGTGTGAAGAAACTTCAGGGGTTATTGGACTTTTGGAGGTCTGTCATGGTCTCGAGTGTCATGTGACACAATGCATGGGCAGCTAATTTAGACTAGCATCAATATGCCCTAACATGTGGCCTACTTGCTAATCCGTACGCACAAAATTCACCCACTAGCCAGCTGACAATTTGAAAACAGGAGAACTTTTCCCTTCGACATTTATAGATGTCCTTCTCAAAATGTTAGGGAAACATTATGGAAATATCCGCATTAAAATTTTATTCTGAGGACCTCATTCTTCTCAAAACATTAGCTTCATTAGCTGAGTAGCTAGGCAACACTGGGCCAGCACATATAACCACAACCCTACTGATCTTCCCTTGCATATTCATTTTACGTACTGTTCGCCAGCTAGTGCTCATTTGGGCCGAGAAGATGGCGCTTTCACCTAACGGCCTTCTGTGAGATGGCAAGACTGAATCAGTCTTGGAAACTAAAGTACATGTAAACATTGGATGCTAGATTAAATACGATGCTGGGAGCCATGATGCTAAATTTGCTCTCAGATACACGCCCATCAGAGGCTGTTTGTTAGCACAGGACAGGCTGTTCCTGTGTTCATTTTTTTATTATTTAAGCTAATTTTAGATCTGTGCTGTATAGCCTGGGTTACAGCCTGTATCACCTGCCAACAGTGCGGCCCATGTCCACTGCCCCCTGCACACACACCCATTCCCAGCACCCCTAGAGAAGGGAGCCAATGCAGACACAATATTACTAATTGCCCATTAAAGTTAACACACAACGACCCAGCCAAGTGTTCTAATTAGACTCCTAAAAATAAAAAGGGAACTTTATAGGGGACGTGGCCCTTTGGATGTGCTGGGACGGCTGGCAGCAATGGTGCGGTCTCCACTAAAGGCTGCACTGGTGCTTTGCACTGCTCTCCCTGCAATGATTCCTCCGTGCCGACTCCCCCTCCCCAGGGACCCCGCTCCAGCCTGAAGCTCATAACCACTATTTCCAGAACGTCCTGCCTACTGATGTGAACAAGTGGATCAGGGCCCAGGGATCCAACAGCTGGAGAGAAGAAGTGGTGTAAAAGTGTGGCAGAAGGAATGAACTCTGATTGGCTGATTAATTCATTAAATGGCTGATTGGCAAATACTTCCAGGAACACTGTAAGCATGATTGGTGCTCAAGACATCTGACACTCTGAAGGTCTTTCAGTTTGATTTCCATGTTGCTTCTGCAGAGCCTTGTCTTAGGTAAGTCTATACGGACAACTTTCAGAAAGCATTTGATTGTAAGCTCTAAAGCAAATAATTGCACGCATTTCACGGTATCATCGTAGCTAGGAACAAGTAACACGGGACATATTATAGCAGATGAAAGCCCTCATATGAAAACAGCTTTGAGGAAGTGCCGTTTTAGCAAAATGCACTTCAAGATAGCTGGCAGACTGAAAGACACACAAGACATCGCCTACGATCCTGTAAAGGTTAAACAGGTCACAAAATGTTAATGGAATAAGTTGACGGTTGTTCTTTAGCCAAGCGCCACTAAATGAGAGCTAGCACGTGCCGAGCGATACTGATCAAACCATCGGGCGAAAACGGAAATGTCAGCACATGTGGTCTGGCATTTCGTGGAGGATATCACTTCTGAGCTGGGCTGGAGAGGCGAAGTCCCGTTCCGCCCTGTTTCGGCACCTGCCCTAAAGGCCGCCACGAGGGCCGACCTGTTGGCATTAACATTTCACGGCGTCGGCGTCCTCTGGCACAGATTGTGGTGGAACGGGGTGAAAGGTCGCAGGCTGAGGCGTCTCCTCCCGAGGGCGCGTGTGAGCGCGGGCGCCTACCTGAGGGCCCACGAATCTCCCCGCGTCCTCTCGATAAGGATGGTCATCGTGCCCTTCACAGCTGTGCCACCCCAGCCTGCAGATGCCAAGGCTGGCCTGGACACAGAACACAGGACGTTTCCAGCTGTCTTTGGTTGACCCCCCCCCCCCCACTTTAGTTCAGTTCTCTCTGTTATCAGCTTCCATACACCTGCAGGAGTGGCGGCGGTGGGGGGGGGGGGTCAGCTGGGGGTCATTCAGAGTCTGTGTGATAATTCTGTGTCTGCGTCACAGTGGGTGGAAAGCAAAGAGGACAGGTTTACCTAGTGAGTCAGGGACAGCGAGTTTAAGCAAAACTTTTCACCTAATTTAGCTACCGACGCAGACTCACAGAAGTACAGTTTATATTTTTCTGTAAGCCGTTAATTACTTACAGCTCTCGCCTTTCAGGTAAAATTTCAGGTAAAATTCAGGTAAAAAACAGCCCAGGCTGTTACCTTCACACTAACCGCTGCGCTCTCTTAGCCATAAGTCCAGACTGCTAACCTAAACCCTAACTGCTAGCCCTGTATTAGCCACAAATCCAGACAGTTACGACACTAGCTACTTTGCTTTACCCATATATCTAGACTGCTAAGCTTGTGTTAATTGCCATGCGCTCTTAGCCATAAGAGTACACTGTAATGCACTATACTAACCATTGCATGCCTTTCAGACTAACTGCATCTAGAAGCTTTGATATATACATGCTTATATTGGTCAGGTCGATACCCGGCAGCTTTTCTTGTACCTCTCAATTTATCCCGCGCTACTCTTTTCCGTTTGTGGTTTTTCTTTCAGTGTCAAAACTGCCGTGGAAGCGAACTTTCTAAAAATGGCAAAGAGCTTATGCAGATAAGAAGGGGTTCTGACTAACGGTCAGCTTCTGTCTTTATCTGTCTGTCTCGCTCTGCAATCCGTGCCTGAGGCACACTCTCTGGCCCCAAACTGACTACCCAACATGACACACGCTGCCTTTCACGTGTGCTTTTGGTGATTAGCGGTCATGTGTCTGCATGGCGTCTAACAACAAGCATCCGGCACCCTGACTTCAGTGGGGCCATCGCAAAACCTCCCATGTGCTTCTCCATAACTGTCTGATAGGCAAGACCAGTTGTATCCATGTTCTTCAAAAATGGTGGAAGCGTGAAAAGTTTCACATAACGCCAAGGAAGTACTGTTGAGGATTTTGAGGAAAGGGATGTATGAAACAAACACCTCAGCAAAACTGGGGAAAGGGTAGGCTGTCTGGGTCGGTGCCCGTCCGGCCCTGTCCCCTGTGCCTTTTCCATGTTTAGTCCGCAGTTCCTGCTGGCCGTCTCATTCGGTGTTCCCCTAGTGTTCCCCTACACCCATTTTGCATGAGATCAAGGCTGGCCTGAGGCATGCCTCACCCTTGTGCTACATTTTGGTATTATTTTATCCCCAAGAGTCTGTATGGTTAATTTACCTGCTGTGCCTTGACTGTTCTGATTTACTTGTGTAACTAGCGTTGATAGCCCTCAGTATTTGTTCCTGTCTCCTAGTCTCTAGGGTCTGTCAAATGTAAATTACCCCAGCAGTTCCTTGTTGCCCTGTGCCGTTAGTGATTGGTTGATTGGGTTATGGTTCTCCCCTGTTCCGCATCATAGCTTGTTAGCTGTGTATATAAGTGCCTACTCTTACCCTGTGCCTCAGTGGTTCCTTGTGGCTGTTTCCCTGTGTTGCTGTACACCTCATAGTTATAGTCACCCCATGTTAATTACTGTGGCTTCCTACCTACCCTTGGTGTTGTTGTTTCAGGTGTTGCTCTCTACCTTATTTTCATATAACCCTGGGTAGTTTGGAGCCGCTACGTGGATCATCTCTTCCCTCAGCATGCCCTCCCATAATACAGGTGGGCAACACTTTGATCTAATGATTGTTGGTGTCTAAGAGAGTCACACAGGGTAGAAATGGGTATGAAAAACTGTATGAAACTGGGTCAGCGACCTACTGTCAAAACATGCAAAAATATATCATAGTCCAATTGATCAAGCTGTTTTTGCACCTTTGTTTCTGGTGAAGCGTGCAATGTTGTACACCCCAATGAGATGGCAAGGCTGAGTACATATGGGCCTGGCTGACCCATAGCCTTCCTCACATTCCTTTTGGGCTGATACCCATCTTGAGGAAATCATTCACAGCTTCAGTGCTCAGTGAGCCTAGAATGGGAATCCGGGAGGTTGATGAGATCAAGCAATTGTATGGAGAGGTTTCTGAACATGAAGACATCAAGAGATGTATCCCATACTGCAGTTGGGGGAAACTGGGACAGAAGCCAATGGGGAATAGTCATTACATGCCTAAGAATAACATGAATATTGCACACAACATGGCTAGGGCCAATTGGATGTAGACATCTCAGAGTGAATCTGATCATGTGTTTTTTTTGCTAATTCATGTTTTTTGGTCTATGCATATCCGTTCAGTTAATCCTGTCAGTGATGATGATCTGGACAAGATCTGCAATTGCTGGTTAGCTGGTCTTGCTGCTGTGCAGATGAATGAGCATATAAATGAAAGGGTGGGGTCAGTTATGTCTGCGTGTGTGCCACTGCAGAGCTGATAACCCGAGTGGAGCCAGGCAGCTGACAGTTTCCTGTCATGGTGGAGATCCCAGTGCTGATACTAGGAAAGGAAGTCAGTGGTGCTACGGACATGCATGCACAGGCACACAGGCGAACAGGCAGACAGACACACAGGCGCAGGCAAATGATATAGCCCTTATTGTTTGCTCCTGTTCTGCATATACCTGTTCAAACAGACAGATAACCCTAAACAAACTGCTCCACACAGGCACACTTGGGGGGTCTGCTACTGCCCCATATTAAAGGGCCATGCGCACATTGGCGTGGTTAAATTAAATGGATTAAATTACCATTTGCAGACTCATTGTTCTGTTAACATCTTGGACTATAGTACCAGGAAATGAATGGTTCTCTTACCATCCTGGATCAAAGTACCACGTGCAAACGCATTTTGATACTGTTCTGGAGCAAAGTGCCACGAGCACACATATGGTTCTATTATCATCCTGGATCATAGTACCACGTGCAAACGCATGGTTCTGTTACTATGCTGGATCATAGTACATTGAACACACTCATGGTTCTGTTACCACCCTTGATTATTCTACCACATGCACACTCATGGTTCTCTTACCATCCTGGATTATAGTACCATATGCAAATGTGTGGTTCTTTTACCAACCCAGATTTGTGTCATGTTCATTTTCGATATGTAAAAACATACATTTCCCTTTGAACCCTCCAATAACATGTATACACATATTTCTCCATTGTAACTTAAACAACCAATTAGAGAGAGAGATGAGCAAGTGATACTGTGAAGGCCTAATCTAAACACTCCTACAGGAAATCAGATCTCAGAATCAGGAGTAGTACCACAACTTCCTTACTAACATCAAACATATTGATAACTGCCATAGCCTGACAGCCATTTTATTAATTTCCAGTAACTCCCTACATAGCAGTTGCTAGGTGTCAACTACCAGTAAGAATTAGCATTACGGACTCAAATGTATTAAAAAGTATTTTATTTAACTAACTGTTGTTACAAGGCCAGTGGGAAACATCCGGGGCCCTTTTTTTCCACCGCAGATAGCACAACGCTTTGGTTTTGCAAGATTTATGCCAGTGCATTTCCTTCCACAGTCCATAACCATCCAAGGCTAATTGGAGTTACCAAATAGCCCTGCAGTGGGCTGCCCCCCATCCTTGTTTGTTACTTGCCTTGTACCCATGGGCTACAGACTCTCTGGAACACTATATATATTTTTTTGTTATATAATACATATATAAACAGAGTATATATTTTGTCACTTCATTCATATACGTATTATTATAGAGTACAACTGGTCCTTTGAAGTGATCATACTGGTCAATGAAACACACATAAATTTATATATATATATAGAATATAAACTAGGGGTGTGCAATATAAATGGTATAAACTGTATACGGTATAAATTTGGCCAACGGGAGAGATTTTGATTATACCGGCCTACCGCGATAATGGTTGTTGATGACCAGATCACGTGAGTGGAACGGTGATAGAATTTCCGCTCCTAGGATCCTCATGCTTGGGCGTGCCTCAGACTGGCGGTGTGAGCGCTATTGGAGTTTAAATAAAACGCCGCTCAAACGCGGTGACGCAGCTTCCAGACACCCCGGAAGTTTCTACTTCATCCTTGCAACTGCAGTCCACAAAATACGCTTACAGATGTTTTTTAAAAAGTGTGTTTTTGTTAATTATTATTAATAAATCGTTCACATTTACCTTAATGGCACAATTGACGTTTCATTAGATAATGTGTATTTAGCTCGGCAGCGATGTGTTTTAGCAATCATTACTGACACGTTTTATGAGATTATTGATGTATATTTAGCTCGGTAGCGACATGTCTTGTTTATTATAACTGTATATTTAGCTTGAAAGCGACATGTTTTATTTGGTATAACGTATATAAAATATGTATATGTACGTTAATTATGTACTTGGCTCCATGGCAAAATGTTTACATGAACTGAATAATTATTAGGTTGAGAAATCTATAATGTTAGGAATTTTACTTTAACAATATGCATTTAATTGCTGGGCTAGTTATATTGCACGTAATTTACATTTTCAAGCACAGACGGAAGCAGTAACTATGAAGCTGATGTTAGCATATTCATGTGAGTGTGTAATGTCTATGTGATAATCAATAGAGCCCTGACAGTTAAGAAAACATTTCGGTAAAGATGTGAATATACATCAATAAATATATATAATAAAATAATATATATATAATATAATAATAATAATAATATATATAATAAAATCTTAATCTAATTGTTCTGCCCTGCTCGTCCGATCCCCCTGTGTGCCACGCCCCCCTGTCTGGTCCTGTAAACTTATTTCCATGTTTTTTTTCAAAAACTTTTTACCTATTACTTGTGAATAAACAGTTTATTCCACAGTGCTTCCATGCTGACTGTAAGCAAAGGTTCCCTCCGTTCACATTTTCACCTCGTCTCCATTGATGGCCTTGTGCTCCCGAATCTGTGCTGGCATTAATTTAATCATCAGAGCTGCCCTTATTTATCTCCCTCTGGGTTTTGTGTAGACAGATCCTGCCCGTTTGGTCGAGGCTAACGGTATTGATGCTGCTGACCTGTCCTTGTATGGCGGCGCTGATTAGAGGGCCCGCTTTCAGCGCCGTTCCCTCTCAAGCAACATGACTCGCTATAACGCTAAACGAATTTCGCTAAAAGATCTAAATAATAATAATAATAATCATGCTCTCTCCCTGTCATCTCTGCTTTTCTGTCTTTGAGACAGTGCCATCTGGGGGCTCTCCAGAGAGGCCGAGCTCACCGCTACCCCTCCTCATTAGCCCCCCCCCCCCCCGTGTTTCCATTTTCTGCTCTTGCTGTAACGAGAAAATTGGTCCGTCTTTCCGCTCTAGTTGGGATTGGTGGGGCTGATTAGCATAGCGACAATTAGAGGCGGTTCAAGTGAGGGGACCTGAAATTACACCAAGTTGTCATTATCGACCCATGTACTGGGGGGACTCTCCATCTCACTGCAATGAACCTCCCCACCAGCAATTAGCAACTACAATGGTTACACAAAGGTTCAGCAATACCATTAAGCTACACGTCGTTCTTTTTAAGAGAAAGTGGCCTAAGCGAGGTTAGTCATATAACTGTGCTACATTGAGGCCCGTCTCATGAATCCAACTTTGGACAAACCAATAACTGGGTCTGGGTGGCTATAAACCCATCCGGGTTATAAACCCATCCGACTTAAATCCAGGTGGATATAAGTCAATAATATAAGATACAAAGTCAGAATGAACAAATGTATGTTGATCGTGATACTGCGGTCCTCATCAGAATCACGGTACCTGAGCAGAGCTGCAGCAGGACCAGTGGTAGCTTCTCAGCACTGAATGGAGGATAACCGTGGGATCGAGTCAGAGTAACCCTATGGTATACTCAGAACACTGAATACCTGACAACAACAAGAAGGTGTGAAGTCTATAAAGGACCCCACAAAAGACTAAAATTTGCATAATTAGCAGACGTTTTTGTCTAAAGCGACATAAAAGTGAGACAGATTGCACATTACAAACACACAGCTGTCAAGGTGCAGCTGGGCCGAGCTTCCAGTGAATGTCCAGGTACAGTGCAAGCAGCACCGGAGCAGAAGCTACACAACAACAAGACCTTTGTGATGCCTTCACAAGAGACGCACTGCTACATACCACCCTTATAGAAGGTACTTAAGTCATTTGAGCATTGCGTTAGTTACTTTTTACAAATGCATTAATTATTCGTATACAGCCACATGCAGCTAAAGGAGTTTTAAATGACTTGTATGATTTGTATGAATTAATGAATGAATCAATGTTACATTAGTATTGCGCTTTTAAAGACAACCAAAGTACTTTACAGAGGCAATGGGGAGCCACTTCAACCACCATTGTGTAGCAGCCATTCTGTGGCAGTACACTCACCACACAGTAGCTATGGTGCTGAAGGGGCAGGAGAGAATTCACCAGTTAGATTTAGGGGCTGATTAGGCAGCCAGATTTGATAGGGCCACAGGGGGACAATTTTAGCCAGGGCATCAGGGTACCACCCCTACTCTTTCAAAAGCTGACCAGGGATCCTTTATAACCTCAGAGAGTCAGGACCTCGGTTTTACATCTCATCTGAAGGACGGCACCATTTTTACAGCACAGTGTCCCTGCCACTGCACTGAGGCATTGGGACCCACACAGACCACAGGATGGGCTAACCTGCTGGCCACAACAACACCTCTTCTTACATGTTTGTCATACAGTATTACTGAATCAAAATGCTTTGTACCTTTACTCCTGTAAGGTTTTATAATGTACACACATCTCTCATTCTCTCACCATCTCACCTCAACCAGCCCGATTTTCCTCCAACTACATCCCTGTCGGCCCTGGTCCTTTTTTTCCCTTGGGAAGGATATCAAACAAAAATCAACAAGCACCACAAGGACGTGGAGTTAGATACACCTGGTGATACCATTTGTTCTTCCAATAGAGTTGAGAACTCTGTAACAGAAATTCCCCTTTTGTCCAGCTTTCACAGGTACAGCAAGGCTAAAAGGGCAAGTGCTTTGGGTCATTCTCTTATAGAGGTTATGAGCCACCTAAGCACAATCAGGGTTAGTACTGAAGCCAAGAGTCATTTAACTGTGCCTGATCTTGGGCTGGACCCCGTGTAAGTGGCTTGATCTCAGTGAGACCTCGGTGAGTTCAACAAGACATGGGCAGGACAAGCCTCCACCACACATCCTGTGGTCCACTGCCAAAGCATTGTTACTGCTGGCACTACCCATAATACCCTGGGGTATTTAATGCATTTTTGCCAAGCCACAGAAGCCAGTCAAGTAAACAGGAGCATGTCCATGGAATATATGATGAATGGTTTAAGGGTGTAACTTCAGTAGGTTTGTGAGAGTTAGGGGTGGGGGGTGAGGAGCTGGAGGGCAAATCTAAGGCAGGGGCCTCAAGGGCTGCAGTGCTGGAGGTGTTGGAAAATGCGTTTTAATTAGCGGCTGCTTTGCCACCTGAAACACCAGGTGAGGTCACATACTATCTAAAAGGATCATGCCGTTTATGCAAATGAGGACCGAGGTTGGGTAAAAAAAATCAACACAGCTTGGTGACCCAGAGGACCAGAGTCGTATGCCCTTGGTCAAATGCCCCTCAATAAGTAGCACATTAGGCACAGCTATTGCTGCTGAGTAGGAAAGGCCCTTTGCTGTGTGTGAGATGGAGTGTCTGTGCGAGTGTGTGGGTGGGGAGGAGCCTGGGGCTTGGGGAGTTTGGGGGTGGGGGCCAGGGCTGGGGGTTGTTTTTGAACTAGGTGAAGTGGACCATCACAGAGGGAGTCATACAAAGGCTGAGTGATGGAGAGGGCGATTAGAGGCGAGAGAGAGAGAGAGAGAGAGAGAGAGAGAGAGCCATACTGCATTCCTCGATGTGCCCCTGAACGCCCGCCCCCATGACACAGGAATTTTTTTAGGGTAAACAGGGAACACTGCCCCCTGTTGGTGGGGGAGCACCACTGAATGGAGGTGATGTAAGCCTGATGAATGCAACTGGATGAAACAAACATTTTCAAATATTCAAATATGCACATTTTGATATTTTACCTGGTTTATCTATAGTGTATTAGCTGAAGACAGACAGTGTAAAGTAAATCTGAGGCATTTAAAGAATGTTAATTGATAGAATGTAGTAAATGGCCCAGTGGCTGGTGCGGTGCATTGTGGGTCCAGTTTCAGCTCTGGTTCTCTGATTTCCTCTCATGGTTCAAAGGCACTTTTGGTGACTTGGCATCTCTGAACAGCTGTGAGTGAGTGTCCTGTAATGCAGTGCCCCCCCCCCCACCCCCCCAGCCTCCGTGCGCACTGCCTTGTCCCCTGTGCTGCCTTGGATTGGTTCGAAGTTCACTGTGCTCCTTTTCTGAAAAAGCGGATATGGAAGATGGATGGATGGATAGTTTAGTTTTTACTGCACTTGTACAAAATATTTGACATTTTTACAATTAGGAGAAAGTTTGGAGTAGAATCAGAAAATTCAGGTCCTGATACCCCCCCCCCCCCCCCAC
>JAODKL010000040.1:2876542-2912239 GCA_026780765.1 Petrocephalus schoutedeni
GAATAGTCTTCCTGATAACGTAGTGCAAGCTAAATCCTTGGGTTCCTTTAAATCAGAGCTAGATAAGATTTTAACAATTCTGAGCTATTAGTTAAGTTCTCCCCAAGCGAGCTTGATGGGCCGAATGTCCTCCTCTCATTTGTATAGTTCTTATGTTCTTATATGTGCTGGTGGCAATGTTTCCAAGGAAAGATAAAATTTATTGCATTAAGACATCTTACAAATCTTGCAATAGGCAGAGGACATTTCACTTACACAGTTGTTCTCAGCCACAAAAAAAAATATATATATATATAATTATATTATGCAATATAGATGTAATATAGTATATTAAGCATTTTCTTCTACCGTGGCTGATAATGATAACTGAGGATATTGATGTGAGGTTCCCCCCTAAAACACAGCGGCAGGTCAGACAGGCCGGGTCATGATTCCCGCCTCTGCTTTCCCAGACTGAATAACGGGAGTCACAGGTGTCACAGGAGTCACGGGAGTCACAGGAGGCTGCAGGCTGTCTTTTCATCTTGGCTATCCCTCTCACCGCTCTGCGCTCCTGCTGTTAAAGGCACGGGCCATTATTTCACTGGAAAGAGAAAGAGACGTGCCAGGGGACCGTGAGTGGTGCACCTGCAGGTGGGAGGGGGGATAGCTGATGACGCAATATGCGAGCAGCCAACCAGAGAAGGGGGGTGGGGCTGGCTAGACATGCCAGAGAGGCACACATGCTCCGCCTTCAGGACGCGCAACCTACTGCTGGGTATTCGTGCATTTGCCTACAAAGAAACGTCCATAAAATGTCATAACTACAGCAAAGTGGACCTCACATTGGGATGGTTAAAATGTGATGTTAATTAAGAAGTCAAGTGCAAAGCTATGCAGCCATTTTTGCAGGTGCCTTCCACGTGCAAATGCAGCACCTGGATTTTTACCAGTTACCTGGAGATTGGACGTTTTTCTCAAAGCAGCCGTCACTGGTCATATTCCCCGCAGGGTTGTACTGGCCCACCACGAAAAAGTAGTTCCCATCAGTTGCAAGGCCCACGCCCAACTCTTTAGACTCCTTCCACACAACTTGGGTGAAGTGCCCTAAGAGGACCACCAGGGGGCGATCTTATCAGTTTCCAAGTTTTCTTGAAGACCTTCATCCACACTTAAAATAAACTTAGTTCACTGCATAGGGCTAGTTCTGATACTGTCTAATGAGCATAGCATTTATTTCTGAGTTAGAGATACAGTATGGGTGTGCCTTAGCCCACTGATGCAGCTGACACAGGTTACAGACAGCGTTTACCTGCATCAGAGCTGAACCCAGGGTTGCTGAAATTGTAGTCCTTAATCTCACTGTACCAGCTATCCACAGGCCCATTCCCTGCAGTGACAAAGTGAGGCAAATAACAGTGAAGAAATGAATATGAACATGAATAGACCGAGACTGAAGATCTGCAGGTTCATGACTCTCAGCACGAGTTTATTTTAGGGCTGCTGTGGTTCTCTGCAGGATTGGAGGCCTCTGTGCTTGTGATTGGAAGGTTGTTGGTTCCAATCCTGTGCTTGGGAGAATAACCACATCATCGTGGGGTTTTTGAGCCAGGTCTTTTAACCCACAAATGTGTCAGATAACTGGCCAGACCCTAAGCTTTTCTCTCATCCGCACATGTGTACATCTCAAAGGAGAGCACGAAGGGATATGTCAAAATGAAAGCATTCCCATGTATCTGAACAAACAGCAAATAAAAAGTCATTTAATTATAAATCTCCACCAAGCCCCCCTAAGAGCACAGTCAGTGACATGTACGCAGGGAAGCTGTGGGTGACTTATAGGTCGATATTTTCCTGGCACAATTCAGGTTGCCAGACCGGAAGGAATGGCAGCTGGAGCAGCCATGAGATCTTTGTCTTAGGCCCATGTCACGCCTCACCTGCAAGCTTCTTTTGGGTGGAGGACCAGGAGTAGTACAGGTTCTCGCCATGGTCGGTGTCACTGTGCTCAAGGTTCTTGGTGGTGAGTAGGTGGTCAGCCCACTTCTGGGCAGAGGAACACAGCTTTGCACTCATGGTGAGGTCTGGGGCACCGTGCTTCCTGCGGTAAGCATTGTGGGCGTCCAAAAACTCCTGTTTGAAGCTTGCATCTGGGGTGGCACAGACACGCAGTCTTTTGGCAAAGTAGGAAGGTGGGGTGAGCGTCGATAACGAGCCCGTCCTGTTCCATCGTGACAGGTCAGTTGACCAAGTGGTTCAGCACTGAACACCTTACAGGCACACATTTGCCTATGGCCCCAGAGGGACTTTTTGATAAAATATTTAGTGTATTGACAAACAGACACCACACTATTAAACATGTTCCCTGTTTAGGCAATGTTCTGCTAACCAGCCAACTAGCTACAATTACGATCTTCTCACTCTGCCAGCTTGCTCACGTTAGTGGTGGGGGGGGGGGGGGGGGCCAAAGGGACTTTCTGACTGAGGCATCAGACACAGCAACAAAGTGGCCCTTCATTGCAGGTCTATGAAAGATCAAATGCTGAATGGAGGAGGTGAACCCACCTGCCATGGTCTTTGATGATCTTCAACCTGCAAGAACAGAAAGATGGTTTATCGCCTTATCGCATATCAGCTCTGCGTGGGACGGGATACCAAAAACACGTTGCAACACATTTCAATTCAAACCCTCTGCTCCTTAAATTCCAGCTAAGAGAGAAGTCCAGAGTCAACCGGGCAGTAAAAGCAATGCTAGGCAAGACGTCTTTAAACAAGAAGAGGGTGAGCTGCATCCCAGGATCTGTTATACCAGGATTGGAGGCGTAACAGCCTCGAATGACAACACTTACAGCAAGGACCAGAGCAGTTACTCCCACCCCATTCTTGGGTGCCTCCACCCTGCGTGCTACACCCTACACATATTTTATTGCTTTAATTGTCTAACCTGCTCAGATAGTTACCCCTTGGCAGCTCACTGACAAACAAATGTGATGTGTCAAAGCATGACACAAGCCATTTTTTCTAAAAAGATCCATCCAGCATTGCTTGTGCTTCCTCGGTTTCCACATTAAGCTCGTAGGATATCGTTATGTAACATTATCACATTTATCCTCAGTTAGAACCAAACTATCTCGCATAAATACATGTAAATAATAGCAATAGTCCCCCGAAAACCCTATAGCGGCAGCCAGTGGAAGATTAAGCTGCCGCCTCCTCCTTACCTGGATCCGCACTCAGACGCCTGCTGCTCTGGCTTCTGTTTGCTGTGACACTGGGCTCTCCGCAGATGTGGCTTGCATGCTGATGCAGGATCCCTTTATAGGAGGCCTCCCCCCGTCCCTCCTCTTGCACAGGAGGAGGCTAATGTCATTTGCATGGAGTGTGGAGTGAAAAAACCGAACTGCCATTCATTATACCAGGGACTTTGAGCAGGGGTATCCACACGTGCGAGCTACTTTTAAAATGACCAGGTCAAAATGATCCATTTACATAAAACACTCGCATTATATTTATATACACTCACACACATACACAGAGAGTATATTTTGTATATACAGTACATGTTGGCGAACCTTGCATCACTGCATGAAACCTCAAAGCACAAAACAATGCAATACATTTATGGTTCCTTACTTGGTCCTGGCTCCCCCATTCATTTTCATATCGCTTTTTAGTAGATATTAGTTGGAAGGCTACCTGGGAGAGCAGCGCAGCAACATTGCAGAGAAAAAGAGGAGCCAAAGGCTGAGAATTAGAGCCAAGAGTAGTTTGTGCTTTTGTTTAGATATTTGCACCTTTAATTTTCACAGATAACTGTGTGCACTCTGTTTATAAAAACAGATAAGTGTTATAATCAAAGGGAGATTTATTTCTCATAGTTGTTTCTAAATAAGGAGTAACTTGAAAAGAGCAATTTATGTTCTCCAATAATTTATGCAGATTTCACGTTTGTAAATTCAGTTCATTAACAATAAAAAACATTTTTCATTTGACTAAAAACTTTCTGACAAAAAAAAATCCGTCCTGAGTTTTAATAGGCACATAATGAACTAATTAAATGTGGAGTTCAGAAATCACAAAATCATTTTGGTGGTTATGAAAATGAATTCAGCTTTAGCATATTGATGATGCATTGCTGTCCCCTACATGGTACATAAACTGTTTCTGTAAGTATTGGTGATATTGGCCCTGCATTTACTTGGTATTGGATCGATACCAAATTCAGCAGTATCGCACACCACTAATATAACAAAGATTTAAAAAACAGCAGAGTGGCTGCCCATTACGTCAATCAAGTGCGGAATGCCAAATGGAGGTCCCACGCTTTTATACTTTTACAGTTGCGAAGTGCTTAGCGAGAACTTGCATGCAAAATGATATAATATACAGTGCCCATAAAAAGTATACACTCCAATGCTGAAATGCCAGGTTTTTGTCATGCAAAAAAATGAGACCACGATAAATCATTTCAAACTGTCTTCCACCTTTAATGTGACCTATAACCTGTACACTTCAATTGAAAAACAAACAAATCTGTTAGGGGGAAAAGTAAAAAACATACAATAAGCAGGTTGCCTAAGTGTGCACCCCCTTAAACTAATACTTAGTTGAAGCACCTTTTGATTTAATTACAGCATTCAGTCTTTTTGGGTAAGAGTCTATTAGCATGGCACATCTAGGTAATATCTGCCAACTCTTCCTTGCAAAAGTGCTCCAAGTTTGTCAGATAACACAGGCATCTCCTGTGCACAGCCCTCTTCAGGTCACCCTACAGATCTTCAGTTGGATTTAACTCTGGTCTCCTCCTGGGCCATTCCGAAACTTACATTTTCTTGCTGTGAAGCCATTCTTTTGTTGATTTTGATGTATGCCTTGGGGTCATTGTCGTGCTCAAAGGTGAAATTCCTCTTCTTCAGCTTTCTAGCAAACACCTGAAGGTTTTGGGCCAAAATTGACTGGTTTTTGGAACTGGTCATATCTCCCTCCACCTTGACTAAAGCCCCAGTTCCAGCTGAAGAAAAGCAACCCCATGCTGCCACCACCATGCTTCACCGTGGGTATGGTGTTCTTTTGGTGATGCGCAGTGCTGTTTTTGCACCACCACCATGCTTCACTGTGGGTATGATGTTCTTTTGGTGATGCGCAGTGCTGTTTTTGCACCACCACCATGCTTCACCGTGGGTATGGTGTTCTTTTGGTGATGCGCAGTGCTGTTTTTGCACTACCACCATGCTTCACTGTGGGTATGGTGTTCTTTTGGTGATGCGCAGTGCTGTTTTTGCACCAAACATACCTTTTGGAATTGTGGCCAAAAAGTTCAACCTTGGTTTCATCAGACCATAACACATTTTCCCACATGCTTTTGGGAGACGATGTATGTTTTGCAAAATTTAGCCAGGCTTGGATGTTGGTTGAATTTTTTGGCCACAATTCCAATGGTAAAACCATTGTAATTTGATCACCCATATACAGTGGTATACTATATAGTATTACCATGGGTAATCCATGAATATTTTCTGTTAAAATACAACGGTAAACTTTAGGCTTTTGTATTGTACCGTGGTAATGGCATGTTTTTAAATATGCTGTACTATGGCAATATCATCTTATTTTCAATAGTATTTTACATAATATTTATTGTAATGGTAGAGCACTAAAATTAAACATCATAATTAAATGTATCATATATGAAATGCATGTGTTTTGGCTTTGTGAAGAAACAAGGGTTGTGATTTAACAGTCAGAGCCAAGCCACTCATGCATTCAGTCACTGTAAATGTAATGCCAGGTGGTGACTGTCCCATGCTCAGCACCTTCCTTAACATATACTAATGGCCGATGCTTAAAATATGGTGCCTTTTGCTGAAGCATAGAAGGGTAACGTACCCTGGGATCAGTGACTAGGACATGGCTGTAAGGTACATGGCCTTTCATATGTGGATTTACTTTGAATGAAAATAAATAATAATAATAATAATAAAGGCCTCTAGTAACTTTTTGAAACCAAGAAGTAATAAAAACAAACCCTCAGAAATGTTAGACAGTTGTCTGGAACTTAAACTCTTATTTGTCTGGAATAGCTGATTTTATGCTGTGCAGATACTGCAGTCTAATTAATACTTCCACAAATGTGCAATTGCATTTTACACTAACTACCATGTACTACCATTATTACTATAGTTGGTGGTGGTGTAAACCTTCCCATCATTGCAGGCCATTTTCATAAGTGTCTTACTTTTTAGATTTAAATAACCATCTTAATTATAAGTTTATTATTATTACTGACAATTAGGTATACAAAATAGATGAATGGACGGATAATATAATTAGTTTATTAACTGAAGAAGCTGGGTAAAGAAAGGGGATATGAAGGAACTTCATCACACATGTCAGATCCTAGACCCTTAATCTAAAGCGCACAAGGGCGTAGGTTTGGTTTGGGGGACTGAATCAGCCCCAAACCGCCGCCCCCTAAGCACACGCGGTACTCCCACAGTCTCGGGAGGGCCCACAGCACATGCCCAAAGCTACGCCCTAGACTCTGCTGTCCGCATGCATAATTCACATTTTCTGCTCGTTTATAAAGGAAAGTTTTTGATGGCGAGCTTGGTTTTATGTTCGATATTCGCTACATTTACTGACAACTACACTGCAATATCTTCAGGATCATGACGGTCATTGTTTTCAGATTAGGCTCGAGGGGAATATTTCACACTTTTAGTTAGCTCCACATTCTCTAGCAATATGATATAAAAATACAAAGCAGGACGGGAATATGCTTCTGCTCACACAAAACTGCTGGAATACTTCTTGAAAGTGCCATTCACCAGATCACCAGAACACCACTTGTACAGTATGTGTCCCATGACCATCTATCAGTTAAATTATAATAACTCTTTAATTGTTAAACCAATCAACATCAAACCTAGTCCATTGTGTTCCACTGGCCCTCTCTAATCTTCCACACCCTTTCAGGAGAATTCCACACCCATGTATTTTCCTGAACACCTGTTCTATGTGACCTATAATTGTGTATCAATATTACAGTTGGAGAAATTGCAATAACTCTTTAACTTTTAAACCAATCAACATCAAACCAAGTTCATTGCGTTCCACTGCCCCTCTCTAATCTTTCACACCCATTCAGGAGAATTCCACACCTATGTATTCTCATGAACGCCGGCTCTATGTGACCTATAACAGTGTGTCAATATTGTAGTTGGATAATTTGTGTGGAGCTAACTAAAAGTGTGAAATATTCCCCTTGTTTAACTTCACAAGTCGAGCCTAATCTGAAAACAATGACCGTCAGAATCCTGAAGATATTGCTGTTTAGATGTCAGTAAATGAAGCGAATATTGTAGCCCTATTCGCTGAGTACAATAGATCATCATTAACCTATGGTTTCTCTCTGCACCCCCCCAGGTTTTCTTCCATTGTAGTGTAGCAGTGTGTCACCTTTCTGCTGCTGATAACTGTGAGCATAGATGCTTCCAGAAAGGTAGGATTTTCCCCCATGCTTTTAAGTTGCTGTCTGCCCCCCAAAACTGTGTGTGACCTCGCCTATTTCAGGTAGAGCTATTGGTGTTGACTGGAAGCCCTGGCATTATGAGAAGGCCACAGTGTCCAGCCAAAAGCCTTGTCCATGGTGGACAGACGACTGTTCCACTAAGTGGTACTTTGTGTTGACTGCACCTGAAATGCTTATGCTCCTACCATATGCACTGGATAAGTACAAAAGCCCCAACTAACCCAAGGGGAAAACTGGCCAGTAACAAAAGGCCCCGGTCTGATGTGAATGCCATTGGAATTTTGTGATCTGTAAATTGGTAAATCATAAAGTCGTGTTACGAAACGATTACTTCGTGTGGTTTTTAAATGGTGCTGCTGTAGAGCAGATGACCCCACTGCTGGACTTTCTGCCCTCATACCAGTGAAATGTGGCAGCCAGAACGGGAGTAGCGCAATAATTCCGTGGTTCTGAAGCATTTGCTGTTGGTTTTATAGCTGTCCTGCTTGATAAGTTGGCCTCATAACGCTAATTTTCGGTCGGAATGCGGCCTAGGTCAGCTGACCCTGGCTGTGTTTACAGAAGCTCCGCAGGTGTCATGATTCACTCCGGGCACCTGTGGGTCACCTGTAGGAATAATGCTAGCTTTACACAGCTGCTGTTATCGTTTAGGATTGGCAGAATTTTTAAATGGAGGGATCTGGAAAAAATCACAAGACTACTCAAGCCAGCTATTTATAACTGGAATTTATGAAACTAGGAATCAAATGTATACCCTGTGTTTATTAAACCCAGTGAGTACTGATTGCCAACCAATTAGCAGATGTGCTTCTGGTGGCATTTTAAGCTACCAAAGGTGTCAGATTCTAACTGGCGATTTCCTGGTGTGCCGCTCCGACAGTCAAACCCCTATTGCTTATTGTAAATGTGGGTTGGGACGAGTCCCCAGATTGTTTGGCTTAGTCCTGTCTGCAGTGACTCATGCCACTGCTCGATCAGGCCTCAAACCCGTCTTACACTGGCCCCTTTAATGAGTCGCATAAAAGCACAACACAGGAGACAGCATGTGGCTCTAATTAAGCAGCCCATAAATGCCTGCCAGGATCATGTTGCCTGTTACTATTACTGCAGTAGCCACAAAGTTCTCTCTAATTAAAATTTTAAGTAGATGCAGGGTTGGATTACTGACCTGGTATTAAAGTCAAAACATATTTTATTCGTATTGTTGTGATCTTGTTGAATATACATTTATCTTTATCTGTGACAAATGGGTAGCTGAAGCTAGACTTTGTCATGCTATTATGCTGAAAGGTTTGTTGGAGCTCTTGCAAGTCTTCCTTTGTAGGAAGCCTAACTTTACAAGGACATTGACAGTAATCTACATCATCTGTGAATCTGTTCAATGATTACGGCTGTTCAATGATTACTTTTACCTGAGTGTTAAAAGGTACTGCCGTTGTACTTATATTATGCTGCAAGTTGTGTAAAGTTCTTGACAAAACTCATTACAGGATATAAGATGGATTTAACTAGTATAATGAACTCATTAAGAACTTGGGTGATTGGCGAAGCTACACTTGAAATTGCCAAGAAGACTGAGACAGAGACCATCATGCCATGAAATATATGGCAGAATAAAATGCAAATAAAAGTCCAGATAAAGGGAAAATGAAAGTTATTTCACATAGTAAACTCTCCTTCATTAACTGAGCACCAGAGGGAGAGGAAGTCTTTATTGAACAGCAAAGAGATATTTGATCAGTGATGAGTGCTGAGCATTTCTTGATGGAGCAGACTGATGGAGCAAGGATTGGCCCTGGGCTTTGGGGTCCTGCACCCCATCCACCCATTGCCAAAGGTGGCGCAATGTTTTGGGCTGGAATAATTGGCAGTGAGTTGGTTGGTCTTTAGTGAGTTCCTGAAGATATAAAGTTGAATGCAGATACTTATATTGAATTTCTGAAAAACAACTTCGTAGCCTTGTGTAAGCCACTGGCATTAAGACAAGAGTTATTTGATGATGGGCATCTGTGTGGCTAGCATCTTCACAGCAGCAGGGATTCTACCCAGGGCAATTTAGTATCTGAGCAAGTCAATGAATCAAAGATACTTGGCCACATCTAACAACGCTGAGGCTGTTAGTACATTTTTTTTTCTTTGAGCAGCAATTCTAGGAGGATTTGGGCTGCTTTGAAGGGGAATGGTCCTTGTACTTTGTAGTGTTAGGGGCATTCATTAGTTTCACCACCTCCAGGCTAATATGCATGTAAAAGATTTGCATGTGTGAATCTGAGAGATTGCAGTTAGGTATGGAAAGCCAGGAGAGCCAGCTACATTTCATCTGCACACTGTCATGTTCTATCATACAAAAGTGTTTTTCCCAAAAGTTCCTGTTAGCAACTTACATCGCTCGACCCATTCAGTTGCATGGTTCCAACCGTGGAAGTTGCTAGCATAGTTAGCGACTGTGCTTTTCAGAAATGCCCCAGGTCAGGTGCTGTTGCTTTGCAACCTTTGCATATCGATACTGGGATCTGGAATTTCATATAAGCTCCAATGGTTAGGAAAGGCAGGGAAGATGAGCCCAGAAGAGTCATAGTGTTTGAGATGGTTCAGCATAAGGAGGTGTGGAAGGATTTGATGCCTGGAAGCCCAGTCAAGCAGAAAAATGATCCAGACGTACTGTGTAATTATCAGCAAAAGGTCACATTGTACCTTGGGAACTCATTGAACAGGTTACTTCAGTATTCTATTGGACACAGAAATCTGATGTCATCTTAGCATGTTAGACAACAATTTGTGAAGGCCCCCGTTTCTCCCCAATATCAATATAGTCAATATACCATGAACCCTTCAGAAATGGATTCAAAGCCAAAAGAGCCACCTGTGGGAACCAAACTAAGGACTTTGCGTAGGCCTCAGTCAGAAGCTCCTGGGAACTATGGGTGGTTAAGTGTACAAGGACGACAAAGGCAGACAGGCAGCCGTTTAAAAATAAACAAGCAGTAAAGCTCACCCATATCACAACTGCTTCATGAAAAAAGTGTTTTTAAATTGTGGCCAAAAAAAATAAATTTGAACATGCATATTATATAGGATATTATATCCAAAATATAAAAGTGTTTCATTTAATATTTATATGTTGTGAATAGCAGTAAAATGAATAATTTGGATTACAGCTGTAGTTGGGTCATTGCGTTGCGTCAAAAACCGAGAAAGCAGTTTTTATTATGGAACAAATGTTCTCTTAACAAACCTACACAGCCCCAATTAGATCACCGATCTGGGTGTGTAACAGTGAAAAATCCCATAACATACTACCATTTTTATAGAATGTAAATTTAGCTCATTCCCTGGCTTGGTTACAGAGATGGAGACGAAAACACAGGCTTAGGAACGTGATCTAAGCCACTGGTATCCAACTCAAGGCCTGTGAGCTGGATGCAGATGATGCCCCAGTTCTTGTGCTGCGCGTGAATTTATGAAAAATAATATCAATAAAGGACTTGGTCAGACCCACACGATTTTAGAATACGGACACTTGGATCTGAAACATGCCACTTTTAAAAGCAGACTGCTCCTCTTTTTACCACGTCTAGGGGGCAGTACGTCAGCCCAGGAGTACACCGTCTGGAGAGAGACAATTCACAGCCATGTCTGCACTCACCTGTATATGTGTGTCATGGAGAGTGATCACTTAGGTGAGCAAAAGGCAGATTTTCAGTGAACAATTGCAGATATCTGTGGATGGCCCACAGTCCCCCAGTATATAAATATCTTGGATACATTGTAAGAAGAATTACTGTATATGATACTGATCTTGTTTTCATGTTTTCTTGTTTACAGTATAAACCTTGCTGGTGTTATTTTTAAAAATGCGACTCATGATGATGGTTCCAGTACAGCTAGACTATAATGGCTTTGTTAGGCTACTGGTGCAAGCAATGGATCATATAAGAACACCTACAATTAGCAGTCACTAACGAACCAAATGCTGTCCAATTACAGGCTTGGACAGGCCTGCGCAGAAACCTGGTTGTCCTGTTTCTCGTATCTGAGGCGCCAAACATCGCTTAATGAGCTGTTCTGTGTTCACACGGCTTTAGTCTTTCCAGTCTAAAACTGGAAATAACTTCATATTTAGCATGAATTGGCCACACCCTTCAGTCAAATGAGTACTGGCGAGGTGGTGCTGATTGTATGGGAAGCACTGTGCTTCAAAGGGCATCTTTAGCCTAGAACATATGGAGTCGACATCAGACAGACAAAACGCAGATTTTCGTTCAAAAAGTCACCAGAACAAAAGCTGATCCATCTTAAATAGATGTAATTGTGCTTATTCCTGTTTCTGAACCTGAAATGGTTTTTGTGAATGTTTTGTTGTATATTTTGAGACATTTCTTTCTTTTCAGTGCAAATTATAATTATTTAGAGTTTCATATGTAGAGAAATCAAATTTATTTGGGTTTTGGCTTGTTTTGTCTTTTTGTTTTTGTTTCTGTTCTTGCTTTTGAATAGACCCCAGAAAGACAAACGACCACTTTGTGGAAGCTAAAGGGAAAGAATAAACAATAATGCAACAATAGTACAACACCCCTTACCATCATGCCAGACCAAAACATTACACTGTACAAACAATCTAAAATATAAAACACCCCCTCTACTTTGGGCCCATATTGGAAAAAAAAATCTCATAATATATAAATATTCATTTCTGACCTCATTGTCGGCACAGATCCCAAATGGCACCGCAGGGTTGGTATTTATATGTCTGTTTTGCTTCTCTCCGCTAAATGAGACCTTTAACCAATGGTGAATGATGGTGACACATGATGGTTCGTGAAGAATCCGTGTTGCATTGCATTGTGTTGTTCGTTCTTTGATTTCTTTCGGTTTTAAAACCGAATCGGGAAAGCAAAACAACAGCAGCATTTTTTTCTGTTTTAACGTCGGAACTGGAAAAGAGAAAAACAGGCTTCATGTTTTGTTTTTCTGTTTTAAAACCAAACGAGAAAACTGTAAAAGGACATTTTTTGGTTTTATTTTTGTGATATTTATGGGACATCCAGGGGATGCCAGACAATAAAACATATTGTATATTATAAAACATTATTTTAATATCATATTGTAACATATGCCTATATGCAGTGCCTGTCAAAAGTTTGGAAACACCTACCCATAGAAAGGTATTTTTGCACTATTGTCTACATTTTAGGATAATTATAAGGACTATAAAATAACATATCTCTGCTAAAAAAACAGCAAAGTTGGTTACCTGCATGACCAGCATAATGCATGTGGTTATGCAGCATATTTTGTGTTTTGGTGCTGGTTCAAATCCAGCGATCAGCAGAGTGACAGCACCATTTAGCCAATCAGCAAGCCCCTTAACCCTGGTTGTTCAAGGACAGGCTTGGTGCCATATGCCTCACTGAGGACTGGCTTAAACCAAAAGAGTTCATGGCACTGAATGAATCTACTCCAGCTGAATACAACTATAAGCATAATCCTCGACCAAACCGCAAAGGTGGCGGGGTTGCTGCAATATTTCAGACCAACTTAGGAGTGTCTGAGAAAAGTGGTTATAGCTTTACCACATCTGAAATTCGTGCTCCTAGTCTTGCTGGCTCACCTTTGTAGTTAGTCACCTCCAGTCGTTGTTGTTGATGATGTGTTGCTACGATTGCAACAACACATTATCAGTAGGGTATCTCACGGCGTTCTAAACCCAGCATCACATGGAGAATGATAGTGATCTCTTAACAAGAGCATTTACTGCTATTCTCTGCTCTGTTGGTATGTGGCAGAATGTAGCTGGGCCTCCTCGTGCCTGTAACCATGCCCTGGATTTGATTATTAGTCATGGTGTCCTGGTGGAGCATATATCTATTATCCTCTACTTTCAGCTCATTACTTGTTAACATTTGAAATACAATACAGCCTCGCTACGCCCCCAGCTCTGAAGTGCAGTACCAGACCTTCCATAGCTTCATTACCCACTGCGACATTTCTCGACCAGCTCCCAAAGTCCTTCAACCTTACTTCTGAAGCATCAACTGTAAATGAACAGGTAACCATGAACATGGTGGAATCGTTTCACAGCACTCTTGGTTATGTAGCGCCACTTAAGAAAATAAAGCATAGAGATAAGAAACCTGCCCCCTGGTACTCGGACCACACACGTGAACATAAACAGGCTTCACGCAAGCTAGAAAGCAAATGGCGGTCAGCTAAACTAGAAGTTTTTAGATTCGCCTGGAAAAAGACCCTCTCTAAGTATAGACAACCACTAGTGACTGCTAGGTCTGTGCATCTCTCCAGACAAATAGAAGAGAGAGAAAACAATCCTAAATTCCTGTTTGAATCTATATCTAGGTCAACAAAGAATCCTTCAGTGTTAAACTCACAAGTCCCAGAAGCTAATAGGAGTGATGACTTTATTGCATTTTTAATAATAAAATAACTAGGTTAGACAGACCATTATGAGCACATCTGCAGCCACATACAGCTACCGATCTTCTGCTAGTCCTAATAGTATTAATGATGGCACCTTTGAATGTTTCTCTCCTGTAACACAAACAGAACTTTTGAAGGATTTGAGGATTCTCTTGCAAATCCTCCACTAGCCTTGTAGACCCAATACTTAAAAATCTGATTGGCACTACCCTGTTAAACTCGTCAAACTCATCTCTTAGGCTTGGATATGATCCTAAACCTTTTAAAATGGCTGTTATTAGACCTGTTCTCAAGAAACCAAATCTCGAACTGAGTGATTTAGGAAATTATAGACCTAAGGGTCTGGGATAAAGTTGTTGTTCATCAGCTGTCTTCTTTCCTACTAAAGATATGCTAATAAATTATATATCAGCCTGGCTTTAGATTAAGCCATAGTACAGAAACAGCCTTAGTAAAAGTGATGAATGACTTGCTTATGACTTCCGACCATAGCTGCATATCATTGCTGGTGTTACTAGATCTAACTGCAGCATTCGATACTGTGGACCATAATATTCTCTTGGACTGACTAGAATCCATGGTTGGCATTAATGGGACGGCTCTCTCTTGGTTTTGCTCTTAACTGACCATTATCAGTTTGTTCTTGTGAACAATGAATCTTCCAGTCCCACTAAAGTCAAATATGGTGTCCCACAAGTTTCAGTGCTAGGCCCGCTACCATTAACTTTATATATGCTACCACTTGGTAATATTATTAGAAATCATGGTGTTGGTTTCCTTTGTTATGCTTATGATACACGGTTAAATATTTCTGTTAAACCAGATGAAACATCCCAAGTTTTCTGGGTTAGAAAACTGTCTAGACATTCAGTGTCGGATGACAAAAAAAAATCCTTATGTTAAACTGAGAAAAAATGGACGTACTGCTGGTGAGGTTGACAAACTCAACTTGGTAGCCTTCCTACTCAGCTTAACACAGTGGTCAGATATCTTGGTGTCCTGGTAGATTCAGATCTGTGCTTCAATGCTCATTCAACGCTCAAGTATTACCAGAACTGCATTCTACCATCTATGGAACAAAGCCAAGCTTCAGTAGATGCTCTCCTTTCATGATGCAGAAAAACAAATACCAGGCTGGACTACAGTAATGCTCTCCTTTCTGGTTGTCCATCTGAATTCTTAAATAAAGTTCAGCTGGTACAAAATGCAGCAGCCAGAGTTCTTACAAAACTAAAAGAAATGACCATATTAGCCCACTCCTATGCTCCCTTCACTGGCTTCCAGTTAAGTATCAGACTGACTACATAATATTGCTATTAACTTATAAAGCACTGAATGTCCTTGCAACAGAAAACCTTAGAGATCTACTGGTCTCTTACAACCCTCCTCACCTGCTTTGATCTCAAGGAGCAGGATATCTTTTAGTACCTACAGTAGAAAGAACTACGGCAGGCTGCTGCGTTCTCTTACAGAGCTCCGCAGCTGTGGGATGGTCTTCCAGCGGATATGCGAGATTCAGGCACTCTCAATATTCAAGTCTAGATTAAAAATGCACTTGTTTAGTCTAGCGTATAGGGAATCTAGTTCTAGCTCCAGCTAGTCGCTCACTCCCAGTTAGGCCCACAGTGTGAGGCGCAGAGCTGGGTGGGGATCGGTGTCCTTGGCTTTGGATGAACTGATGCGTCAGTGCTGTCACTCTAGCATCACACTCCTCCATGGAATTGCAGTGCTGACGTTCAGGGGCTCCCCATGCCTGCGTTCCCACCTGCCTCTCCCTCCTACTTATGCTGCCACAGCCATATCTGCCAGAGCTTACATATTGCACTCACCTTGTTTACATTTACATTTGGGGTGGTGGTGGCCTAGTGATATGAGACTTGGGTTATGGGTCACCAGTTCAAATCCCATTGTGTCCCACCACCAGTGGGTCCCTGAGCAAGACCCTTAACCCCAAGTTAACTTAACCTAACTGTAGGCTGTAGGCTCCCCTACCTTGGTTAATACATTTTTTTATTTCTTATTACCCCACCCCTCCCTGGGGTGTGTTGCCTGGAGAGAAAAAGAATATCAAGATTTTCTGCCTACCCTGCTGCCTGCAATGCCTCTACTTCCTGTGATACCCCTCCTGCCTGCCTGCCCTTTGCTCCTGTGATGCCTCTCCTTTGCTCCTGTGATGCCTCTCCTTCCTTCCCTGCTGCTGTACTGTTCACTTTGCCATCAGAAGCAGCACAAGCACCTGCATGCACATTAACATTAGTGACACATGGATGATTATAGGAGACTGACCAATCAGCACACAGCAATAACTCAGCGCAGCAGTACAACTGAGACAGTATAAGAATAAAACGGCATGGTAATAAACAGCATATGACCAAGTAGTCGGATTTTCACTAGTTTGTGGGTCCGTTCGCCTAACGGGACACCACTGATTTGTGCTGCACTTCACTGGATGACCACTAGGGGTCATTTTATACTAAAGCTTATACTAAACCGTGGAAACGAAACTTTTCTAAGGGACCCCTGCTTGTTGTTCTATAGAATCACACGCACGTGTTCTCAGAAATATGCTACATATACAAGTTACTCACAATAATATAATTTAGGGTTTGATAATATACTGTAACGTAACATCACTTACAAAAAACACCCGCGTCTGTGTGCCAGAGCGAATTCATAGAGTCACTCTTTACGGCCTCGTGGGGCACCTGTCGAGGATGCCGGGAGGAGGCGGGGACGGGCTGGGCTGGCTGAGCCGGGGCGCCATGGTGGGCTCCATCCGAGCCTGGACTCGCAATGTGCGCGCAGCTCGCCCCCGGCAGCCCCCGAGCGGCGGTGCAGCGCTTCAGCCCGGGATGGAGTATCAGGTCAGCGGGCAGAGACGGCGTGGGGAGCGCGGTGCGCGGCTGAGCCGCAGCCCGCACACCGGCGCGCCGTGAAAGTGACCGTAAATGACCGGACCGCGCGTAACGGGAAGCGGCTACACGTGACTGCGCGCCCGTCGCTGCGGGCTTTGCTGTTGGTTTTATGGAGAAAGTGTTGTGTGTGGGAGATTGTATTCTGCGCCGTTGTTTAAGTGAAATAATAATAATAAATTATTATTATTTTTGTTGTTATTATTACAAAAGCATATATGGTGAATCCGATGCAGTCACGTTGTTAAGGTTATTTGTTTCGGTAATGTAACACATTACATAGAGAATGACGAAGGTTAAGAAACTTTTCATTTATCTGATTTATCCACTTTGTTTGTAAAGTGCGGTATAGCTTCATAGTCAGACTTGTATATATTTAATTGCACTGTTGTCTAATTATTGGAAGTGGGGTGAGCGGTCGTGTAATGAAAAGAAACAGAATAAACCTTTGGAATGTACTTTCTTTTCAATCGAGAGGGATATTCTCACGAGAAATCTTCTATAAATGAATTAACCTTCCGCAAACCGCCGTTCCTGGATATCAGGGTAGTGAAGATGACGATGATAATGATAAAAGCGTAGCGTGGTTTCTGTCCGGGACCCTTCCGGTGTAAATGCGCATCTGAGCTTCATTTTGGCCACTAGAACAGGGGTGGGCAATTCCGGTCCTGGAGGATTGTCAGGTTCACTTAAGCCTGACAATTAACTGGTGAGGTGAGCCAGGTGTTTCTGAGCAGGGAAATCACCAAAACATGCTGGACCACGGCCCTGCAGGACCGGAATTGCCCACCCCTGCACTAGAATTTAATCTGTTTTAAAACGTATTAATATGGAATTTATGTAGATTTTTTAAATGCTGTGGTGTTTTGTGAAGCACATTCTATAAGACTGTCTTGTGGCATATCTAGTAACAGGTAAAAATGATTTGATTATGATTGTGTGTGTCCATAGGATGCCATCATGATGCTCAACTCACTGCAATCCAACGCCAGCACCCTAGAACAGATGCGTCAGGGATGTATGCAGCCACAGCTCCAGCTACAGGCTATGAGGGGATTCCTGGAGCGTTCAGGCCTCTCGGTACGCCCAGCCCGGCCCTACTCGTCCACTTCCATCCCCTCTTGTCTGTCATCCACTTCTGTTCCCATCTTGTCCTCTTCCGTTCCCCTCTTGTCTCTCGTCCACTTCCATTCCCCTCTTGACTATCGTCCGCTTCCATTCCCCTCTTGTTTCTTGTCTGCTTTTGTTACCCTCTTGTCTCTCATCCGCTTCTGTTCCCCTCTTGTCACTTGTCCACTTCCGTTCCCCTCTTGACTCTTGTCCGCTTCCATTCCCCTCTTGTCTCTCATCCGCTTCTGTTCCCCTCTTGACTCTTGTCCGCTTCCATTCCCCTCTTGTCTCTCGTCCGCTTCCGTTCCCCTCTTGTCTCTCGTCCGCTTCCGTTCCCCTCTTGTCTCTCGTCCACTTTCGTTCCCCTATTGTCTCTCGTCCGCTTCCGTTCCCCTATTGTCTCTCGTCCGCTTCCGTTCCCCTATTGTCTCTCGTCCGCTTCCGTTCCCGTCTTGTCTCTCGTCCGCTTCCATTCCCCTCTTGTCTCTCGTCCTCTTCTAACCCCTTCCAGATAGCCCTGGCTCCCACACGTGCAGGAGCTGTTCCACACCACCTCCATCTGCATTCTTCTCCTCCTCCTCTCCATTTTCTCTCCTGTTTTCCAGGAAGAGGAGCTGGACTGCCTCAGAGTCATTCATGTGACCGGGACAAAGGGCAAGGTGAGATACAGGAGCCTAACGGTGGCCACATGTGTCAAATGACGTCTGAGCGAAACTAAATTGAACACATCTGCGAGAACAGTCTGTCACCTACTTAAAACGACACCAGCGTCTTGTTCGTTATGTCACACCATGACCATGGAAGCTGCAGAATGTTTTTTATTGCTCATTATTACTCATTACTCTTTATTACTTTATTAACAGCCACTAAGCCACTAAACTGGCAGAGGCACAGACAGGGAAACCAGCAATTTACACAACGTTACATTCTGACGAAACGCACGCAAATCCATGGCAAATGTTACACGGTTACATTTGCCATTAACAGAAACACATGACTACTCATTAATCCGCCCCACTTAAAGGTGCACACACTGCGTAATTATTGCTGTTGACCAACCCCGTGGTGTCACGCATTATGTCAGCCAGTCGTGGCCGGTGGGTGGGATCAGAAACACGAAAAAGGTGACCTGCACAGGCAGATCCCGGCTGGTATGACTAAGTGCTAAAGCCGCATTGATTCCGTCAGTTATGCTTTAAGTATACTGCCACCTTAAAGCTCCATCCCTATGGCCGGTGGGGGTAGGTGGTGGTGGTGGTGGTGCTTGTGTCGTCATGACAATCAGTCACCAACCTTGGCCCTGCAGATAACTAGGGCTGCCACACAAACAGGTACTTCAGAATGCAAAATGCAGCCGCTCGACTCGTTTCCAACCTTCCCAAGTTCTCCCACGCCCCTCCATCGTTGCGCTCTCTCCACTGGCTTCCTGTAGCTGCCCACATCAGATTCAAAACATGCTTGCTTGCTTACAAGGCCAAGAATGGTCCAGCACCCTCCTATCTAAAAGATCTCATCACACCCCGCACTGCACCATGATCTCTCCGATCCTCCAGCACTGCTCGACTGGTCCCACCTCTCTAAGCGCAAAGAAGACATGCATCTAGGCTCTTCTTTGTTATGGCACCTATGTGGTGGAATAAACTCCCCCTGGATGTCTGAAAAAGAGTCATTAGGTGTCTTCAAACGACAACTAAAGACCTGCCTCTTTCAGAAGTACTTGGATTAGCATTTTTGCCTTAGAAAGTATTCACTAACGGAGCCTTTAAGCACTTAGTCAGGTGCTCTGACTAAGGGCGTGTGCCAAATGCCGTAAATGTAAATGTACTTCAGTACCAAGATCTTGCCAAAATTCTGAAAACATGAACGTATTTGGATGGAAACGGCATATATGCCCACAAGGGTTCTATATTTCCCCTCCGAAGTGCCCCCCCCCCCCCCCCATAATTAAAAATATAAAAAAAATTGGACATACCCAAAATAAAATGCTTATTAGTCTTGAACCACCTGTATTAAATTCATAGCCATGGCCTGAATCAAATCCTGACAGTCACAAAATGTTAAAAGAATGTGTTGTGTTACTTATACATAAATGATTTTGTTGTTTGTTTTTTTTTTACAAACATTTTGCTTAACCTAGCGACCCTCCTGATGAGGTTCCTGACTTACATTCATTTTTAAACTCGTTGTGGTTGGGGTTAGGGTCTTCTGCTTTCCATTCCTGCCCTTGTGTGTTATTTTTTGTAATATTAATACCTGTTTCATTTTATTTATTATATCTGTTTATCATTTCCATATGCCACTGTTCTCTAAGTAATGTTTCTGTAATGTTCATAATAATTTTTTAATAAAGGGCTGTATGTTGAAGCTCATGAGATTTGTTTTTTACTGTGGTTTCAAATTGGGTATTGAGAATCATGGAATTTCACTGGTATTTGTATCGACTGCTAAATTTCTGGTGTTGTGACATCCTTAGCGGTAACCCAGTAGCTTAATCAGCTGACCTTCGTTAGTTTAAACAGAGGGTCAGCAGTGTTGGAGTGAGGTGGGGGTTCAAAGTGAGGGCGGGTTAATTATCTCTGTTACGGTTATGTTTGAGGGGTTTTGAGTACCTTTTGGTTTGTATTTGCCCTGCTCTTCTTAAAGGGGCCTCGTCCCCATTTTGTTTGAGCTTCTCCTTTAATGAGGCCCCTGTGTGTCCTATCACCATTGCTGCAGCATTTGGCCTCACCCTCACTCACTCACCCCACCAGTGGCGTCTCCATGAGGCCTGTTCCTGTTCACAGCTGTCTCGGTAACCATCGGTATTGTGAAACTTAAGTCACTGTGATCTCCCTCGTTCAATCCCTCAGGGATCGACGTGTGCCTTTACCGAACGGATTCTCAGGAATCACGGCTTCCGCACCGGGTTTTACAGGTAATGCCGTAGACAGGTGTTCTCTGAGCTCCTACTGCACAGCGATACCAAGCTTTGGTAATGAACGTGCTAACGCTTTGGCATTGAATGTGCTAACGCTTTGGCGTTGAACGAGCTAATGCTTTGGCGTTGAACGAGCTAACGCTTTGGTGTTGAACGAGCTAACGCTTTGGTGTTGAACGTGCTAACGCTTTGGCGTTGAACGTGCTAACGCTTTAGTGTTGATGTCATTATGACGGACTTTGATTCATCTGACTCTGCTTCTTAGAAATAATTAACTAACCTGTATGTGGGTAACTCTACGATTTGAGAGCATTTTAATAATTAATAAAGTGTAGCTAAATGAGCAAAATGTCTATGCATCTAGTAGAGGGTCTCTGTGGTATTATTTTCATAAAGAATTATGTAGCAAATTTTGTTTTTTTTTGTTTTTTTGCTTTTTGGTTCTTCCCAGTACTCGGTTTATGGTGGTCCATATTCCTCATAAACTGTGTATTACATTAACATTTTCCATTAATGAGGCTGTTTATTAGGTAAGTTCTGTGCAGGTTCTGTGCCAATGGAAGTATGTGACTTGGGGTTGGGAGGTAGGAATAGGGACTTGAGGTCTTGCAAAGGGCCGCAGTGGGTTAGGGAGCCTTCTCCTATGCCAAATGGGGTGGTGGGACAGTTCAACTGCTGTCTTGTTTTGTCCCCTGAAAGTCCTTGTGCATCAGAGGCAGTGAGTGTGCACCAATGACAGAGCAGCTTACTGAGGATATCAAACAGCCCCCCAAAATCTCCGTCTGGTCCCGGTTCCGTTTCCTCTGCAGTTCCCCACACCTGGTGCACGTTCGGGAGCGGATCCGGATTAATGGCCAGCCTATTACTGAAGGTCTCTTTGCCAAATACTTCTGGGATGTGTACATTCAACTGGACGCCACCAAGGTAGGCAAGGGCATGGGGGGAGGGGGGTGTATTATGTTAATGATAAAGCGGCTTATGCAGTCATCTGTGTTTATATTTAATCCACAGCAAGAATGTAGAACCATGTATATGTTTTTAATATGACCATCACATGCAGTCCTCTAAAACTCACATGACTTTGACCTGAGGGCAAATGGTCTCCAGGCATTTTCCAATACATATGGTAATAGTTATAAGAGATACTTTGCTGAATCTGAAATACATTGTTAGTTGCCACTGGTAAATCTGTAAAACCAGGGCTAACTAACAATGTATTTCAGTGTCCTGTGTGTCAGCCATACTTGCACTTTTGATTGAGTTTGTGTAATTCACTTAAAGCCTCTGAGGCTGAGAGCTGCATCATGGGATGTCATGTGAGCGTGGCCTGGCGAGCGATTAGCCCTGGCGTTGGGGGGTCTCAGGCCTGGCAGTCCTGATCTGCGTGTGTGTGTGTGTGTGGGTGTGTCTGCACTCCAGGCCGCCCACGGGGGCAGCATGCCTGCCTACTTCCGCTTCCTCACCCTCCTGGCCTTTCACGTCTTCTTGCAGGAGAAGGTGAGTGGCGCCCCCTACCACTCCCCCATATAATAACTCATCACACAATACAATTCGGATAAGGTAATGGAAGTCCTTGTCCAATAACTTTATAACCGTACACAGTTTGGCATTGTGATATACACCCATTACTGCATTATGTGTGGGTAATACATGACACGGTGAGTTACTTTTAAGCAGCAGGCACTGTCCCGCGGCCCTGCCCCTCCCCCCAGCAGGCCCGTGTCCTGGGCTGCCCTCCCCCATTGCCTCCCCCCCGCCTCGCTGTCTTATCTGCCCTGGCTCTCGCATGCTCCTGCACTCCCCCCGTGACGTTCATGTGTCGCGGTGTTAATGTACTGACTGGTGATTAGGTCAGTCACATCACTATGCCGATACCAACGGCAGTGAAAGACAATGGCCTTTTATTGACGGAAACCCCCCCTCTGACAAATGGAAAGTGCAGAAGTTCAGATCAGCTATCCATCCATCCCTCCAGCCAGCCAGCTGGCTGTCCTCTCTGACTGCTCATCCAGCAGGGTGATGGCAGGCCTGGTGCCCATTCCCTAATCCAGAGGGACACTGGGGCTGTGCGATTCGACAATATTAGATTGTGAACGATTAAAATATCTCCACAATCTGCCTTTACGGAGAGATCGTTAGCGTCGTGCTACAGTGCCCATTCAGTGAGTGGCAGCCCTGTGGCTCATACATGCACCTCATCTGAGTTTGTCGGCCAAATCCGTTCCGACACCAATAAACAGCAAACGGTAGGTAGTGCCTTGGATTTCTTCCTCTCTCCCTTTCACGCCCTCGTCCCAGCATGCAATGCGCAAGACGCTAAACATTCCCTATTTGGCAGCATAGCGGCGTGAACGACATGGAGGAGCTGGTCCCTGAAAAGAAATCGGTAATATGGAACTCGCTTTGATTATACAAAACCAACCTGACTCAAACAACAGTTATTTGCAAAATTTGCAAAGAGAAGATTTGCACGAAGAATCGTTTTCGCCACCACAGAAGAAAACATCCGAAATAGTTTTTTCTCTTAGGTTTTTACTTTATAGGGCTATATTTTTTTAAATAGTTTTGTTGTACAGTCTTAAAAACCCACATGAAAACTAATCAGGATAAGATAGTGGACAGTGATCCTGTATGAAAAAAACCATGATAGGATATTTTCGCCATATTGCCCAGGCCTCTGGGACACCCTGGGTGGGTGTAGATGCTCACACACTGCAGACACACACTCATTATGTTAGGGGCTTAGTGGGTTAGGCTGTTCCTGTGCTAGGACGGTAGGCAGAGTGGTGTCACCGTTGAGGAATTGGCAATTAACCCCCAATTGTTCCAGCAACTGTCTGACGCTGCTTCTCAAAAATAAATCCGTCTTATTTATTTAGCCTCGGCACCTGCTAAATTAATAAAATGTAGTAAATAGGTTTTGCCGCAGGTACGTATACCAGACGGGCGTGATGTGGTGACCCTTCTCCTCGTTCTCCTGCAGGTGGACGTGGCGGTGATAGAGGTGGGCATCGGAGGGGCCTACGACTGCACCAACATCCTCAGGTGAGGGGCGTCCCGCACAAGTGACCCCGGCATCGCCTCCACGGGGGGTGCAGACGGGCCACTCCCTCCGCTGGGTGTCACGCCCCTGTGGTGGTCGCTTTAGTGTCCCCTGGGACAGCAGCAGCCATCGTCAGGGGCACGGAAGGAGAGGTCTGGCTGCCCCTAACGTGGCAAGAAGAGGCTTCAGCTGCCTCTGGCCACACAGAGACTGGAGTCTTTTGTTCCCGACAGGAAGCCGTGGGTCTGCGGGATCTCGTCTTTGGGCATCGACCACACCAGTATTCTGGGAGATACCGTTGAAAAGATCGCCTGGCAAAAAGGTGGCATCTTTAAGGTGAGTGTGTCTGTATGCCTGTCTGCCTGTCTGTCTGTCCCATATGTGAGAGTGAGCGTCTTTGACACTGGGCCCCTGTCTCTGTCCCCAGCCGCAAGTCCCTGCCTACACCATCAGGCAGCCTGAGGGTGCCATGAAGGTGCTGCAGGAGCGAGCTAGAGAGATCGGGGTAAAGCAGACTCCACCTGACTCTCGGTTGACTCCCACCTGACTCTTGGCTGACTCCCACCTAACTCTTGGCCTACTCCCACCTGACTCTCACCTGACTCTCGGCTGACTCCCACCTGACTCTCGGCAGACTCTCACCTGACTCTCACCTGACTCTTCTGCTCTTTGTCCTGAATCCCTTCCCTGTGCCTCAAGCCCCACCCCCAAAGTCATGACACCCATTTACTCAGTTATCACACACTTCAGAGTAAAATCTCACCTGACTCTTTGTGTTAGTGACTCACTACTCTGCTTGGCTGTAGTGGTTAGTTTACTGGTAAGATCCTATGCACTACTCGAGCAAAAGTGAGCATTTTGGTTGCGAGGCTGTACCCTTAATGGGAAATTTTTCCAGAATTCGATAAGATTGCACATTGAACCTCATCCATCTGGTTATCTCGGTCTGGGTGGCACTGGCTCCTGGAAGCTGTCCCAGACAGCACAGGGGGACGGGGCTTACCCTGCACAGGATGGGGCTAGGGCCTCATTTAAAGTCCCAATATAGGTAATATGGAGATATTGACGACTGAGCTTCCTCTGCCCTCTGCTCATCTCACTCTCCTCCTCCTAGTGTCCGCTCTGCGTGTGCCCAGACCTGGAGGAGTACGAGGAGTGGGGCCGGCCGCTGCATTTGGGCCTCGCCGGGCAGCACCAGCGCTACAATGCTGCTCTTGCCCTCCAGCTGTCGTGGAGCTGGCTACAGCGCCACCAGGTGGCAGGTATAGGAGTGTGTGGGTGGCTGGTTCAGTAGGAGGTTGGGCAGTTTGTGTGTGTGTGTGTGTGTAGGGTAGGTATGTTATCAGGGACTCTGTGAAGGGAGGTGTGAAGGGGCTTGTGTTGGTGTTTGTTTTGTTATTGGGAATTTGTAAGTAACTTATAGGAGGTCTGGTTTATGCTCTACCCGTGCAACGTGTGTTTACCCATGTTGTCACTACACAAGTGGTCCTGCTGCCGTTACTTGCACTCGTGGATTACATCACTCTGGAGGATTAAAAGTTACATCCACCAGGGGGCAGTGTGAGAAAACCTTCTTGGTTGGCTCCTTCGTTTCTGGTCTTACTTGTTTCGATGATGTTGTGCCATGAAGTATTTCATGCTGCTTTACTCTGCCACATATCACTTTGCTACGTTATGTTAAATGTTGCATTATATGTTATTGGATATCTCGTAGTAGCTAGTATTTTGTACTTATTATTAAGGTTGCATGATATAGATATAGATGATATAATCGTAAAGCAGCGGTATCTGTAAAATGCCTCCCCGGGGCCAGAGTTTCCGATATAGAGGCGAAATTGGATGCTGTCTCCAGCTGGTTGTCCACGCTGGAACTAATGCTATAAAGTCCCGACAATCCGAGGTATTAAAGAGGAACTTCATTTCCATGTGCACAAAGGCTAAAACAAAATGTCTGAACCTAATTGTCTGTGGTCCCCTACCAATTATTTAAAGATCAGAAATGATTTAAACAGCAAGGATAAAAATGATTATGATCGGCTTGGACAGCACATGCAGAGCTCATGCAGAAATAGCAGCAGCAAACTTTAATTTTAAACATACACTAGATAACCTTGAAAATGAATGATCATTAAAATTGCAAAGCTAGCCAAGTTTTTTTCCCTATATATGAATCTTGTAGCGACCCCCGATATCTGCAGATTCTATCACCAAGATTTCTAAATCCCAAAACTGCATTGGAAAATAAAGTTGTCTATAGAAATACCTTACACCGCTGTATAATGCCTGATCTCAGCCCAGCTGCGATGTGAGAATTACATTGCATAACTTACGATGTCGATATTAATGTTGCATATCACCCAGCTGTACTTAGTATTTTTGGTTATTTGCCTGTGGAGAATGCATTCAAGGAAGAACTTCATTGTACTTTGTACATACGACACTGCTTTCTTAAGAAACTTAAACCGCCATAAAATTTTGAAGACGCTGTACACTGTACTTTTTGGTGGTACTGCATCTCACGTACACATTGCATTAATTCCTCGCATTTGTGCACAAACAATGAGTGGAATCAACACAGGAAACAGGTGGCATCCATGATGCGTCCGCAGACGTGTTGCAAGCAGTGAGTATAATCCGGCCCTAAGTGGATGCCTGAGACTGATGGAACTGTGCATTCCAGTTGTACTCGTAACTCGTAAATTATGAGTTCACAACCAGAAGTTGCAACTGGAACGCCCCCCAAAGTCGGAATTACAAGTCGTGAACTCGGAGGAATCGACACAACCCCGACTTCAGAATTCAAGATGGCCGCGCCCTTTAATCAACAGAAGTTGTTGTAGTTTTATTAGCGCTCGCGCCTTTTGTGGCTCATTAAATTAGTCGACACACCATATTGTCCAACCACTACCTGTGGACATGTGGCTAGGGTGTTTTTTTGCACAAAATACTCTGATATTGGGATTTCTCGCTTGGCCAGATAACCTGTCAGATTTAAGGTACTGTAGTCTCCGGCATCCCTAAACGGTTTTCCTCGTGCGTGACGTCATTCCCAGTTCCGTGTTTCGACCTCCGAGATAACTGGAACGCACCATGAGAAGCAGGCCCCACTTTTGGATGCCACCCTGGTGCTGCCAAATTTGACCGTTGTGTAACCTTTATCTTCTCTGATATCACAGGTAACTGGCGACCGGTGCTCCCTGTCCAAGCTGCCCCCGTTCCCATGGCAATGCCATTCCCGCCTAGTTCCGCCATGATAAAAGGTCAGTTAAAATCCATATTATAATGAGTGAGTGTGTATGTTTTGATGTTACGTGAGTAGCTAGTGCTCCTACTCAATGACTCAGTAATCCATATAACTTTAGCTGTTTTCCCTGCTACGTACACAGCTGTTTGCTTGGTTAGAGCAGTGGTTAATGGTTAATGGTTAATGTAATCTATAGTCTTAATGTTTGGTTTTTTTTTTTTTTTTTGCTGAACTTATTTTCAAGGAAAATTGGTTTCAGCCAGTATAAATCACCAGGGAAGAGTTTTGTAATTATCCTTCTGCCTGAAAATATTTTTATCTGTGCATTCCGGGTTGGACATTTACATTTCTTTCTGTTTAGCAGATACTTTTGTCCAAAGTGACATACAAATCAGGTAAATCCACTTGGCGTAAGTGGAGTTAGGCCGAGCTTCAAGTGAATGAGTGAAGTGATTAATTGTCATTATTGATACACCACAGCACAACAACAAAATGTGTCCTCAGTACTTAACTCATATGTGACATTGCAGTGGGCAGCTAACTCGCGCCTGGGGGACAGTGCTTGGGGGCCGTGCCTAGCTCAGGGTACCTCAGTGGTACCTTGCTGGTGAGGGAATCAAACCTTTCGATCCCAAGGACACTTCCCTAACCATTAGGCCACCACTGCCCCAGATCATCCTTACACTGCACCAATGCCCAGCTACAAGTGTGGGCATTACTGGAGTAGGAGCTACAGAACGTCTTCTAGATAAAGCCAGGACCTTAATAAGACGGCTGTTCAGATCAGCAGGTAGTGTAACATGAAGAGCCTTCAGGGCACATGGCGTGGGGTCAGGCCAGTAGAGGTGTCCCCTATAGCACACAGGCCTTGAGGTGTTTCTTGAAAGTGGAGAGGGAACCCGGTGACAGGATGTGGTAGTATATCTCTCCCTCCCTTCTCTGACCTCCTCCAGGGCTGGAGGACACGGAGTGGCCGGGCCGGAGCCAGACCTTACGACATGGTTTTCTGACCTACTACCTGGACGGGGCCCACACTGTGCGCAGCATGCAGGCCTGCGTGCGCTGGTTCAGCCAGGAGGCCTCAAGCCAGGAGAGTGCGCTCACGTGAGTGCCGCCACCTCAGTACTTAATCAGGGGCAGGCCACCACCGGGCTTCCTCACTCACGCCATGCTGCCCGCCTCCTCCCCAGGGGCCCGGTGGTGCGTGTGCTGCTGTTTAACACCACGGGGGATCGGGACTCGGCTGCCCTGCTCAAGCTGCTGGTGGTGAGTCCCAGGACTGAGGGGCCCCAGGGGCCTTTTCACCCTTGGGGGTGACGCACGTGATCCTGTGTTTGTATGGGGGCAGATGCTGTTCAAATCCCGGGGCTGGAAGATTGATGCTGCCGTTGTGCCCTTGAGCCAAGGCCCCAAGCTTTACTTATTATGTATGTGTGTGTGTGCGTGCGCGCATGTGTGTGTGTGTCTCAAAGGAGGGCATGATGGGATTTGCCAAAGGAGCTATCCCAGTGCACCTGTACTCATTCAAATGGCCGCCTCCAAGTTTGCTCAATCTTCCACAGCCCTGCCAGTTTGACTTTGCTGTTTTCTGCCCCAACATCGTAGAGACTGTTGGCTCAAATAATGAAGGTAAGCACAGTGTGATTTAGGCGATTCTTTGTGCATTTTATATGCCAGTGAGTGTTACCTTTTGTGTGAGCATGTCTTCTCAGCCCCATGGTGACTGCACTGTGTGCTTCTGACAGCACGCCCAAATCCCAGCACGGAGAAGATGCTTGCACGTTGCCTCGACAACCAAAGCAGCTGGCGGAGCATGAGCGGCCAGAGGGAGGGACTGGAGGCCGAGTGGTTCATCCCACATGGGATCCCCCTTGTGGCCGGACCGAGGAATGACGCCCTTGTGTTCCCCTGCATCCTCAGCGCCCTCCAGTGGATCAGCCAGGAAAGGGACCCTGTCCTGCCGCGGCCAGCGGACCGTGGGCAGCAGACTCTTCCCACCGCCGTGTCCTGGGCCCGGCTGCTACGGGAAGCTGTGGGGGTTCAGGTTCTCGTTACTGGAAGCCTGCACTTAGTCGGGGGGGCCCTTAGGCATTTGGATCCTGCCATGCTGAGCAGCTAGCTGAGGTGTTCCTCGGCACTGATTGGCTGGCTTTCAGATACCTGGCCAATGCTGAAGGTTTATTCTCTCTGGGTTAGCTGTGATGTCATCAAGCTACCGCTTGCCTCCTTATGCCTTTCTGGGAGCCTCCCCCATAGGGTACGCCCCCCCCCCCCCACAGAGGGAAACTCCATGTCATTTCCCTGCCGTTTCTCAGCCGCATGTGTGCAGTGATTCGTCTTTTGATCTGACATGTGACCTGAGGTCATGGCAAATGAATTCATGGTCATTTAAAACAGGCCGATATATTTCTCTATTAATTATAATTTTTATCTTAGTCTAAATTATGTACTTATATACAGTCTAGAGAAAAATTGATATTTTCTGAATGCTTTTTTTTGTAGGGATGACCTGATTTTTATGCTCCCAATCCATTTAAAACTGAGTATCTGCTGATACTGAGTCCTGATACTTAGTCCTGATCCGATACTTGTGCTTCCCAGATCCTACAGTTGCACAATGCTCACTTCAAGTAAAGTTATTAAAATAAATTCATTGTCTGTGCTGGACAATTGAAAAACCGCACTAAGGAAACGATTGCCTTCATCAAGCCATTCCTTTCATAAAGTAAACAAACTAAAAGACATCTTTATGAATGGCTCAAAATGTGTAATGTAATCAGAACTCCACTTCAGGGTGGTGTTATAGCTTAACATCAACATTCAGCCACAACAAACAAAAATCACAGCTCCGCTCGGTGGCGTGAGACCAAGCTCTGTCATCATCGCCTGGCGAAGCTCTCGCTTTGCAGACCTTGCGAAAGGCGCCCGGTCCGTTTCCGCTTCTCACTTTGAAATATCTCCACACTGCAGACATTTCAGCTCACGCACCACTTCCATCCATTTGCGACACCACACGCTCTCCCTTTACGATACCCGTTTGACCGCTGACTTAAATTAGGCTTAGGTTTGCATCAAATAAGGTGAATACCGATCAATTACTCGGTCATCCCTAATTTTTTGTGAAATTGATTGAGCAAACTGTAACAAAAAGGTGCAGCATTAATGTATCTGAATCCTTTGTGCTTTTTGGTGTAGCATTGAGATGTTCGCTGGTCCTGCCGACAGAAAGCTGTGATGCAGAATTCACCAACATGCCGACTTAGTGTGGAGAACTTTCTTTGGATTTTGGTGCAGGCAAAACCGTCCGATAATGCAAAATGGAGGGAGTCGAATGAAATAATTAGGGAACCTGCAATGGAAATAGTATTCGCTATTCGCAAATGAGTAGCTAGGTAGGACATGGCGATCCGTACTCCTACGGACGCTGTCCCGTGGAAACCCCGTCCATATCGAAGCACGAGAAGAGGGTCTAAATCTCGCTGGATGATTAATGGCAACTATTATTCAAATTATTTCATTAATGGTAATACACCCTATGTGCAATTTCACGTTATTATCTTATAATTTGCGCTAATGACAGATTCAATGGGGATGTCAAGACGGTGGAGCAAGATTCGGTATAGCTGATGACAGAGCTGATGATCTTGTTTTGTTCGGTTTGTTCGATTTTGTTCGATTGACTCCTGGGCTCCCCCTTTTGGCTCTGGCTCCTCCCAAGGTTTCTTCCTCCTAGGGAGTTTTTCCTTGCTACTGTCCTGCTACTTTTCCTGCTACTTTGGCTTGCTCACTGGGGGGTCTATGTGGCAGAAAAAATGTAAAGCGCATTGAGACAATATAATGTTGTGATAATGTGCTATATAAATAAAATTGCATTGCATTGCATCACAAAAATACGCAAGAGAGTACATCACACTGATGACAGGAGACTATGATTGGTGGTATAACTTCTAAGACAGAAACTGCAATGTCTCAGCTTCACTTACCTCACCCATTGTCACCCATGACAGTCATCTGCATTGCCCTCTGAGGGGCACTATTTGCCCTGTCATCTCTGGATGCCAGGTGAGGTTTCTGTAAACAGTTAAGGTGATCATTCAATAATCTGTGACCTTTCCAGTTTACTGATCAATTTTATTGTGTGATTTGTTTGTGTGTGAAATGTCTGTGGTGTCATGGAACCTGGAAAGGACTTCAGTCACTGATTAGGTATTACTGCTTTGAGCATGAAGGTCACCCTAAGCTCACCACTTGTAAATTAAAGAATTCATGTGACCTCATCCTAATTCTGACCAAATATGCTGCATCACTACACGGTCACTGCGGTGACAGGCAGGCTACATCACTGCATGGTTACCCTCTTTCTTTTGCAAACTCCAGCCTGGCTCTTCCCTGCTTTTCATTAATGAAGGGCTTCTTCTGTGCTTCATGGGACTTCAGACCTGCTTCGTGGAGCCTGTTAAGAACTGCCCTAGCTGTGCACCTAACTGTGCGCACTTAATGTTCCCCATTCCTGTTGAAGGTCACTTGAGGTCAATTTATGAGGCACTGCTGGATAAGATGCCTGTCATCTCTGACATTAGGAAGTCTGGCTGCTTTCTGGTCATTCACAATGTCTCCTGCTTCACCTTGTTCTTGTGTACTGCTGTCTTAGAAACTTTCAGTCTGGAGGCAGTCTGCTGCTTGGTGTAGCCTCCTGCCAGCAGAACCAGGATTTAAACATGCAAATATTTTTAAAAATATAGAGTGGTCTCCTAATATTTTTATATTAACACGCACATTATGTGTGTGTTTAATCGGGATCCGTGGTGTCATTGAGAAAGCAGAGGAAGTTTTAACGTTTTCAAGCTGATTTAACCCTGTAGCTGCTGCAGTACCCGGAATTCACCACAAGGTGGGAGGCTGCATCCCTACATTTTTTCTCAACCCCACAGACTGGCTACAGTAGGTTCTGAGCAGGATTCCGAAACATGCATTGAAGGTGCAGAAATATTTGGGAAGAGTAAACATATGAGTTCTCATATCATATGGGATTTTTTTGGGTATCAACAAGAAGGAAAGTGTGTATTTGGGCTTCTAACAGCCAGTAAACATACACTGCCTGGTGAAAAAAGGCTGTTTGAATTTAAATCAGCAAGATTTAACAGCCAATGATTGCATCACTATTACAGCTCAGCAGCGTTGTGCTGCAATAAAGTGAATTCAGTGTGAAGTCAGTGTGAATTCAGTTTGAAGTCAGCATGAATTCAGTGTGAAGTCAGCGTAAATTCAGTGTGAAGTCAGTGTGAATTCAGGGTGAAGTGAAGTGCCCGAATCTCCTGAATAGCCAGGTTATCCCATCAATGGATTATTTCTTCCCTAATGGCATGGGCATATACAGGATGAGAATGCCAAGCATCATCGGATTCGATTTCCGAAAGGAGGTTCAGGGAGCATGAGGAATCATTTTCACACATGAATTGGGCACCACATTGAAGGTCTTCAGATGTGCTGAAGAAGACTTTACGGAGTGGTTCAACTCACTTATCATCAATACAAGATCTCAGGGAGAAATGAATGCAAATCTGGATGAAACAAATGTCGAGATGTTGCATAAACACGTGGAAAAAATGCCATGATGAATGTGCACCATAATCAGAGATAAAGGCAGTTTCATGTAATATTACAGTGTGCAACACTTTTTTTTTTTTGGCCATATCTGAAAACAGTTAAACAGTTTATACCCACAAGCAATCAGGCCTGTTAACGAACTTGGACTATAACAATACAACCACTTCTACCTCTGAAAACGCACTGAGGCACCTTAATGGTTTATTCTGTTTAGTTTATTTTGTTTTGTATTTATGTAATTTATATTCTTATTCTATTTTCTGAGGTGAAAGGAGGATGCCCAAAGTAAGAATTTCATTGTACAGCGAAACTGCTTGTTTTCTGTGCTTATGACAGTAAAACTCTCTACTCTAAATGAAGCCTAAAGCTGGATGGATATGCAGCTCCTTCTGCAGTCCCAAACATGCATCCAAATTGCCTGTAGTGTGTATCTGCAAGCACCTGCTGAGGTACTGAGCTTCCAAGCTGGTCTTCGCATGACTGATTTGACATTTGAAATACACCCCGATCACACATTCCTATATCTGCTAACCCTTTTCCTTACCTTCATAACTCAAGTCTCCTTGACTTCCAATGTCCTCACCTGCTGCATGTATATAACATTTAGGAAAGTGGGGTACAGAGCCAGAGTGTGAAAAGTCTCCTTGCAGGAGACACTGAGTCTGACACTGACTCGGACTTCAGCACCGACTCTGACACTGACACTGACTCTGTTGTGGCCGTGACTCGCTTACATTGACTCTGCGGCTGTGACTCACTTACATTGGCTCTGATCCCATGACTCTCTTACATTGACTCTGATGCAGTGACTCTCTTACATTGACTCTGCAGCTGTGACTCTCTTACACTGGCTCTGATTCAGTGACTCTTACATTAACTCTGTGGATGCCTTGTGGGTGGTGGATGGCTTCTTGGGTACCCCTACTCGACTTGTCTGGAGTTCGGTGCCACACCCCATTCTAGGGTCACCTCCCTCATGTACCCCCCCCCACCTGCCCCCCCCCCCCCCATCCACTTACACCGGGCATCCTAGCTTTCACCTGAATTCACCTGGGCAGTCTATTTCCAAGAAAGCATCCTTAATGTCTGAGACACTCATTGTGTGAGTCTACAGTAACATAGGTAAATGGCTTTCTGTCAGTACGGCTGAAGTGCTGGAGCTCTGATTCCTGTAAGCTGTGTGGTGGAGCACCGTTTGTAGCACTGAGTTAACAGAAATCTGGCAAATTCACAGTAGCGCCCCCCACAGGCCTCTGCGACAGTGCAGAGGATCCACTTCTAATGCACTCACGGCCTTTCTGTGGAGTGCATAAGCCTCTGTGGGGGGCTGAGAGCCTCCCATCCGCCGAGATGCGCCTGCTGCTCTGCACTTAGTGGGGTTCAGCCGCCCCGAATCCGATTAGCGAGGTGCTCAGCCGTGGCACACGCCCCCCTGGTGGCTGAGACGGAGGTCCCTAAACACACTGCCAGGAACAGGTGCTCCCCTGGTCATCAAACCACCCCCCAAATCCTTCAAGCTCTGGTGCCATCCCTTTGCTGGTGGCGGGAGGGTCTGCACCCCACCACTCCCCATCTGTTGAAGGCTACCACATTCTTGGTAATCACATGACCTTGTTGTGGAAGGGGGGCAGAGATAATTACATGGGATCATGGCCACCCATCCTAGGGTTCTTATTTCTTAATCAAATTAATCCCATTAAGCAGCCGACCCCCAGGACTGTTACACTGGACTCTTTAACCAAATGGGACCAGTGCCTGTACTGGGGAGGTCATCACCTCCAACACGGTCATGATCACATGCTGCATGTTTGCGGTCACAGTGTGGGGGGGTGGTCTTAGCGTTTGCCAATTCCCCCCCCAGCCCCCGGTTCGTGGGCCTGACCCATTGTGTGCAGAGACCCTAACGCCTTGGGCATGGCCGTAACCACGGCGGCTCACAGCCCTCCACTACATTTCCATACAATGCACACTATCCTGCGAGCAATGGAGCCGAGTCAGGAAGCATGGAGATGCACCCCGAATCGGAGGTGTCAAAGAGGAGCAGGGCGTCAGTAATGCTCAGCCAGCTCCACGGGCCCAGGGAGCCGCTGTTTGGTGTTTGTTTCTGTGCCACACTGGGCGTGGGGGGGGAGGTCTTTAAATGTATGACTTTCATGTTTATTGTGTTACTAACACTTTACTTGAGAGGCTTGTCAGTTTTTACTTACATTATCCTTTGTTGTATTTCCTCACTATGCTGCTGTGCAAAGGATCCTCCCACGGTGCTGAGTAAAGTTCTGTCTTATCAGATCCTATCTCAGGTGACAAGCCCTTCACCCACCAGTAGGAATTTCTCAAATAAATTAGCCCCACCTATCTCCGAACGTGTACCCCCAAAGCCCCATTTCACGGTCCTGTGTCTTTTCCCAGAATAACGTCTCTGTCTCGGGCCCCCCATCCTTGCATCAGTTGAATTGATCCGCCGTCCCAACCCAAAGTCTCACAACATGCTTGTTGACACAGAGCTGGTGTTAAAGCTGGAGCTGGTGTCATCATTCCGTGGCCCCATTGCTGTGACCAGGGCCGTGGCGACCGGCGCCGTGCTGGCCACATCCCGAAAGGAGACTCTCTGATACCTTCTGCTGTCATCCTCAGTGGTTTAGCGGGACTTTAGCAGAGAAACCGCTTTGTCGACTGTGCGGGGTTAAAGTTGGCTGTGCACAGCAGTGGGGATTGGTGCCTATCCGCACTCCACATTGCATTTCCCTAAATAAGTTCATTTGTTTAGTCCTTCATAATAGGCTAAATGCAGTAATTAGTGAGGCATTAAATCAGAAGTGTAGGCTTAGAGGCTCAGAGGGAAGATCCGCTTCCTCACACCCCCAGGGGTGCAGCTTCAACACCCACTGTGTCTGTCTGTGTGTCGGTGTGTCTGTCTGT
>JAODKL010000040.1:2923362-2936358 GCA_026780765.1 Petrocephalus schoutedeni
GGGCACTTTTTTGGACTGAGGGCAAAAGGGCAAGTGCTTCAGCACCACCTCGTCTCTATCTGTGCACGCCAGTGCCCGCTGTCATTTCCAGCGGAAGTAACGAGGTCTCTGACGTCTTTCAGTGTGGTGTTGCCCCCCCCAATTGAATCTCCGATCTCTGAGAACCGGCCTGTTCTTTCCGACAGGAATGGCGTCCGCAGAGCCGAGTGGGAGCTGTGCGTCCTTGCCGTGCCGGAACGGGGGCACCTGCGAGAGTGTGGGAGGGGGCTACGTGTGCCACTGCCCGTGGGAGGGGCCGCGCTACGTGGGCCCAGACTGCGGGGAGCTCTACGATGCCTGTGCCCTCGTGGCCTGTGCCGGCTGCACCAGCGTTCCCGGCACAGAGCTCTTCTCCTGCCCGTGTCCGGCCGGTTACCACGGCGACGACTGCCAGACCCCCTTTTCCAGCTGCTCCGCGGACCCCTGCCGCAACAATGGCAGCTGCAGGGAGGACGGCCCTGGGTTCGAGTGTGTCTGCGCCCCAGGCTTTTGGGGCCGCTTCTGTGAGCGGGACGTAGACGAGTGCCTGTCAGAGCCGTGCAGGAACGGCGCCATCTGCGTGGACGCCCCGGGCGCCTACCACTGTTTCTGCGTGCCCGGTTTCCAGGGCAACAACTGCGAGATCGACATCAATGAGTGCGCCTCACGGCCCTGCGAGAACAACGGCACCTGCGTGAACGGGAAGGACCGCTACGAGTGCCTGTGCCCACCAGGGTTCGCCGGTGAGCCGCCGGCCGCCCACTCCCCCATTTCTCATGTGTTACCTGAGGTGGGAACTTCAGGCCAATACAGAGTCACAGTCACAGAGAACTCAGCTGGTTGGTTGAACCAAAATCTCGGTCTGGATTTTTACTCCCTGGAGCTGCCCAGCCCTGTGTGTTACAAACAGCTCTCAGTAACTGTGGGCCAGTTTGGGCCAGAAATAAGCCCCCCTCCCCCAAATAGAAACAGAATTCTTTTATTCGGTACGGAAAGGAATTTCTTTGGGTGCAGATGGTGGCAGTACGTAAACATATACAATATACAAGACGAACAGCCAACGAGAAGTTCAGAAAATGATAAACTGGGTAAAAGTCAAGCAGAGGTTGAAATAAAATAAAAATAAAATAGAAAGTCAAATGATGTCAAATAATGAATACATGTTCAGACAAATGAAGTGGCACCAGAAAGGCAGGGTATAAGCAGCTTGGGGAGTTTGCAAATGAGAGGTTTTGTTAACTCGCCCCGTGACTTTCCCCGGGTGCTCTGGGGGACTGGGCCATGGGCAGCCTGCTGCTCCGTCCTCCCTCGCTCCTCGCTGGGCCCGTGGTATTTTAAGTGCCTCAGTTGTTATCTGTAGAGATTTTGGAGTATCTCGAGTGCCTGGGGAGCTCGCCAATGCAAAAGAGGCACAGCTCAAAAGGGGGTAGTGGTGAGCGGAGGTGGGAGGAGCCTGATTGCGGAGCTCAAACACATTCACATGGCCACCCAGGAACACAGGCACCGCTTACGTGAGAGAGACGTACAGCAATCATCTCCTACCACAGCTGGACTCATTGGACATCTGTTGCTTAGTAACCAGCAACAGCTCTTACACCAGTCCTCTATAAACCTGCCTCAAGACACTGTGTAAGACATTAATGGACAAACCATGAACCATTATGGAACAAACAACCATTTACTGCAACCAAACATGAAGACCTCTTGAAACATTTAAAACCTCTTTCACACGCACATTTGAGAGTATCTTTGTCTATTTTTTTCTTTCCTAGTGTATGTTCACCGACCTGCATTTTTTGCATGGATTTGCAGTTTTTGTTTCGTTTTGGAGTTCCTTGACAGAAATTCCAAATGCACTGCGGATAAACAGGCTGGGAATGAGGGCGGTCGATGCGTGAGGCTGCCTAGGTCACCGGTGCATGACCGGCCGACACGCCCAGTAACTCCCACAGTCCTGCACACCAGCGCCTCCCCCTAGCCTTCCCAGCATCTAACCTGCCTGTGGTGTGATGCGCTGAGTAATGCACTTTCAAGATGCCAGCATGCATGTCCACTGGCTTCGGGGGAAGGGCAGCTATTTCAATTACAGTGACAAGTGTAGACGAACATGGCGGGGGGTAATTCCCTTAGCTATAGACAGACAGACAGACAGGTTTTTTTCTATTGCTACCTCGTTCTCTAGGCTGTTATAACAAGTAAATTTCCCTGGTTTGAGATCAATAAAGTCTTACTGCTGAGTATGTCGTAGGTCAGTCATGGACCTATAATTGAAAAAGCTTGGCCAATATAAATATGTATGTATGTTTGTGTGCACAGGTGTGAACTGTGAGGTGGATGTAGATGAGTGTGAGTCCAGCCCCTGCCAGAATGGTGCCACGTGCTACGACCTTGTGGCCCTGTACCTCTGCGACTGCCCGCCGGGCTTGGGCGGTGTCAACTGCGAAATCGACATCGACGAGTGTGCCAGCCAGCCCTGCCACAGCCAGGGATTTTGCCTCAACTTGGTGGACAGGTACGAGCAGGCGATTTCCCAGGGTACCTCAGAAGGTCTGGGTGCTACATCAGGTGACCATGCCACCATAAAGGTCAAAGGTCAAGGGCAATCATTTGATTGGACAGTGGACAGTTTTTTTAAGTATTTAGACTAATAGATGTACTTCTAATTAAAAGCAGTTTGAGATTCCTGGCTTAGCAATCAACCACTACATATACTAAGATAGATAGATAGATAGATAGATAGATAGATAGATAGATAGATAGATGATAGATAGATAGATAGATAGAAATGTTTACTGATGTTTAATTTACTTAATACGACAGAAGTGTAAACACTGATTTACAGCTGTCTCCCCTATTCCATGACCTCACACACACCTGATTTGTGTAATGTGCCATTTTCAGTAATTGTATTCATGGTACAGAAATTTCAGACTGTTTTGAAGGGGGGATGGGTGATTGATGACCTTTGCCCTGTCTCGCAGTTTTGAGTGTGACTGCAGTAACACGGGATATGGCGGCCTCTTCTGCGAGGAGGAAATCCTGGAATGCTTATCGAACCCGTGTCAGAACAGTGCCACCTGCCAGGAGGAGGTCAACGGCTACAAGTGTCTATGTTGGCCTGGTGGGTCAAGCATCTTCGCGCACTTACATTGATTGTCTGGCACGTTTTCATCCAGGAGGATTTATGTACTTCTCCACAGAACCTGTTCTGCTCTTATAGACAGAGGATGACCTTTTTCCTATTAAATGTATCCATGCAGGAGACAGGAGGCACTTCTAACAATTAGTAACGCAGAAAGTAGTGCGATATCAAAGTCCGCAGACGCAATGAGCTGAAGTGTCAGAAATCAGAATTGAAATTATTGTTAGCACTGCCCTCTGGTGGCCGATAGAGGGATCAGAAAGGCAGGTTAAAAGCGTGTTTCAGCTGCGTTTGGCTCACAGCAGCGAACTCTCGGCATTTGTCTGCACATTCTCCATCTCCCATTCAATCGCTAAAAGTGTTGTTATTGGGGGAGGAGACTAAACATTTTAACCTAAGTAATTGCGGTACCCGCCGGGCATGAACCCTGCTCCCTTTCGTCAAGTACACGGGCCCACAACGCTACCTGATGGCCCAGACAGTTGGCTCACAGCGAGGTAATCTTGTTCAGTCTGACAGCAGATGGTCTCCCAATTAACCGAATATCACCAAAACCATCTGCCGGCAGACCGCCGGGCTGTTAGTCGGTGCCTGCGATGTTACTCTCTCTATGGCAGCTTTTAATCAGCACGCTCCGCTTTCATTCCGTCGACGGCTCTGACCGTCGCTCAGGTTACGAGGGCACGCACTGCGAGGTGGACATTGACGAGTGCGCGCACCGGCCGTGTGCCAACGGCGCCACCTGTCTGGAGCGATCGGGCGCCTCCGGCTTCAGCTATGCCGCGGCCGAGGGCTATGAGTGCGTCTGCCCGGCCGGATTCGCAGGTAATTCCAGCCCGGCTGACTGTGTATGTCGCTCGGGGGGGGAGGGGGGCATGCGTGGCATCCCCTCCCAGACTGAACCCGATGCCTGTATTTGAAGGGGAAACCTGCTCTGTGGACGTGGACGAATGCCAGTCCCTACCCTGTCTGAATGGAGGGACGTGCGTGGATCTGACCGACGCATATGAATGCTCTTGTCCACCTGGGTTCACAGGTGAGGACCCCCCCCCCAACACCCACCCTGCCCCCCCTCAGCAAAGACTCACCACTCAGCATGGCAAGATGGTGGAAATCGTACCTGCCTCTTACAGGAATATAAATAATCAGCATCCAAAATTGGAATCCTACTGTCTACCGCCTCTTATGGTATTTGCTCGCCTATGCAGGCATCTACCACTTATCCAGTACAGGGTCCCAGCAAGCTCAGGGTGCAAGGCAGGGGACATCCTGTATTGGATTCCAGCAATAACAGTAATAATAATGGCTATTATTGAACATTGTACTCACGGGCTAAACACGAGAGAACATGGTGAGGGGAGAGGAAAGCTTAATTATCAGAGGAAAGGGAAACAATTGAGGATCACAGGGTGAATACCAGGGCATTTCAGACCATTTGGGGAGGGGGGCTGAGCCATCCAGCTCCCCATCCATCCATCCATCCAGTTACCCATCCATCCATCAATCCATCCAGCTCCTCATCCTTCCATCCATCCGGCTCCCCATCCAGTTACCCATCCATCCATCCATCCATCCAATTACCCATCCATCCAGCTCCTCATCCTTCCATCCATCCGGCTCCCCATCCAGTTACCCATCCATCCATCCATCCAATTACCCATCCATCCACCTCCTCATCCTTCCATCCATCCGGCTCCCTATCCAGTTACCCATCCATCCATCCATCCATCCAGTTACCCATCCATCCACCTCCTCATCCTTCCATCCATACGGCTCCCTATCCAGTTACCCATCCATCCATCCATCCATCCATCCATCCAGTTACCCATCCATCCAGCTAACCTGAACACCATGGGCAATTTAAACATGCCAGTTATGCAAGTCTTCGGACTGATAGATGAAACTGAAACAATGTCTCTCGGGGGGGGGGGGGGCTACTAACTACTCAAACATACAGATAGGAGGCTGAATTTTGACCCCCAACTTTGGAGGTGGGAGGCAGCAGAACCACCGTGTGATGGTGTGTGGCTCACTGGCTTAGGTGCCTGTGCTTGTAGGGTTTAAACCCTGGGGTCAGTCAGTGATGTCACCTTGGGCCCCTGAGTCAGGCCCTTAACCTCAATTGCCCAGCAGCTGTTATTAGGTTTGTCCCAGCTTTCTGAACCATATGTCGCTTTAGATCTGCTAAATAAATGTTGTTGTTATTATTACGATCAGCATCATAGGCAGCGGCTGGTAGTTAAAAGCAAAGCCAGCAGTGTTTTACACAGCGTGTGCTCTTTACCCTGTGTGAGGTAATTATACAGACTCGGCAGTGCCCCCCGCCCCATGGCTACCCATCGCGGGGGAGTGCGGACTAACATTCCTGCTGTCAGCGATGAAGGGGGCCGGCTGGGAGGGCGGCGAGGGCGGGGGGGGGGATCAGAGCAGAGCCGGGACAGGGCCTGGAGTGGGGAGGGCGGGAGGCCAGAGCAGGGTGGGTTCCTCTTTAATCGCTGCTGCCTGCCTGGCACCGAGGAGGAGGGGGGAGGCAGTGAGAGAGAAGGAGAAGGGGAAGGAGCGAGTGCAGCAGCGGAGACGCAGCGAGGAGAAGATGAGGATCGGGGTCCTGCGAGCGCTTCTGCTGGGACTGCTGCTGCGGGCAGGTAAAGCCCCCTCGCTGCTGTCGGTTAGCGGGGGGCTGTTATGACCACGTGCGGCCAGATGGGGGCGACTGTTTGGGAACGCAAGGGGTACGGGGCCATTTCGCACGCCGGCGTGACAGTCGGGTCGGCGTAGCCCGCTGGGCGGGTTCTCCCGGGTCTCTTGGAGCTCTGATGGTGCGATTAGGAGCATGAGACTGGCTGCCTGGGTTAGGGTTAGGCTTAGGGTTAGGCTTAGTTAGCGTTTGGTTGGATTTGGTTGCTGGGGAGACCTGTGATTGTTTGGTCCTGGCTGGAAGCGATGTGGGGGCTTCCTGAGGAATGAGGCTGAGGGCGTGCCTCTGGGTTGTCATCCACAGGTGTCGAATGCCAGCTGGATGTCGACGAGTGCCTGAGCCAGCCTTGCCAGAACGGTGCGTCCTGCCTGGACCTCCATGCTGGTTACACCTGCCAGTGCCCCCAGCCCGAGCCTGGCCAGGCGTCCTGGGGCGGCGTGCACTGCGAGGTGCTCTTAATCGGCTGTGAGGATCACCAATGCCAGAACGGCGCCACGTGTCGGCCGCTCCTGGAAAGCGGGAGACACAGCTACAAGTGTGAGTGCCCGCGGGGCCTCCTGGGCCGGCACTGTGACCAGATCACCACCTTCTCCTTGACCTCTGAGCCGGCGTTCGTTCCGGCGACCGACCTGACAGCTGGTGCTGGTGAGGACGCCCTGCACTTCCGCACCACTCTCCCAGAGGGAATCCTGCTGTACAAGGCTTACCAGCATGGCCACGTCGCGCTGGAAGTCGTGGGCGGCCGCCTCGTCGCTCAGGCCCGCAGCCGGGGCGCGGTGCTGGCCCGCCTGAGCCTGCCGGGCCAGGTCAACGACGGGGCGTGGTACGGCGTCCGAATGAGCATGTGGGGGAACCTCACGCTGCTTCTGACCGGCCCGGCATGCGGCAGGCAGCTCTGCAGTGCAGAGAGCACTGACATTGTAGCCCTGGGGGTGCCATTGTGGATGGCGGTGGGCGGCACCCGCCAGCACCTCCTAAACGGCACGGAAAGCCGGGCCGGCTTGGTGGGCTGCATGGAGGACCTGCACATCGCCTTGGTCCCCGTCCCCCCGTGGCAACTGCTGGGAAATGTGACGCTGGGCTGCAACCGGACGGAGTGGTGCCGGCCAGACCCGTGCTCCGGACGTGGCCGCTGCGATGACCTGTGGACCAGCTTCCGCTGCGCCTGTGACCGGCCCTTCCTTGGGACCCGCTGCCAGGAGGGTGAGCCCCACGCCCCACTGCCTGTCTTCCTCCTCTTTGTGTGTGTGTGGGGGGTCACCTGGCTCATCTTCCTCTTCCACCTTCACACAGAGCTCCCCTCGTGGACATTTGGCCACGAGAATGTGCCGAGCTATGCCAGCTTCGTCATCCCCACAAGCCACGGCGCGAACTTCACCGTTTCCTTCCTTCTGCGCTCGCTGAAGCCGGACGGCCTGGTGTTCCAGCTGCGGCGGGAGGGCCTTGAGTACTTCACCGTGTACCTGCGGGATGGCAGGGTGCAGGTGGCCCCCTGGAGGCCGGCCCTCACCTCCCACGTCGTGGTCACCACCGGGGAATGGCAGCTGCTGGTCCTCGAGGTCCGGCACGGCACCGTATCCCTGCAGGTGTCAGGCCACTCTACCTGGGCTGAGACCCTCCCCGAGGGTGAGGGGGTGTCATTGGAAGCGGGGGACGTGGCTTTCATTGGGGGCCTTCCTGCAGGGGGTGCCGTGTCCTGGGGGGGCCACTTAAAGGGCTGCCTGCAGGACCCACGCCTGGACGACACACATCTTGGCCCACATGACGAGGCCGGCCTCGCCCGCTATCTGCTATCAAACGGGTCAAGCAGCATTCAGCTGGGCTGCTGGGGTGACGACACCTGCCGGTCCCATGCCACAGAGGTATGGCCCAGCACGAGCCTGGCTGCTTCGGTGACCACTGCTTTCCTAAATATGGATTGGTCCGTCCATTGTGCTACAGGGTTTTCTGATGCTGCATTGTCCCTTCCTCCCCACCAGGTGGCGCTGTGTCAGAATGGAGGAGAGTGTATGGTCACCTGGAATGACTTTGTCTGCCTCTGTCCCTCCAACTTCACGGGGAAGAGGTGCGAGAGGCTGGTCTGGTGCAGCACTAGCCCCTGCCCTCTGGGTAGCAGCTGTGTCGACCTAGACGACGGATATGAGTGTGAGTTTGAAATGCAGCGTGTTCTTCGTCCTGACAGAACCAGTCTGAACCGGCCGGGACCACTACCCTTGTGGTAGTCACTCTAACCACTATGCCATCAGGCCCACACAGGCAGTTGTGTTTTAGCCCATGTCATTGTCCCAAGCCCGTCGAATACTCCATTTTGTCAGTTCTGATATTGTGCTCGGTGCAGGTCTCGCCAACGCCACGTTCAAAAGCGACGCCCTGGAGTACGAGGCTCATGGCTCCTCAGCCCTTCCTGTGACTGGCATATCCATGAGCCTGCGGACACGCGAGGAGATCGGTGTACTCCTGCGAGCCTCCAACAGGGAGAGCTTCTTCAGCATCGCCCTCCGGAACTCATCCCTGCTGGTGACGATTCGTGCTGGGAACAGCCTGGAGATGCTGGCGCTGTCCAGCGAGCGCCGAGTCTCAGACGGCACCTGGCACCATGTACAGGTCGCCATGGCTGACCAGGGGGGAGCACCGTCTCAATGGAGTGTCTTCGTGGATGGCCAAATTGCCGGCACCAGCTCCCATGCCTCTGGCTACCTGGGATTGGTCAATGAGACGTCTGTCTTCCTGGCTGAGAACTTCACTGGCTGTCTGCGGGAGGTAAGGGTGGGCGGGGTGTACCTGCCCTTCGCCGACGGCCCAGATCCCCCCCAGCAAATCAGGTTCCTCAGGAAGGTGGGGGGGCGTGTCCATCTGGGCTGCTCTGGCGCCCCCGTGTGCCTCTCCCAGCCGTGTCTGAACAATGGTACGTGTGGGGACCTCTTCAACCTGTTTGAGTGCACGTGTGCCCCTGGCTGGCGGGGCCAGTACTGCCAGGAGGACGTGGACGAGTGCGCTTCTTCCCCTTGCCTGCGGGGGGCCTGCCGCAACCTGCCGGCCTCCTACCTCTGTGAGTGCCCCCCAGGCTACGGGGGCGACGCCTGTGAGAGGGACCTGGATGACTGTCAGGGGCACGGCTGCCAGAACGGGGCGACCTGCCTAGACGGAGTGAACCGCTACAGCTGCGTCTGCCCACTCAACTTCACCGGAACGTTCTGCCAGTAAGCACCCTGCCCCCACCTGCTGCTGGGGCTGGGGCTGGTGGGGGAGGGTCTGTTGTCATGTTGTCAGCTATGAACGAGACTCTGTGACCTTTCCATCCTTGGGGCTCGGGAAGCAGACGTGTTAAAATCATGCTGAGCTCATTCAGAAGTGTTGCCTTTGGATAAAAATGAATCCTGGGGAGGAACTGTCACTCATGGCACGTCTGATTTTGCCAGAGAGCCCTCCTCTCATGGCTAACTGTCTTCTCTGCGTAATTATCACTTTAGATGGGACAGGCATGTTTACGCTACTGAGTAACATTCACATGATGTGGGCCACAAATATTACACCTTAAATAAACTAGCAGTCTAGTGCTTGATGATTTATATTGAATGACACTGCTGTGTGTCCCTTTTGGTGACAACGTGACATCAATGACAGCTGACATCCTGCTACTCAAAATCTGACTTTTTTCAAAATCAATTTATTACAAGTAAGTGCTGGTTCTTGTAGGGCGTCTACCAGCAGGAGGTGAAGCTGATGTCATTTAACTATGTAAATTTAATGAAATCACCTAATTAATTTGGATGGTTGCCTGGATAGACACTTTATTATAGGTATCACTTATGCATGTGCCCTTTAAATATGTCCCCACCATCACACCGTAGAATGTAAAAGCTACCAAAGCAGTCGAATCGTGATGGGGAATGCATAGCTACTCACAGTGCATGTGTGTGTGTCTCTCCAGGTGGACACACCCGCCCCCACGTTGTGACAGGGACGTGCAATGTGCAAACGGGGGCCTCTGCACCGAAGGTGACTGGGGACCCAACTGTACCTGTATGCCGGGCTTCATGGGCGACAGGTATGCCTCCAGTAGTGGGTGGGACTATGGGTCCTTATTTGTCACTGATTGGGTAAATCCATTACCCAGTGAGTAACCAATGAGTGCGTCGATTCTGTCAGAGGCCAATAGTGCACCTGCCACAGGTGACCCAAAGCCTCCCCTCGCTAATGATTCTGCAAGTCATGTGACCCCAGGCACCATGTCACCTCTCAGGTGTGAGGAGGAAGTGGGCGGCTGCCAGTCTGACTTCTGCCAGCACGGCGGCACCTGCCTCAGCCAGAATGGCAGCTTCCAGTGCAACTGCGTGCCTGGCTTCGTCGGACAGCGCTGCGAGACCAGTGTAGGTGCCCCCCATAACACACCATAGCACCATGCCATAATAATCAAGGGTGGTGATTAACGCCATGGAAACAGGACTGCTCCTGTACCCAAGTGGGTGTTGGTTCAAATCCCAAAACCTATCCAGTTATTAATAAGCTCTGTAGGTACACGTGAAGTAACCTGTGTCCCCCTGGTGCCCCCACCTGCGCAGAAACAGGAGCACAGAGAGGGCATGCCCCTGCTGATGGTGGCCATCCCCTTGGCCTGCTGCTGCCTCCTGCTGGCCGCTATCGGGCTGGCCTGCGCCACGCTGACGGCCCGTAAGAAGCGCCAGTCGGAGGGCACGTACAGCCCCAGCCAGCAGGAGGTGGCGGGTGCCCGCCTGGAGATGGACAGCGTGCTGAAGGTGCCCCCGGAGGAGCGCCTCATCTGAGTTCTGGGGGGGGCTTGGGCGCCACCTTGAGCATGGACCTAACAGTGCAGCTCAGTCAACAATGGGGGGGGGGGGGCAGCAAGCATAGGGTGAGACATCTGAAGTGTGCAGAAAATGAAGTGTGGTAAAATTGCACTGCTATCATGCTAATCTCAGCCCCCACACCCTTTTCACGTGGGTGTAGGGTAGGGCACCCCTCCCTCCAGCACCTGGTCCTGCCATCAGCCCCCTGGCCCAGAACCAGCAAGGCAGTGGTGCAGCTTATTGTAGCTGGTGAGCTCCTGTGAAGCATGTCCGTCTGTGGGGGTGTGCCGTTTGCCCCGCCCCCCCTCCTGCCACAGCGCATTTCCGTCTGTGGGGGTGTGCCGTTTGCCCCGCCCCCCTCCAGCCACAGCGCATGTCCGTCTGTGGGGGTGCGCCGTTTGCCCCGCCCCCCTCCAGCCACAGCGCATGTCCATCTGTGGGGGTGCGCCGTTTGCCCCGCCCCCCTCCCACCACAGCGCATGTCCCCTGCGGAGCACTGCCTGGTTCGCGCTCCATGTGAGGGCTGTCCTTATAGCTGCGGCCTGCTGTCGGCTGGGACCGGCAGTCACACTGGACGGTTTTATATTATTAATTCCTTTTGACCGTGACACTGTAACACATTTTCGTAGACATTTAAAATCTAGGTTACACTGTACAGGTAATGTAAATTACACTAACACTATCAAGAGCAAAGCAAAAATATATAATTTACCGATGAACCAAATGTTAAACAAGCCCTTCGCGCTTTCAGGTGATTAATGTGAAATCTATGCATGGCGGGGGTAAAAAACAGATGTACCTATTTCGTTTTTTAAAGTGAGTTTTAATTTGTAATTGTGTATATATGTGCCTTGAAAAACAATTTTCTGTATAAATGCAAAGCCATTTTAAACACGAATATTTGTATTTTGCCTTGCATTGCTGTGTAATATAAAAATACTGGCGAAAGGAAGCCAGCGAATATCGGTAAGCAGCGAGACAAATGCTCATAAACACGATCCATTTGATTCCTCTCTGCACATCGAACTGTCTCTTTGGGGTTTTATTGAACTTTATCACCCGCCCCCCCCCCCCAAGGAGGATACTAACCGGCAGTCTGCGAAAGCACACATGAGGTTGGACATTAATACTGCGTAATCAGTGCTGTACAATCGAGCCCGACGTAACGGCGTTAACCACTCACGTGTATTCATCATAGGGCCTGTAATAACACAGGCAGATTGTGCGGGTGTTGATATTGGAGAGGTTTAAATTTTTTACAGTCCGTGCTGAGGGACGCTCATCGTATGGGTAGGCAAAGGTCTCAGCGGCTCAGCGCTGTTAATCTGCAGTCTTACGTCCGGACGGTGAGGAGGGCCGGATCAAACTGGACTGAATGAACTGTGAGCAAGGACTTAAACGGACATAAGGAGGCCTGTAAAGATTGTTTTGCCTACTTCTGTTTATATATATATATATATATATATAGCGGTATATATAAACATACACACTCATGTGTATATATACACATAAAATGTATGCCGTGTTTTAAGGCTAAGTTGCTAATGTCAATGTGGTAGGGAATTCACACGTAACTGGCAGTGTTAGACTGATATGTTTCAAGTTTTACAATAAATACAAAACAAGATGTATTCTGTCTCTGGGCATCTTAGATACTCTACTTCATTCATTGTGTAACCGGGCCCATTTCAGCACTTGCAGACTGCTTCCCTGGTGGCGTCGCCCCCTGTTGGCATCCTTACACCAGCCAACCGCGTCTCTTCACACGCGAGGCTCGGACGGAAGCACAAAGCGGCTGGCTGGATGCATTAAGCGGCTTTCCCTCTGTTTATGCCATGGCAGATTCTGACATCATGGTGACAGTATCCAAGCAACGAAACCCAGAAGTGGCCAATGAATGTTAACTCTCACTCCTTTCTGACCCCTGACCTTCAATACAGTCCCACAGACCTTTTCAGGAATCTTTAACCGTATACTCAGTGGTATATTTAAGCTGTCCCCGGATGCTACATCTAATAAACAATGACTGAAATAACTGTACTGCTGCGTCATTGCTGACCGAGTGCCGAAGGACTCCTCTTAGATGTGGCCAAGTCATGGCCGCCGTCCGAAGCCTGCAGGAAAGCCCCCGCACCGGGGGCAGGTCTCCCGCTCTCGCAGGGAAGAGGCCGCTGTGTCCTGTTCCGTCTCCAAGCAGAATTCCGCTCTTAGTCTCCCAGCTCTCTAATGAATGTGGGCTTGCAGTCTGTAGCAGGGAGACACATGCCCTCCCAGTGCCACCCTGCTTCCATCACACAGACTGGAGGCAGGAATGTCAGGAATGCGAGGGT
>JAODKL010000040.1:2941027-2952546 GCA_026780765.1 Petrocephalus schoutedeni
TGAGCATGTATATGTTTTCTAATAGATTCACTCAATCAGTGTGTGATAAAATGTTAAATATGAAAAAATTCCTCAGTCAATACAAAAACCTGTTCTATACTGTACTGAATGGTACGTCACACCGCCTCCCCGGGGGAATGGGAGTCATGGCAGTGCGATGGCACGCAAAGCCCCAACGAGACATCAGATGGAGGCACCCTGGTGTTTCTGGGACATCCTCCTCGGCTCTCTTGAGGGAACAGTCTGGCTGCCCAAACAGAGCTGTCTCCTTGCCTGTGTCATCAAGGCTCTGTGCAGGGGCAGGTTGGCTGTTTCTGGGAAGTCACCGGTTAGCGTAGTGGCTGCGTGGGGCAGGCAGGGGGCGAAAGCCCTGATGGAAAACACATTGCTGGGTCTATCAGCAATGGAAACCCATCATGGATCAAATGCAAATGCAGAGGGTTAAGGGAGTGTGTGTTCGGTGTATGATGGAGGGTCTACACAAACACACTCAGCCATACAGGAAGCACCCTCGCTGTGTCACACACTCTGAGACCTTCTTGGCTGTGGACTAGAGGCGGGCTCCAATCTGTAGTCTGCTGTATCACCCTCAAACCTTCCCACGGACAGCTCTTTAACCCACCTACCCAAAAGCGGCGCTCATGTGAATCGCCCGCCCACCACTGTGTCCAAAGGCAAGTAAGCGGAATGCTGAGGTCCTCCGAAGGAGCACCGCGATCAGACCTCCACCCGCCTCGACAGTCAGGAACGTACCATTTCCCTGGCTGGGGGGGGGGGGGTGTGTGCTACACTCTTATACAATATGTCAGCGTATGAAGACGCCACAATCCTGTCGGCACATTACAGGGGGCAGTGCTCCAGTGTTCCAATGTACATGGGGCCAGGACACCGGGCAGGATCAGGCATGCAGGACACGGGCGGACAGCAGACGGGAAAACTCCGGAGACAGACAACCTGGGGATGACAAAACCATAAACAAGCCTCACAAGACCATACACATGACAACCAACTAGGACAGGGACCCAGACAAACGGAAAACCCATAACAAAGGGAGGACAGAGACACGGGTAGGCCAAAGCCGGTGACACCGTAGACAACCTAGACTAGAGGAAGGGCAGACAGGGAAAGAACAGAAACCGAGTAACAGGACAGAACAGGAAAGGACAGGACCACAGAAACAATGGGAGGACAGGGACGCAGGAATGGCCAAGGCCAACGACACACAGTTCAGACTACGGGAAACAGAAGAGCAGGACGGGAGAAAGACAAGGGACACATCGGGACAGGCCATGGAGCACATACAGGGAAGACAAGGAAAGGGAAACCAAAAGAAGGGTACAGAGAGACAGGGAAGCCACCAGGACAGACAGAACATGGGAACACTGAGGGGAGACTGGACAGACGGACAGAAAACCAGGAAGGCATGGAGGTATGGAGGCGAAGGTGGGTGTCTGGGGTCCTAACGAGTAGGATGGGTGCCTGGGTAGCTGGCGTCTTCCGGGCCCAGAGGTCCCTCTCGGACCAGCAGCACAGGATCCTGGGCCTGAGGCCCTTTCGGGGATCGTACCCCCAGGCCTACTGGACCACTTGGTCTCCAGGATGGGGGACCGTGCAGCAGTCACAGGGCCCCCGTGACTTGCAGGCGTCGCGGGAACTGCCGGAACGGCGGATGAGGCAGGGACTGCAGGGACTTAGGGCGTCGTAGGGACTGCAGGGACGGAGGGCGCTGCAGGGACTGCAGGGACAGAGGGCGCTGCAGGGACTGCAGGGACAGAGGGCGCAGCAGGGACTGCAGGGACAGAGGGCGCAGCAGGGACTGCAGGAGCGGTGGGTGCCACAGGAGCCTTGGGGACAGCCGGATCAGCCGACGAGGCGGGGACAGCAGGATCTGGAGGACTGAAGCTGGACACAGGCCTCGTCCTGGAAGGAGGCCTGATTCTCCGGGCATGTCCTCGCCTTCCCCGGCGGGAGAAGGAGACTCTAGCTCTCCTCCGTCTGCCTCCCCGCTGGGGTGGTGGACCCCCCAGGTACCGGGAACCGGACCATTCCGGGTTCGGCACGGGGTACGGGTTCCCCGATCCCGAGCTCAGGGCCAACCCCATAGGATCCCATTCGAGATCTCCCTGAAGGTCCTCGTTCGGGTCCCCCCCCACTAGGCAGGAGCCCAGCAGAGGGCCTGGTCCCAGGCAAGAAAGCACACTGGGCCAGGACTGGTGAGGCTGCAGGCATGGCGTGGTAGGGTTAGGTAAGGAGCCGGGCGATGCGACGGGCTCAGTAGAGGAGCCGGGCGACGCGACGGGCTCAGGAGAGGAGACGGGCGACGCGACGGGCTCAGGAGAGGAGCCGGGCGAGGACGGGACAATGACAAGCGCGCTGGGCGCTGACGAGGACTCCGGGAGCACGCGGGGCGCCGGCGAGAGGTCAGGCAGGACACCGGGAGCGGACTGAACGCCGGGGAGCGGCACAGGATCTGGAACAGGACTGAGAGGATCTGGAACAGGAACGGAAGGTGCCAAAACAGGAACGGGAGGCGCCAAAACAGGAATGGGATCAGGATCGGGAGGCGCAGGAACAGGATTGGGAGGCGCCGGAACAGGAACGAGAGGCGCCGGAACAGGAACGAGAGGCGCCAATACAGGAACGAGAGGCGCCAATACAGGAACGAGAGGCGCCAATACAGGAACGGAAGGCGCCTAAACTGGACCCGTCTAGGACGCAGTGGCGTCATCTTCCTGGCTTGCCGGGGGCGCTGCGGCATCATCTCCCTGGCCAGACGGGGGCGCTGCGGCATCATCTCCCTGGTTAGACGGGGGCGCTGCGGCGTCATCTCCCTGGTTAGACGGCGGCGCTGCGGCGTCATCTCCCTGGTTAGACGGGGGCGATGCGGCGTCATCTCCCTAGTTAGACGGGGGCGCTGCAGCGTCATCTCCCTAGTTAGAAAATAATTCCCTCCTTTCAGCCCCAGAAGAGGTTGCGATGAGCCAGTCCCCCAGCTGAGTGAGCCCTGAAGCCAGCGGGTGGCTTTCCGGGAGCGGGTGATCACGTACCAGGGCCAGGTACTGGTTCCATAACCTACCCCACTCCTGAGTGTGCGGGTGTGGGTCTTGGACCTGAGCCAAAAATGCGGACCTCACCGTGATAAGTCCGGGACCAGGAGTCAGTATTTCAGGCGTGGCCGCGGGCAAGCAGGGCTGGACCGACGAGCAGGGCGGGACTGCAGGAACAGGCGCAGATGGGACTGCAGGAACAGGCGCAGACGGGACTGCAGGAACAGGCGCAGGCGGGACTGCAGGAACAGCAGGAACAGGCGCAGACGGGACTGCAGGAACAGGCGCAGGCGAGACTGCAGGAACAGGCGCAGGCGAGACTGCAGGAACAGGCGCAGACGAGACTGCAGGAACAGGCGAAGACGGGACTGCAGGAACAGAGGCAGGCTTCCGGGGAATCTTGGGGACCCGCGGAATGGCGTCCTCCACGGACCTGGCCTCTTTAAGGGCCAGGTACCATCCCCGGAAGGGGTGAGCTGGCGGCGCTGGCAGCTTCGCTGCGGCGTCTGTCGGCAGACGCGCCGCGGGCAGGTGCGGGGAGGCGGAAGCGGTGTCCGGGGCGAACACCACCGGATCCAGGATCGGGAGAGGGTTCCCCAGGTACACAATGGAGCATACGGAGATCACCGGAGGGGAGTCTGAACATAGCGAAGGGGAAGCCCCCGGCTTGGGTCGGCAGCCACTGCTGCTGTGGCCTGTCCTCCGCTCTCCGGACTTCCTCCTCCAGCTTTGCGAGGCGGCTCTCCAGCTGCCTCGTCTGCTCCGCAGGGGCTCCCGGGGCGATCGCCATTATACTGTCCCCCAACTGATCGATCTCCGGGATAAGCGGGTGCTCCTCCCGGAGGGTGAGGTTCCGAAGTAGCTCATCAAACCGCAGCCAAAGGGGAGAGGATGCGGTCGGGTATTCTGTTACGTCGGTTGCGGAATGAACTAGCAGCGGGTAATGAACCCCTCACAGGGGCATTTATTCCACAAAGAACCGGACGAGCATCCACAGGTAACATTAACAATACCCGACAAGGGGAGCAGGACACAGACTGACTAAATAGGGCAAGACATCAAGGAGGAAACACAGGGCAGGTGTGCATGGGCTAACGAGGGGACTGACACATTAGGCAAATACAACGCAGACCAGGTGAGGCTGATTAAGCCCCATCTGAGGGAAACACTGGGAAGTGGACACCCTGGGCGGGGCTGATCGTGACAATAATGATATTTTTAACGTCTAATATGTCTTATTTTCTCTTATTTTGTGTAATATATTGGATAATACGAGTGTAATGGTGATTAAAGGGTGTTGATTCATATCTAGAGGGTTCTAATAATGTTAAAAAACGTATTTAGAAGGTCGTAAAGAGGTTTTCTATGCTCTAACTACGAAAATATTCAATTTATAAATAAAGAATCCTACTTTGCGGAAATTCACTTATCACGGTAGAGTCTGGAATGGATTAAATGTGATAACCTAGGGATGACTGTACTGTAGGTGGGGCGATTATTCTGAGCAGCATTCAAAGTATTCTGATAAATTCACTGGGTGAGTGGGGGTGGAGCAATCAGGCGCAGGGAGAAAAATGAAGGTGGGGGGCTTCTTCGGTTGTTGGCAGTCACCGTGGAATGTTCTGGAATGTGGCGGCCGTCTGATCATCAGAGCCCCTTTTACGTTACTCGGTACTGAGAGCCACCCAGCATCAGCCCAGCTCACTCAGAACACCACTGGCACTCTGGGAATCTGTGTGTGTGTGTGTGTGTGATTTTCCTCACTGGTGCAGCAGCATTGGGGTATAACGGGAGGCATGATCTCGGACACACACATGCAAACAGGCAAGTAAAAGCACAGGCAAACAATGTGTGTATCCACGGTGCGCGACCTGGCAGGCCGAAAGTCATCAGGCACAAACACGGCTTCGGGAAATAACGAGCTTGCCGGGATCTGGTTCCGACCCGGTGCAACCTATCTGGCCCAGGGTTAGCGCTGACAGGAGAGGTCACTGGCGGGGGCACAGCTCGGAGCGGCGCCTAGGTGGGCCCCCGGAGACCCCGGCAGGGAGGCAGAGTTTGGCACTGTTTGCCTGAACTTGAAGCCGGTGAAACCTGGGAGGGAGAGAACAACAGAGTTAATTAAGCGCACAGAGCTGACGGGGCTGGAGTTTGCTGGCGCGGTGCCAGCAAAGGCAGGGGCCTGGTAATCAGTGGGATCGATGGAGGAGACTGCTTCATTAAGGGCCTTGGAACAAAGCGGGGAGGCGGGGGCGCGGGGGGGCACAGCCGCTGCTACTGCTGCTGGTTGGGGGAATGAAAGGCTGTTTAATTAAGGCTGCGCTGAAGGCTCAGGCGTGAAGCTGGCTTGTCACCGCTGCCGTGAATCCATCTCCTGTGCGACTTCAGAGGAGCCCCTGGCTTATCATGCCAGGGCCCTGTCTCCAGCCAGCCCGCCCCCAGCCCCCACCCCCCAAGGTGCTGGAGCCAGTCCACACGCATGTACCGGGCTTTGGGAAGCATGGAAACCCCCATCCCACCCAAACACTTTCCGTGATGGCAGGAGAGCCTTTGGGAGGGGGCGGGCTTCTTGCAAAATGGTGGCCCTCGGCGGGATACCATGTAAGCCAAGGCACAATCCGGGCAGCCATGTGACCCAGCGCCGCGACACCGTCCAGGGAGCTTTCCGGAAAAAGGATCCGGTCGGCTGGCTGACTGGAAAATTATCCGCCGTGCTTCCGAGCCGCAGTGGAAGACATGGAGCCGCGTTAGGGTGCAATTCTGCTGTTTTATTTAAATTAGAACGAGACAGACCCCGCCTTCCTCGATCTGAAGGAACTACACTGCCTCAGGCCCCTCGGAGACGGGGGTGGGATGGCCCAGCAAGAGGACGAGGGTCCCCAACTGGCCCTGGAAAAGAGAAAACAGAAAAAGAAGGGGGTGGGGTCAAAGATCTGACAGAGAAGCGCAAAGAAAAAAGAAGTGGAAAAAATGACACACTCCTCCTCCCCGTGTCATACACTCCCCCTCGCCTTCAGACAGTACATGCCGGGGAGGCTGATAGCGGCCACCTGAGAGCCAGCCACAAGCTGCCCTGGTTTCTGGCCACTAGCTTGGAGCTCAGACGAGTAGCTCTGGTACCCCAGACGACCCCTTGGCAGCTGTATGACTGTGATGTACTATGTATTATCAGCCTTGCCGGTATCTCACTTTGGACAAAAACTTCTCAGAAATAACGTGAATGTGAAAAGAGCGGCTGGCTCGTCAGCTGCGGCCGCTCGCGCGCTGGGTGAAGATTGCATTCCGCCCGAAGGCGGCGAGAAGCTCATTTAAGGTCTCCTCAGTGGGACGGGGTGCTGACAGATTTGGTAGTGTGCCTGGGGACTGAATGGAGGGTTAGGGTGAGCCACTGTTGTGCGAGGGGGGGGGGGGGATCTCACATGTGGGAACGACATGCAGCAGCGCGCAGCAAACGTGCACTAGTGGGAAGCGCAGTGCACACATGGGCTGACTTGGCAAAAGGCGTCATAGTCCATTAGCGCAGCCCAGTGCCGCACGTACGCACACACACACACACACACACACACAGACCCGCGTACCTATCAAAATGGGGACCTTCCATTCATTTCTATGGGAAAATCCCTAATCCCAATCATGACACCCTTAACCCCTACCCAGCCTGAACCTTAACCATAAGTAACCAAACAAAATATTTTTGGCACAATCACACACACAGAACGTGCACACACACAGAGAATGCGGCCACACACAACGCGCACACGCACATACACAGAGAATGCACATGCGTATACACACATACACGCACGGGCGTGCACAATGCAGCAAGACTAACCCTGCAGTTTCTGGACTTCTTCCACCCAAACTATTAATCTCAATCATGACGTTACAAATACGCCGCCATTAGTCATTCAGTCAGTAAAATTATGTTTTTTTATTCTTAATATACTGTATATGCTGAATAAAACTCTAGTGCAACAAGAATAAAACAATTTTACAATAATTTACTAGCACAATCAGTTTGTTTATTTGAAGCTATGACATAGTTGCCTAATGTAATGCATATGGAAGCCGGATCCAGCGAGAGGCATATTGCTGCAGCCAGGAGCCACATATCAAGTGGGAGGGGGTTATAACGAGGGCCAGATATTATCTGATACCCTAATAAACCCCTCCTACTTGACATTGCCCCTCCCACTTGACACTTGGCTCCCAACAGTAGCGGTTGGTTTCCACCAGGGAAATAAAAAAGTCACGGTATCTCACAATTGCGACTGTGAAAGTCAGTATTCTGAATTTTAAACCTGCAGTTGTGAGATACGGTTGTTTTTTTTATTCCCTGGCAGAAATGAGCTTCCATAAATACAGAAGGTAGAATTAATTAAAAAAAAAACAGCAAGACTGCAGACTTGCTTGAGGAGTTATCATCGGGGCTGTTATCAGTCGGTCACACATCATCCTTCCTCACACGACTAGTCACTAGGCGGTGCTGCGGAATCGGATGGTGGCGATATGCTTTAGGGGAAGGATGATTCTGCTCACCAATCCATCTTTCTCAATCTAACCCCAAAATTCTGAATTTATAAAAAATAACACTTTTCAAAAGAGTTTTGTGGCCACAGTCGATTAGGTTAACTTACGATAAACACCCATTCTTACCTTGAACCAAAGACGCAAACCAATAAAGTATCCCGACTCCCGGTCATCTGTCTCAGCTGGTGGCGGTTTGTGCGCTTTCATCCACTGAAGGATGACAGAGTCATACAGAAACGTACACGAGAGAATCCGGCTCCCTGCATTGTCCCTCAATCCCGTGCTTATTAAGGGGGGGGGGGGGGCTTGTTAATTATAGGCTTCACAGTGACATTTTGATCAATTCCATTAAAATAGGGTATCTCTCAAAATAATAATAACAAATAACAAGCTGTAAGTGAAAATATTATCCTCTGATATGAATTTAAAATTTAAAGGGCCGGTTTCCCAGACAAGGAAAGCCTAGTTTTGTGTACGGATTGTCAGTGTTTAGTCCAGGACTAGGCCTAATCCTTGTCCGGGAAACAGTCCATCACGGCCTTGCTGCTTGGGTGTCAGTCTGGGACCTGCCTGGTAGACTCAGCGGGGTTAGCGCACAGTCCATCACGGCCTTGATGCTTGGGTGTCAGTCTGGGACCTGCCTGGTAGACTCAGCGGGGTTAGCGCACAGTCCATCACGGCCTTGCTGTTTGGGTGTCAGTCTGGGACCTGCCTGGTAGACTCAGCAAGGTTACCGCACAGTCCATCACAGCCTTGATGCTTGGGTGTCAGTCTGGGACCTGCCTGGTAGACTGAGCGGGGTTAGCGCACAGTCCATCACAGCCTTGATGCTTGGGTGTCAGTCTGGGACCTGCCTGGTAGACTCAGCGGGGTTAGCGCACAGTCCGTCACGGCCTTGCTGCTTGGGTGTCAGTCTGGGACCTGCCTAGTAGACTCAGGGAGGTTAGCGCACAGTCCATCACGGCCTTGCTGCTTGGGTGTCAGTCTGGGACCTGCCTGGTAGACTCAGCGGGGTTAGCGCACAGTCCATCACGGCTTGTCCGTGTAAAAGCGCCGTCATACAGCCATAATTATATCACTGTCAACTCAGAAACTAAACACTGGATATGAAACAGTGGCGTAGGAATGATGAGTTCTTGAACCTGCTAGATGTATTCTGTCCCAGATAAGTGATAAATAGAAGGACCTGGGTTACATACCAGTCAGCCCCCTTCGCCCCCACTACCAGTGACGTCACTGAGCGGAGCCTGCGGCCCACACAAAGTAAAATGTACTTTTGTCATTTGTATGTGGAGTCACAGTTGTAATTAATGGTTTGACGATGATTTAATTCGATTTTTTTTCAATGTCTTTATACAGATGAGTATTAAGACTCTGTGAACAATTAACAATGTCAGGCAAGCAAGTAAATTATTGTGATTGCAGTATTAAGACTAAACGCCGCTTTATTGTTTTCCAGTAAAATTTGAGTCTTGTGACGCCACCGCGGTTTTTTCTTACCCCATCTTGCGCATGCGCTCCGGTATGGCACGTTAAGGGGCTTTTACTTAGAAGCTGCAGTGCGCGCCGCTCTCTACGGGGTGAAATATGTGCGAAACAACAGCCTTATAGCCTTGTAACTCCACGCCTTATAGCCTTGTTGACTAATTAATACATCAGGTTAAAATGCACGTATCAATTCAACATGTAATTGTTTTGGGAAGTGTCTTATTTATTGATAACTCTTAAGCCTGTAGTTAAATTTGCATAAACCTACCATAATTTACTATAGTCGCTTTTTGGGGAAATTTAGCAACACAAACGCTGAAGTAAGACGACACTAAGAATAGTTGCCATATAGTGCATATTGTGTATATGTATGTTAAATGTTGAATAAATATTTAAGTATATATAAATATGTTAGATGGTGTTAACTTGTAGTCTGCTGGACCTTTTCCGCAACTCTAATTTCTCTTAACTTCGAATGAATCTTTCGCCTTTTACTAAAGATTTTCGTGGAGAGGAAAAAAACAGTATCGACTAATTTTTTTGTGCTATCTCTGGTTGGGCTCGTAGTTGGTGAAAAAGACAAAGAACTTAACTATACGAAGCAAACCTGGAGGTTTCCTCGGTATTTTTGTACGCATCGTCAGTTCTATTGTAGCACATATGCGAGGCTTTTTGGGCGGTGTGTTAAGTGTTGCGTATAAGCTGTGGTCCGTTGGAAAGTATGGTGTATAAAATTTTTCTGATACATCCCGAAATAGGAGCGAACGCACGAATTAAAATGATTACTGCAAACGTACATGGAGGAAAAATACATGTAAAGTTTCTTAGAAGGTTAAAATAAATACTTAATAAATCGTCTCGTATATTTTATTCGCTCAGTAACCAGTGCACTTAGATAACGCTAAACTATTTGGAATAACCCGTTTTATTTAATTTCTCTTGGCATGTTTCTTAAATATACACTTTAACAGCTTGATTGCTTAAATTGAGCTAGTTTGCTCGAAAGTGTAGCGCATTAGTTTTGTGCACAGTGTCGGATTAAAAGGGCATGGGGGCGTCTGTGGGGCTTGTTTCGGGGGGCTCTAATTTAGGGGGCTGGCAGTGGAGCAGTTCGGGGCGAAGCCTTCGGAGCAGGCGCGCAGTCACACTGTCACATTCGTCACGCCGAGCTTCCTGGCCAGCCTTAAAATGGAAATGATACTGAGCAGCGAGAATTTGTTGCGCTTCACTGCTAATAAGAGAGAAGTAAAAGATTAGGCTAATTATGTCAACAGTCTGTCGATTGTATTTCCTCACAGAGTTAGCCCTAATCTTTGCGTAACAAAGTAGGGGCTTGTTTCCATAAGCGCGGGCCTTTCATACGCCAACATTTTAAATAAATGAATTGTTAATTAAAACGCTTAAATATGAACTGCTGTATGTTTCTTTGCACGCTCATTTTGATAGAGCTTCACTGTTCAGTGTGTAGATTTTTTTAGAACCAGGAATAATGCTTTGACTCCGCATTCCTACAATTTACACTGGCTAACACAAAACACATAGAATTTTAAAATTTCCTTCCTCATTTATTTGCTTCAGTGACAATTTATTGCCTTAGGCAGCCACTCTGCAGGCTTATTTTTATTTTGGAAATGTCAAAAAATATAAAACACGCAATATCTTTACCGCCATAAAAATGAATTTTAAATAAGCATGGCGGGCGCGCTTAACTGCTCAGCCTTTCGGTGGCATCCTACGGTATAATTAGGTACAATTCCTTGTCTACAAAAAGTGTGGATCATTTGGAAGACTTTCTTTAAGATATTAATAAGTTTGTTTTAATCACAAAATATGGAGAACTATGCGCAGCTTTCCTCTTTTAGAGATAATGATGTTTAAACGAAGGGTGCCAACACTAAAGGATGTGTAAATGCATTAGAGAAAAGGGTGCATGCTGGGTGGGTGCAGAAAGGTGACGGAGGCCGGACGGAAGCCGCATGGAGGCCGCTCGGATGGAGCGACTCCTCTGCAAGTATCTGCTGACCCCCACACGGGCGGGTGACGGCTATTTCGGCGTTACTCACACGTTCCCTTACGAGACACCTTCCACTGGCTTTGCGTTAAATCGGGTTATGATTTGATTATTAATTCGCTTCTTTCCACCCTGCCCAATTCCGGCGCCGATGTGGGGCTGCGGTTACAGGCGGCATTTCACACACCACTCATATTTACGCCGCACACCTTGCGATATGTAGCACTGTTACAGTATTCAGCATTATCCCCCACTACACTCCGAGTGGAAGAAAGCATGTGCGTTTACCGCATATAGACGATTTAAGCATATATATACTGCCTTAATCCTTCGTGGCATAGATTCAACAGGGTACAGGAAACATTACTCAGAGATATTGGTCCATATTGACATGATAGCATCACGCAGTTGCTGCAGATTTGTCGGCTGCACATCCATGATGC
>JAODKL010000040.1:2952646-2963966 GCA_026780765.1 Petrocephalus schoutedeni
AGGCAGGATGGATCCATGCTTTCATGTTGTTGACGCCAAATTCTGACCCTACCATCCAAATGTCACAACAGAAACGGAGACTCATCAGACCAGGAAACATTTTTCCAATCTTCTATTGTCCAATTTCGGTGAGCCTGTACGAATTGTAGCCTCAGTTTCCTGTTCTTTGCTGACAGGAGTGGCACCCGGTGTGGTCTTCCATGCCACGTTCAAAGTCACTTAAATCACCTTTCTTCCCCATTCTGAAGCTCGGTTATATACATATTATATACATATACATACACATATACATATATATATGGGGCTATATATGTTCATTTTACTTGTTATATAGGTGTAAATTTAGAACATAAAGCACAATGAACGCTGGCCCAATATGGCAAGCTCAATAATACAAAAAAAAAAACGAATAAAACTCCCAGTAGCATGTGGTAGCAATAGAAAGGAGATGAAGTCTTCTAGAGCTTTTAATGCTGAGTGAATATTTTTTATCCCTGGAAACGGCGTTCTCTGCTCAGGCTCAGTTGTGTTTCTTGTCACTTTAGAATATTGGCTTTCTTGTAACCGCAAACCAGAGAAGCAGTATATATACGCATTCCTGCAAGAGCGCTGAGCTTCGCAGCTGCTTTAAATCTGAACGAGGAGGACACACCGGCATCTGAAGCCCTTCATGTGCTAAAGTCGAGGAGTAGGCCGAGTTTGTTTAAATGTGTTAACGTGGGCTTCCTGTTGCTTCACTGCGACAGCCCCCGGTGAGGCTGGAGACTCGAACCCCAGTCTCTCCCTCTGAGCGCCTTGTTGGATCGCCACATGAAGCCTTCCCCTGCATTCTGCTGTGACAAAGGCCATATGCAGGGAAACGGCCGTACTGGGCTCACCTCCCATCTATGTGCATGTAGCCAGCACTAGAGCTGGGCGTTTCATGACTCACCCGGGTGAATAACCCAGATCTGTTAAATAACTCATGCGTCACGAATCTGAGGTCTCCATTAACCTGCATCCATCAAGTCTTAACTACCCCATGACTAAACCATAAACCCCGTCACATACATACCCCTTATAATCATTTCATACTCATTACAAGATCAATACACCCATAGCAGCAAGTATAGCTGCTAAAAATTGCGTGACTTACAGTTTGTTTGCCCCAACACACAGTCATGAGTGAATCTGCCAGTTAATTTCCTCTACAGCCGGAATCATACAGCCGGTTCTGAACCGCTCACCCAAGTGGGTTAGCGCCCCCAGATCACACACAGTCATGAGTGAATCCGCCGGTTAACTTCCTCTACAGCTGGAATCATATAGGCGAATCTGAATTGCACACATGAAGAAGGGGATTTAGACCTGGTGTAGTGCAGCACAGACTTGTTCACAAATTGGTCGTTGATTAGACTTACTTACGTTCCGGCTGGCGATTTGCCAATACTGACTCAAGTGACTCGCACGCCCGGATCAGTGTAGTGAGTGACTCAGAGGGAGTCGAATCCTAAAAAGGAACCGAATATTACAGCTCTAGCCAGCACCCCAAACCTCCCCCCCAGCCACCCTTTCGGTAGTGAGACCCGTGGTGCACGCTTGTCTGCGGGCCAGTAGGGGCGCCCATGTCACCAACAGAACCAAGGCCGATTAGCATGTCTGCTAAGATCATGACTGTGCTAATAAACACATGTAAGAAGCTTAAGACACATAGGTGTACTTCAGATTCTAACAACTTTGGGTGCTTTATTGTTTTAATTAATAAATCATGGAATATTGCTTAGGAACAGTAGTTCACCAGGAGTAATAAGCTGTTCCTGCAGCTCACCACCCCCCAGCAGAGAAAGTTTATTCAGGGGCAGAGTATCTGGGGGCTCCAGCCTATGGCCTGGGATAGCCTATGTAACAGCAGTGTTGGGGAGTAACGAAATACATGTAACGGTGTTACGTATTTAGAATACAAAATATGAGTAACTGTATTCCGATACAGTTACAATTTAAATTGACGGTACATACATAAAGACGATAGAATACAGTTACATTGTTGAAATCAACGGATTATATGTATTTCACATGTTCATTCACTCTCCAATTAAATTATAGCCATTTGCCGCATTTCCCAGAAGTCGGTGAAATAAAATACGCAGCTAGAAGCCTCGGCGCGGTTACGCTAGCTGGCTGCTCACTCGCGGTAATGCAGCTTGCGCGACACAGCTGGGCTGCGTTTCTCAAAAGCTGGACTCATTCAGTTGTATAGGTCCGACTATTTACTATTTACAGGAGTGCGCTTCTGTTTGGGAAATTCAGTCACTATTTCACGTTAAGGAAGAAAAAGGAGAGCGTAACATCACTGTGCTGGGCAACCTCTGTTTACCAGCCCGCAACTTACTTTCTGCGTCCAAAAACTTCCAACTTCCAACTTAAAGAAGTACCTTGAAGTAAGTTCGTTTTTTCGGTCTGCCTAAAGTCATCCGCAGCTTACTGGTCAGCTTGCCTGTCCTGGCCATTTATAATTAAGGTCAATCTGCCAATCGGAAATCTGCAATCTGCTAACTATGGCTATTTACCATGCTAGAGCTGTACGATCCAGCGCGTTAGCCTCGTACAGTATGCAGCTTCGAGACTACAAGCAATATAGGCTGTCTGCTGCTGGTATTCACGAAAACTGTTTTCAGATTTAATGTTTCTGCACATAGTTTTCGCCGTATGCATGCTCTTGTCAAAGTGTGGAGCCTAATGATACCATTTCACTAGCAAAACGGTTTTAGGATAATGCTTTATGGCAGTGCTTCCACTGCACGATGAGACAAGTTAAATTTAAGGTGGTGGACTTCTCATGTTCATTTACGATGCGCAATTATTTAGAATCTGTAAGTGTAATGAAACCATCACCAGGATTTAACCAACTCTTACGTATCTGGTGTGATATTTTAATATATCCAACCAGTTGCTACAGTAGAAGAAAATAGCATAATTGTCTTCTTAAATAAGTATGGTGTGATTGCCGCATTCATACGGTTGTAAAATGCAAGACAATGTTGAAGTAATCCAAAGGTATTTAGAATACGTTATGCACATTGAGTAATCTAACGGAATACGTTACAAATTACATTTTAGGTAATGTATTTTGTATTCTGTAGTTGAATACATTTTAAAAGTAACCCTCCCAACCCTTACAGGATCTTGCTGTTGGAACACAGGGCGTCTGACGGCACTGCACTGGCTGCCTTGAAGACTCGATGAGTCCATCTGTCCCATTAAGCCCTCAACGTCTGTCCTGTATCTGTAAAGTGAGACCTGAAAGTCTCGGCCCCCTTTCGTCGTCCTTTTGTAAACAATAATGGAGCGAGTATACCTGTTTTCATGGCCAGTCCATGTGTCTCCTCCTGTGATGGGCTGCCAAGTGGTTCAGGGTTTGTCCTGGGGGGCGTATAGGCTCACTGTAACCTTACACTGGATATGAGGCTGGAAGATAATTGTATGGTTTTAACCAGACTGTTGTCTGTAATCTATCATGTGTTTCATAGTCTGTTATGTCACTCTCAGTGATCAGTGCTCACAAAGCTGTAGACTGCATTACTTGTTTTTTAACTGGTTCCATCCATCCATCCTTTTTCTGCCGGGTCGCGGGGGCAGCAGTCTAAGCAGGGACGCCCAGACCACCCTCTCACCAGCCACCTCCTCCAGTTCCACCGAGGGAATACCAAGGCGTTCCCAGGCCAGCCGGGAGATCTGTATCTGTTTTGTGTATCAGGTAAATGCTCTTATTTAAAATGCTCTATTTAAAGGCAACAAGGAATCGAACTACACACATTTAAACAGTAGGAGGAGACACATGGAAACACACTGTCTTAGTGCCGCAGTGCGACGGTACAGCAAATAAAATCACTCATGATTATAGGGCCAGACGAGCGTGGGCCTGGGTTTGATGCTACCTGAGGGATGAAGCTCCCTTTCTTTATTTAGGGAAGCATAAAATCAGGCATAGGGGAGTGAGCTGTTGTTAAATGGGGTTCCTTCATAGTCCAAAAATACACAGTTTGGTGTACTGCTGACTCTACATTGCCTAAATCGTGTCACTGCGTATGCTGGCAGGAGTGTGTGCCTGTGATGGACTGTCTTTGATGGTGGGAGTGTGTGCCTGTGATGGACTGTGTCTGATGGTGATAGGATGTGCCTGTGATGGACTGTGTCTGATGGTGATAGGATGTGCCTGTGATGGACTGTGTCTGATGGTGGCAGTGTGTGCCTCTGATGGACTGTGTCTGACGGTGGCAGTGTGTGCCTCTAATGGACTGTGTCTGACGGTGGGAGTGTGTGCCTGTGATGGACTGTGTCTGACGGTGGCAGTGTGTGCCTGTGATGGACTGTGAGGGCTGACATCCTGTGTGAGCAGCATGTTAGGGTTTTGCCCTTAATGTGCTAAAACCAGATTGAGCTGTATGAGATGGGTGGGGGTCCCGGGTACATCCCCCGCTCTCCACCTCCCATAAATTCTGTCATGCAGAGCAGACAGGAAGTGGGGCACAATGCTCCCCCTATCCCCCCCCCCAGCCTTGCTATGGTGGCGCGGCGGCCAGCCTGATTAACACTGTGTGGCGCACACCTCTCCGCCTGCCAGGAAACACCCGCTATGCAAATGTTTGTCACTTTGACAGCGTGTCTCAATTAAGGGGCGTTGTCCACTCTCTCCCCCCCCCCTCCCCCCCAATCTGGCCCTGGAGGGGGCGGGGATATGCTGACCCCAAGGTAGCTGCTCCTTGTTACTGCAGGAGGTTGGGGATGATGCAAAGATCAGCAGAGGGATTGTGGGAGAGGGCCAGAGCGACGTGGAAGAGGGTGACTTCTTGCGGATTGACGTACGGCTCTTTAGCGTAAGCGGCTAATAATACCGCGGCGGGGCCCGGCAGCGGCAGCCGTAAATAAGGAGCAGTGACGCCTTGTCAGTGGTGGCCTGCCGCCGGGCTGATGCCTCGCCGGATCCCGCGCCACGCTCTGCCGCCTTCAGGGAGCGCTCGACGGCCGGCCCCTGACGCCCACCAGCCGCTGTCTGCCGCGGCCCGGGGGAGCCGACGGCTGCCGTGACGGAGCCGGCCAGACGCGGCGTTTAATTAATCTCAGGACAGTGCGTGCATTTGGGGGGCTGGAGACGAGGGGACATGGAGGACAGTGTGTGTGACATCCGGTGAGGAGGACAGGCGATGGACGGCGGGCGGCTGAGAGGTTCCTGTGGGCCTCCTTGGAGACTGCAGACGCGCGGGAGCGGAGACGGGGCCACTCGTGGGCGGGACGCCACTGGGTTCCGCGATAATTAGTCATCAACGTCGTTCGGAGGCCTTACATACGGGACGCCCCCCCCCCCCCCCATTCAAACAGACGACTGCCACTCGAATGAGGCTCTCACCTGTCAGGCCCGGCTGCTCGGAAAAGGCTGCACTCACACTTCCCAAATATTCTGAGGTGCGAGATGTGGAAGTGCATCCGCTGGCAGCGTCTCGCCTGGCGAAACCTGTGCCCCGCCCCCCGCTGTCGTCTTGAAGCTCTCACCTCCTCCCCATCTATGGCACAGCTCCACCCACCCGCCCAAACCTTGGCCGGCCATCGGTCCGTGTGCCTGCAGATAGCGTCTCCGCTGCTCTCTGACTCTGCGTGTCCAGTATGACATTAAAGATGCTCACTGGGACAGCGGCTAGGGGCGTCCGGCTAGGTGCCCTGCTGCCTTTAGGTTGTTTGGTGAAGTTCTGCAGAAGGTCCTGCTTAGGGTCACCTCTCATGCCATGATACCGGGTGGCCGACTGTCGCACATCTAGTCTGACTCTCACGCTTTCAGACTCTCACGCAACTGGCGTGACTCTCATGCTTTCAGACGCTGGAACTCTTACAGCCTATCTATAAGGAAATGAAGCTCACACATACATGTGAATGTGTGCGCAGACTTGTCTCAAACTGAGAATCTCACGCCAGCCAGCTGACCGAAGGCAGCCCTGATAGTTCGGGATGGTCCCTGCCGTGCTGAGTCCCTGCCGTGCTGAGTCCCTGCCGTGCTGAGTCCCTGCCGTGCCGCTTTATTGGGCGGGGCTCGGCTGTGGCGTCGTTTTACGGGGCAGGGCTCGGGCGCGGCACTGTTTTATGGGCCGGGGCTCGACCGTAGCAGCGCTTTCAAGTTTGCACATGCATTGACATGTATGTAAGAGTTTTATTACCCTGTAAACAGGATTTGTAAACTACAGATTTTAAAGTTTATAATGAAATAATATAGATTTGCAGTAAGATTTCTTGCGTGACTGAGAGAGTCAGAAAGCGTGAGAGTCAGGCCGGGTGCGTGAGAGCTGGTGGCCCTGACTAATGTCAGGCTGCAGGGGTGACTCGGGATATCATTGCTGTCCCCCATGATCTTATTAGTCTGGTGATGGCTAGGAGTGGTGGGGGGGGCAGAGCTGAGCGCACTCACTGGCTGTAATCACTGCTAATCTTATCTACTCCATTCTGTATCGCCTTTAATTATTTACCAGCTTGTATATTTACTGAAGCATTTCTGGTTAAATGAAATAGAATCAAAGCCAGAGCCCCCCCTCTCAGAGCCCCCCCCCCCGCCCCGTGTTAGAGTCCTCTGTGCCAGAGTCCCCCGTTTCAGAGACCCCACATGTCAAGAGTCCCTCTATGACCTTGCGAGCCTGGAAGCTCCCCATCTCCTGGTCTTGGCATCATACGGATCCTGTTCCTGGCCTAAAATTCGAACCTGTGACCTTTCGGGTACATGAGCTTGAGGTGTCACTATTTCCCACCACCAAACCTGAGAGGGCTGGCAGCCTACATTCTGAACAGCAGGTGGCGCCATTGGGGGGGGGGGGTTGATCAGAAAGAGCGCCGGGAGCCTGATACTAAATAGACGCCACCCTGCCCAGCGGCTGGTTGGGCGGGGGTGACCAGGGGCCGGGGGGGCGACTCAGCCGGCCGGCTGGCTAGCGGCGTGTGTGCGGATCGTCGTGGCAACAGTCAGCCAGCAGGTCCAGGGGGTGTCCACGGGGGGACGGCCGTGCGCTAACTCCCTGTGACACCTAGCAGATGGGCGCCCCGTCCCCCCAGCCAGGGGGCTGACGGGCCCCCTCCCTGGGACTGCTCCGAGCACACTGCCCTCTGTCCCCACACCGCCTTTCCAGCTGGGCCCCCAGCTCGCCCCCCCAACTACACTGAAAGATGCCGAATGACCGCAGCCCACCATCATCTGCATGCTTTGGTGACAGAGACTGTACCCTGGCAGGTCACGTGATTAAATGAAAGCGTGACAAATCACTAGCCCATAGATCTGGAACCACCAGCTTCTCCCACCACCTGTCTGCTTGGGAAATAGTGTCTCAACTTCATCCGACACAAAGTGCTGGACTTTCAGTCTATGCGACCTTTAGAAAGCATCCAGGTAAATGCTGCAATATAGTAACAGGAAATGAATTTCCCGAGTGGTCGTCATAAGAGTAGTTATCCGCGCGGACCACATGCTTGCTTAGCTGACGGGTGCTGGGTTGAGCCTGAGCGCCGGTGTTGCTGATTGGCTGGGGCCTGGAGGAGCCGTCACCAACGCCAGGCCTGTGTACACCAGCCCTGCACCGCCATTAAAGAGGAACAGCGTCTCCTTCTAGGTGCCGCCCAGGCGACGGGACCCCATCACTTAGGGGGGGCTGACACTTTCCGGGGGCGAGAGAGAGGCTTTTCCTGTGAGTGAGACCTTGACATCATGGTGGAGAGAGAGGCTAAGAGGCAGCCCACCTCACGATACCTCAGGCCACTTCCCACAGGCTCCTGGCCTGCTCCTGAGCACAGTGCTTGTTTGTGCGTGCCAGGCTGGCCACGGGTGCTGTAATTGAGGGGGTGGGTGGGTGTACCTGTGTTAGGTATTTTTACCTGCTCTCCCAGAGAGACGGCCCCCTCTGCGGAGATCAGGGGAGCTCGTTAATGGGGCTAATTAGGTGCGAAGGGGGTTAGGGCTGGCATCAGCTGTGCCTTATCTGGGCTAATGATTAGGCTCTGTAATCTCCGGCACAGAACAACAGCTGACCGGGCTCCGGGGCGCTGAGCCACGCGCAGCCCTCCCCAGTAAACAAGCCACACACCTGAGCACCTGACAATTACACAGGCCTGGGCACCACCCCGCCCCCTAGCCCCCGGCCCCGCAGCGTGCCTGTTTAGGCTGGCCCCCGACACCACATCCCCGGCAACCAGGCGGCCGTCGTGATGGAGACATTTCCCCAGCGACCAGAGAGACCCGCCCAGCCAACGCCTGCTGTCACCCATCCCCAAGGTGTGCCACCTTCCCATTATGCAGCTCAAAGTCAGGGTGCCGTGTGCAAACCTCACCCCCCCCCCCCCCCCCCCCCCTCACCTCCTCAGAGGATAGAAGCCAGCACCTAGACACTAGCAGATTGTACGTCTCGCCCACCTCCTCCCCGAAGCGTGGCATTGTGGGAGGGAGCCATCGCCCCAGATCGATAGATAGCTGACTGAAGTGAAGCCGCGGCCAAAAGCCAGACCTATTGAGAATCGTTACCCCGAGCAGGCGGTGGAACGCGCGCCCGACTCCCGTGCGAGGGCCGCCGGGTGCGTGTCCGATACCGCATGCCAATAAACAGGCAGCAGCACCAGCAATCCCATTGGCCGTGTAACAGCTCGTTGACGGCATGCGCTGATTTCCATACAAAGCGGACAGCGGGTGAATCTGGAAACGCCGTGGGTGTATCTATACTGTTCATGTTCATCGTTATCGACAAAAATAATAGACACATACTGGAGGCCCGGTGCATGGTAACCAATAGCTAATGATGTGTCGTGGCAATATCGGACCTCGCCTCTGGATGGCAGTGTTGTGCCAGTAACATGGCAGCTTTGAGGAAGCTCGCAGAGGAGCCTTAGGAAAGATGCAGCACTCATAAGCCTCTATCCTATATCTGCATCCCCTCCAGCCCAGCTGGCACCATGGTAAACATGGGACATTTTCCCCACTCCTTCCATTACTTCCGTGTCCTTAAGGCATCTCTGGATGCCTAGATGGGCCCCTGGGTGTAGATTTTATAGGAGGTGGAGGGCCCCCTCCATGATGAGGGATAATTTAATATGGGCAAAGAGGAACAGTGTCCAACATCCGCACGAAAGCGGCACGTGTTTGGGGGCGGGGAGTGCTGATGGGTACTGGTAGAGGGTTGAGACGTGCAGCAGCTAATTAGCGGCGGGGTGGCGGCGAGTCCCTCCCCAGGGCCGCGTGCCAGGAGCTGCCGGCCGGGAGGGGATCTGGCTGGTGAGCCACAGCCCCGGGAAGCCGCACTAGCCGAACGCAGCTGGGCCGGCAGGAAGCCCGTGCCAGGGAGCGACACGCCCCCCCCCCCGCTGGACTCAGGACTGCCTCCCAGGGACAAGCAGCCTGCTTCGCACCTTACCTGTCAACGGGCAGCCACGCCGTATGTTGGGGGCCCAGGAACACCCGGGCGTTTACGGGGTTCTGCTCGCTCTGTGTCACCGTCACGCTGTGATCCGTCGTGGGAAATCCGGGGGAGTAGAGTGGCATTACCGACACGGCCCGGAAGTGGGCCTTTTCCAGGCTGATCCGCGGCTTGCCGGGTTCAGCCCCTGTTTCCAGACCACTCCAGTTTTCATCCTGATGTCTCCGTTTCGCTCGGTAGAAATGGGACCGTGCGGTTGCGGTAACCGTGGTGACCATCTCCTGGCCACGCCTCCACCCCAGACACACCTCAGCCCATTGGCCCAGCTGGGACCAGCACCCCTGGGAGAGAGGGGGGGACAGAAGCCAAGCCTGGGCAGCCGGAGAGATGAGGCCCAGGCGCCTGACCTGCGCAGCTGTGGGGGACGAGGAATGGAGGGGGGGGGGACAATTAGGGAGACGGGAGCTTGGAGTGGGGCTCACCTGTCAGGCGTCAGGGTGCCGATTCAGCCGCTGCCAGCGTGGCAGCCAGCAAAACCCGGCTAACAAACCCAACACACCTGTCACACGGGCCCAGCCTGCCCACTCACCATCACCCTCTCGTGGGGCGCTTTCGGAACGGAGCAGGGCGCCCACCCCAGAACCGCAGCTTACTCACGCCACGCAGAAACAGGCTCGGCCCAGATGGCGGAGAAACAATGGCACACCCCGGTCAGAACTCCTGAGGGTCTGTCTGGGTCTGGATGCAAGGGAGCCAGAGGACCCGACCCGGTAGCAGTGCCGTGTAGACTCAGAGTGGGTCCAGCCGGCGCGGTAGTGGCGTGACAAGCCCTGGTTCTGTCTTCCGACGGCGAGCATCTCATTCTAAAGCGGAACTTAAACGTCATAAATGCAGGAATCGTGATTAAAGAATGGGGGGTGGGCAGAACGCGGTCTCCCGTGCTGGAAAAAGGCGGCGAGCCGGGGGTTACTGACGTCTGCGTTAATCCACTTAATTCCCCCTGGAGGGGGAGGCGGACGGCGTGGTGGCGGCGGCTGTAATGTTCGCCGCGTTGTAATGTCGATCATTTGAAGACGAAAAGAGTTATGGAGACAGACAGATCAGTGTGCGGTCGCCCCGTCAAAGCGGAGCGAACCTTTAGGGCATGTCTTCCGGAGATGGAGATGGGGCGAGGCGAGCAGGGTGGGACTTTCCGGAAATCTTGTGCCGCTGACAATAGTACGTGCCTTCGAAAATTAATCTGAAAGTGCGGCAACTGTACAGACGTACATGCACATGCATAAACTGTATGCACACACGTGCATGCGCACACACACACACACACACGTGGGCATGCACAGACTCGCATACCTATCTAAATGGGGACTGTCCATTTATTTCTACGGAAACACCCTAATGCCAATCACGACACCCTTAACCCCTACCCAGCCCTAACCTAAACCGTAAGTACCCAAACAAGATACAAGACTTTTGGCATTTTTACTTTTTTTGGGTTGCATTCACAGATTTTTATAAAAATTTAGGTTAATGGGGATCTGAAGAAAGTTTCAGGTTTTACCACACTTTGGGGACATTTTGGTACCCAAATGTAATCTATGCAAAGCCACACACACACGCAGGCATGCACACACACACACACACACGCATGCACACACACACACGCACGCGGCTCCTCCCCTGGCCCACCACTGCTCATCCTGGCCCATTGTTCTCTATCAGTGTACAAGCCTGATTCTTGTAATTAGCTGTCAGCACAGCCGGCAGCAGCTTAGCGCTGTCCGCTCGAATCACACTAATGAAATGCAATCCACTCAAACGTCCTGGATGCATATCCGTAACAGCACCACATGGAGGGCGTGCCGGGGGGGGGGGGGGGGGGGGGGGGAAGGGGGGGAGGGGGGGGGGGGGGGGGG
>JAODKL010000040.1:3035699-3051234 GCA_026780765.1 Petrocephalus schoutedeni
GGCTGAAATGGGGGTTTAGGGGATAAACCAACAAAACAAATGAAAAGGGCTTTTCTTCTAATAGGAAAGTCCTGCTAAGTCTACATTTCCACATCAGCTTATCAGCTTTGCTTTCTCCAATCAACCCCCCCCCCCACACCCTCACTCAATAAAATGATCAAGAACAACCGAGGAGAGCCATCCAACTAAAGTAACCTGCTTCTGCAAACAGAGCGAGTGCGCTAATCCAGGGGGTGGGACGGGAACAAGTTGTCTAACAAAGCACAGAGTCCCGAGCCGCGAGCCATCACAGACGCTCAGTGTCGTGTCCGATCTTTGGCCATTAATCTGGTACCAAATGTCCAGAGTGTGACAGGAGTTTTATTACAACCCGATTCTGAGTTTTGCCCCAGATTCCACCCATGTTTTATCCCTGTTTGGTCCTCCGGTGCACTCCTGAAATAAGATACCTAATCACTGCGCACTTCACATCTCCCCAGTCCGGACGTCCCCCCGAGGGGAAATCAAGACTAGCCCCACTGAAAGTTGTCCAGAGCCACTGGAAGATGCCACATCCTGCCGCTCCGCAGACAGCCAATCGAATGGAGTTAATCAGCAGGAGAAGCTGGCAGGGCCTCCATGGCGCTGGGAAAGGTAACCGATGGCAACAGGGAGACTGGTGTCTCAGAGGTACAGAGAGGCTATATCTGCTCCATAATAGAGTTCACCTCTATTATGCCGTATTTCCCCTTTTATTACATTTTCTGCTTGCAATTGTGTGCGGCCGCAGTAGCGGGCAGCTCTCCTCGCCCGTCCCCGAGCAGGAAGTACTTAAAGCCGAGGTTTTCAGGCCTTTTCAGGAGCACAGAGAAAGGACTCCAGCGCAGAGTCACGGCCAATTCACATGCTAATCCTGAGTCCTTTACCCTGACTCTGATTAACTCCCCCTCAGTTAATAGTTTCCCTGTTAACAAAGATTTATCCCCCTTTTCAGACCCGTTTAGGGGGAGGAAGGTTGTACAGGGGGGGGGGGGGGGGGGGCTTGTGGTTAACCTTACAGTAAAGCCCACTCAGGATATAATACAATCTGCCATCTTCAGGAGCTAATCCAAGGAGCAGATGTTGGACAGGACTACTGCCCTTCCGCGGGGAGGAGGCAGGGTATAAAGGAAGGGAGGAGGAGAGCCAGAGGAGGGCAGGGGAAGGCAGGGGAGGGGAGGGGGGTATTTCTTCTCATTTTGTTTACTTCTCTCCATCCGGCCTTAGGTACATTTTCATCGGTGGATGGGCAGGGGACACGTGATGTTAGAATTTGGTGAAATTTGGCTTTTTTCTGAGTTCCCTGCTTTACGATGTAATCCGAGCGCCACGATCATGGGGCCGCCCCCCAGGGGCCCCCATCATCAATGCCGGCCCAATTAAATGAAAGCGCTAACGCTCAGGTGCAGCCAATCACAGCTGGGGCTCGGGTCTGACCCGATGGGAGCCCCGGTCCCGGTCCAGCGCTCCTGCTGGCACGCCCAGGCTCAACTCGGTGTTTCCCGCCAAGCCGCTGCATGGGGCAGCTGATTCTTATTTGACTGGAGCTGGGCGGGGCATCGGATCCCCTGAAGAACCTTAAAGGGGCAGCAGGGATTCATTTTATTATGCCAAGTTGGCAGAGTCTGTGCCTTTTGGCTGAAATCAGTCGGGCTGAGGAAGAGGAGGAGCCTTAAAGCACCTTGTCATTCCGGGATCCTATCAGTTATGGGGTGTCAAACCCATTACTGCTCACTGTGAAGTGCAGCTATTCTTCACAAGAATTCTAATAAATTCTAATAAAATGAAAAAGATGAGGTTGCCAAGGTGAGACCCAGCTATTTGCTCTGGGTAATAGGGAGTTACTGTTACACGTGGAGGGTGAAAGGAAGCAAACACTGAATGCTGTGGGCAACAGGAAGTTGGTGATTTACACGCCAAAAATAACAAGAAGTTTGAGTGTTACGCGCAGAAGGTAACAGGAAGTGTCAACTTTACATGTTGAGGGGGGCATTAGGATAATACCAAGGACCTCTGAAAAATTTGGGACATAATTGGATGGGTCTGTGTTGGGGGCCCAATACGATATGCTTTAATGGGGGCCAAAATCTCTAGTGATGCCCCTGGGTGAAGGCAACAGGTAACAGGAAGTGAAAGCTTTAAATGCTGAAGGTAACAGGAAGTGTGAGCCTCAAATGCTGACGGTAACAGGAAGTGTGAGCCTTAAATGCCGAAGGTAACAGGAAGTGTGAGCCTTAAATGCCGAAGGTAACAGGAAGTGTGAGCCTTAAATGCTGAAGGTAACAGGAAGTGTGAGCCTTAATTGCTGACAGTAACAGGAAGTGTGAACCTTAAATGCGGAAGGTAACAGGAAGTGTGAGACTTAAATGCCGAAGGTAACAGGAAGTGTGAGACTTAAATGCCGAAGGTAACAGGAAGTGTGAGACTTAAATGCTGAAGGTAACAGGAAGCCTAACTTGCATTTTACGTGTAATCTGTGTGCCTGCACTGTTTCCCACATCCCTCCTTTATTTTCACTTTAGCTCTTCCTGTATTCAAGCACGGCGCTACTGCACATGGCCAGTACCTCCGCAGCAAATATTACCCATAATTACGAAAAGCACTTCCGGAGGTCCTGCCACGGATTACAGCTAATGGATGACAAATTAGCAGAGTGTTTATGGCAAAACATTCCTGCAGTGGGAGATACCAGTGCAGGAACTTACACATGTGGCCAGCTGTTTCTGCCAGCTCAGCACGGGCCGTAAAAGCAGAGTATAGATACACAGATGTCGAATTTACCCATTTTCTTCTTCATCCTGGCTCTGTGTGTATATATACTCCTGCACAGCTGGATACACACTGCTTAAGGGACCTTCCCCAGGTGTGAGTACAGCTCCACTCCCGGCTTTTGAACCCGCACCCTTCCGCGCAGATGTTGCGGGCTGCGTCCTCCTCACCACACCGGTGCCCATTTACTGAAGGCCAGTGACAGGGAGGACCGTGCCACCGAGCTCATTACAGGGCAGCCAGCCACGGGGTGGCCTCACCCGCTTCCCATTAGCTGACTCTATCGATTCCCATTGGGCTAAATCGGCCTGTGACTGGCAGCGCACATTAATCCCCCCTGCTACGGGTCTCTGAACCTTGTTAAAGCACAATGGAGGAGAATGGAAAGATCCGGAATATCAGCAACCGCGAAACAAAAAACGTTTACATGCAGACATTTTTATACTATAGGAAATTAAGCATTAAAACTACAAATGAAAAGACTACAAACCGATTTCTTTTACCGCAATGCAAAAAAAACAGAGAAATTCTTGAAGGGTTAACCCCATCTACTCTGGTCCCCCTGCAAAAGAGTTCTTTATGTCATTTTCATTTATCATTACAGATGGTCCCCGAGTCATGATGGTTCAACTTAGGATTTTTCGATCTTATGATGACGATGGCAAAATGACAAAATTGTAAAGGTATTTTAAGTTTCGCGTGGCAGGCAAATGTACCTCACTCTTGCACGTGATTGACAGACTTCTGTTGTGTCTGTGTTAGAGCGCCTATTTCTTTCTGTGTTTTTAGTGTTTCAAACCCTGTCTTGACTTACGATATTTGCAAGTTATAATGGGGTCATCAGAACGTATCTGCATCATAAGTCGGGGACTACTTATTTTTGTAAGTCCTCTCCAGTGCCTGTTGTAACAAATCAGCCACTGCCCCTACCCCAACCCCCCCCCCCCAGTAACTTTGTCAGCTAAATGTTCCTTGGCATGTACAGTGACACGCTCTTCCAATTTACATCGAGGGCTGAAAAGACACCCAAAAAAAACTAACGCCTAAGGTGGCGCCACATTAAACTGCGACCGGGCAGTGTTGCAAAATATATGAACACTACTTATTGGGGTGCCCAAAAAACAGCACTATCACGCCGCGTGCCATGAACAGCCCCAACTTTCACATCTTCCTCTCCCTTCCTTCCGACCATTCAGGTGGGATGTGGCGAGATGATTAGCCAATTAAAGATGAGAACAACGCAGATCCAACAGGCTTAGCATGAAGCCACAAGAGAGCTATGGGAAGATGGTGGCGCAGGAGGTAGTGCTATCATTCGGCAACTGGAGGGTTGCAGGTTTGAGCCCCAGTTCCTCCTGACCCCATCAAAGTGTCTTTGAGCAAGACACTGAACCCCAAATTGCTCCCGGTGTGTAGGTTGGCGCCTTGCATGGCAGCCTCCACCACCGGTGTGTGAATGTGTGTGTGGATGGGTGAATGTGAGGCAATTTGTAAAGCGCTTTGGTGAAAAGCGCTATATAAATGCAGTCTGTTTACCATTTAGCTAAAAGAGGAGAATTTAGGTGAGTCTGCCTTGCTAATAAGGCAGAGGAACAGCCAAAAATGAAGTGCTAAATGAGGACGCAGAGTCCCAGTCAGTGAAAATGCTCACAGACAGAGTTGCCCTGTTTCTTACACAGCGCAGGCAGGTGGGCCCACACTGTCGCCATCTCCTACTGCACTTCTTCCCCAGATCTCCCCAGCTGTTCCCTCTCCACTTGCTCCAGCTACCTCTCCGCTCCTCAGTCGTCCCCCCCCCCCCCAGCAGATCTCAGCCACTACCTCTAGGCCTTCGCTGTCATTAAACGTCAGTCACTGCAGGGTCTGAGTCAACCGTGGATCTGAGTCGCACAGGCACTGCCCATCCCAGTGAATAGTATTAAAGTATTCAAGTATCAAAGGACTCAAAGCCATCTGCCAAACCTGCATCCTTACCAATTAAGGTTAAGAATAAGGTTAAGGCCCATGTCGTGTATTAGCATACATTTTCATAAAATGGCTGATTACCTTTAATTGTCTGTGCCGACACTGGCAAAGAACCCTCACAGGAACTTGACATATGTGTTTTTTTGTATTTGGCTTGTTTTTAGGTAATCTTCAGTTTTATGTGATTCAGTTTTTTAGTCAGTTTTTAATTGTTTTTATATTTGGCTTTCAACACCGGTGCACGCACAACTCCCATCCACAGCTCCCGATCCTGTAGTGATTCTGTAGTGATCCTGTAGTGACTGCCACACCAGCATCTCCAACATCGCTTTCATTATTAACTCCTTTGCCTTTCACACTTAATAATCTGGGGCCTATTTTTCCGGAAAAATCCGATATCGCATGGCTACAAATTTTAGTCATGTTTTAACACGGTGCATATTTAATCCAATTTAAATATTTAATTTGGAACTTTGCTGAGATGCCAAAAGTGCTGTAATTAATTCACTAGAGACTTTCCTGATATACTGCATGCATTGGGAAGCGGGGGGGCAAAATGGCCCGTCTGCTTGGTGACATCATCAGTATGCGCCTCTGATGGCGATTTCTGGTGACATTCCGTCTGCTGCGAAACTTGCCACTTCTGTGTCGGACGGGAACATTTTCAGCATGCTTCTTCGAAGAGCTGTATGCTAGTAACATGCACCACATTACTCTCTCGTGCTACAGGATGGTCCCTTCGGCCGACTTCCTGAATGCGCTTAACTCGTCACTCTGTGTTATTTCATAGACCTCTGAATAAAAGCTTTTGTCAAACAAATACTTCCATCTGTTTTACATAAACACTCATCCACTACGAGATGGCTGGGGGCCCAGAGCAGTTTGGGCCACTGGCTGAGACTCGAAAGCCGGTATGAATGGAGATGGTGACGTCACTGTTTGTCACATGTGTGACCGAGACGCACCGGTACCTAAAGCAAGAGGAATGTTCCATTTCTTCCTTTTCTCCCCGAAACACTCTTCAGTTTTAATTTGACAGGAAACTGGACATTAAGTCATACTAATATCTGAATATGCTAAAAGAAATATTTATGTCAGATTTCATGCTTCCATTTCAGTAAATAGTGCTAGCATATTTAAGGAAAAATATCTCCATCTGTTATTTCCAGATATATGGGATTTAAATTGAACGTCTTCATACAACAATGATCACTCTTTTTCCCAAAGTGAATGCATTATAGACATCACATTGCTTATTTACATAGCAATATGTGTGAACTATAACTGCCGGTCTGACTTGGCTTCCGAAATAAATGACGTGACATTCTGTGCTAGACGTCAGCGTACAGCGTACAGTACTAAGCTCACACTATTAAAACCACCAGGTCCAGCTCCACTCTCTCTCTGCCTGTGCCCCTCTAACTGGAATCACACCATCCATCCCCACACATACTCAGCCAGTATCCACAGGGACACCCATATCTCTTGCATTCCAGCTGGGGTGCCAGTCTGTCACAGGGCACGCTCACGTTCACACAACATGTAAACCAGAGGCAGCGATACATGCACTGCAGCACACAAACTACGCACGCGCATAGCAGGGGTTTAGGGCTGGGCTGTGGAGGTGTGCCTATGATCAGAAGGTTGCCAGTTCAGTTCCCATGGTTGCCAGAGTCATGTCACCGTTGCCCCCCTGAGCGAGCAAGGCCCAATTTCTCTGGGGACTAACTGAGCAGGTCGCTCTGGCAGAAAAATAAGTGGTTAGGATTTGAACTGTCAACCTTGAGGTGAGAGGCAACTGTGTCACAGATAATTACAACTAAATATAAATGTAAATATGTAGCTGGGCGACAAAACTCCCCACTGGTCATTTTCCACGTTAACCTCTCTGAGTACTTGGTTCAGTTTATCTAGCCGAACAAGAATAAACACACCGCAGACAGCCAAGCTACACAGGACAGAGCACAAACAAACTCAAAGACAGGAGTGAAACATACCCACAATGCACCAGTTCAGGAGGCAGTCGCCGTACGGGCCGCGAGCCCCAGGGGAAGGCACACTCCTTTGCCGAATGTCCTTAGAAACAGATTTTAGGGGTCCGTCACCAACAATGCCACCCGTGCTTTAATTTAATGATAACTTCAAGACACAGAAAGACCCGCACCACCCCCCACCCCAACCCCCGGGTTGGTTGTGAGATGCAGTACTTTGATTCGGAACATGCCCCCCAGAGTATTCAGTTGTCGGCCACTGTTTTCTTTAACACCCCGCCCCCCAGAGGAAGGCCGCTTTGTTTTTCCATCTTTGATGCACCAGTAGTCACGCAGAGGCATGGTGCGCCTCTGCTCTTGTAATTTGACAGGCTAGCCTTCGGTGGGCGTCGCACGCTCTCCCGGCAGCGTAACGCACCGGGGGACCCTGCGTAGGTCAGTAACAAGCCCGTTACCCAGCATCACGATCTGTCCCCCTGCCCCACGTGGCGGGGACTGGGGACGCAGTCGGATGGTGGCTCATTGTCAGCGAGGCCCCGAAGGCATCTGAAGTTGGCCACAATGCACATGGGTCACCATGAGATGGTCTTTCTTGTTGTTTCAAACACAAATTCACCAGGGGAGCCAGGCACAAAACTCTCCCCTTCTGAAGCTGGAACTTGGGACGTTATTACATTTTGAGTAGTTTTCACTCTCATTACTTCTGAAGCTGGGACTCAGCTCATTATCACACTTTGAGTAGTTTTCACTGTTATTACTTCAGAAGCTGGGATTCAGCTCATTATTACATTTTGAGTAGTTTTCACTCTTATTACTTCTGAAGCTGGGACTCGGCTCATCATTACACTTTGTGTAGTTTTCACTGCTATTACTTCTGCAACTGGGACTTGGGTGGTCATTACACTATAGTTTTCACTGCTATTACTTCTGAATCTGGGACTTGGGTCGCTATTACACTGATTAGTTTTCACTGTTGTTACTTCTAAAGCTGGGACTTGGCTCGTTATTACACTTTGACTAGTTCTCATTGTTATTACTTCTGAAGCTGGGACTTGGCTCGTTATTACACTTTGACTAGTTTTCACTGTTGTTACTTCTGAAGCTGGGACTTGGCTCGTTATTACACTTTGACTAGTTCTCATTGTTATTACTTCTGAAGCTGGGACTCGGGTCGTTATTACACTGAGCTTGTAAACAACAACAAACAGACAAGCTTGTCCTCACTGTGTACAACCAAAGACACGTGCTTCAGGTGCACTGGCTAATATTCCAGCAGCCAGTCACTCTGACCTGCGTACATCACACTTCCTCTAACTATAACAGACAGGGCTTAATGCTACCAGCCAAGGAATCAGACGAGAGCTTCTTCAAAAGAATAATAATTAGAGTCCGTTTACCATGTTCCTAATTGTAATAATTAGCCACAGGAGACCAGACCGGAGTGGGAGTGTTCTTGGTGTGGTCTGGTATGTCGTGGGGTGTTTGCCTTTAGTATTTTCATACTTTGACATATCTGATCACTCTGTGCACACTCCCTGCTGGGTCATTCAGTCCACAGTGTCTAAGTGTCCAGATTACCACTTCCCAGGCACATGTAACTCAAAGCAGGGTACAGCAATGAACACAAAACCTGCGTACAAATAAATATTTTGATTAATTACACAATTCAGATAATTTATACACACAAAAGAAATTATTTTGAAATGTTTTGGTGTATTATTAAAATCTATCAATTCCTCGGAGTAAAGAGATTTCAGAATTTCATTTTGCAAAGGTCAGTATTGATGTAAACTATCAATTTAGCATCTTTACACAGTTTTATTAATTAATTCGTTATTGTGGAGTCCGGTGAAGGGGAAATTATATGGGGCTCTTAGTTTTTTGACATACTTTATAAATATCCGTTGACCGTGGAAAGTAGGCTATATAAAGGATCGTGGTGCGATTTCCCGCGTAAAACCCAGGCTTCGGCTTCCTAAGAACATCGACTGCAAGAAGGTAAAGCTGAACTTTTTCGAGCTTGCATATTGATAGGCAGAAATATTTAGGGCCTAATTAAAAACACATTGTGAGGGTAGCGTGGATTTGGAAATTTAAAACGGAAAACTGGGGCACCGTTACAGAAACGGTTTTAAATAGCCCGCTTCCCTCTTTCATGAAAACAGCGGCTTGTAGACTGTATTCTTGCTTATTTGTTTGTTTTTAATATACTTAAGACGCTTGAAAATGCAATGTAATGAGGAGGAGACTGGAGTGTGTGTTTATTTAAGTCTTTCCTTTCACGAATGACTGCCTCTTCGAGTATTCTTTAGCCTATATAATATAATCCAACGTCCTGCTAGCACACATTTTTTAGCAAAAGATTATATATAATCTAGTATAAAGGCCTCTCGACTGAGAAGACTGTTTTGAGGTTTCCGTCTTATTTGCTAAATCGGCCACAAAGCTTGTTGCAGTCCTGCATGGAGATTTCAGTGTCGGGCAGGACGCTTGCCGGGGGGCACGGAAAATAATTTTCGAGCATAATTGCACAAACAGTACGTATATTGAATATATAATCAGACACCATTTGATGCGGTATGTCATCAAGAAATTATGTTGATAAGTAATTAGGACCCAATACATGTCGTCCAGGATGGTTACCCGAAAGTGGTTTCATCTTCTGGCCACCAGTAGCATTGAAACGCCGAGAACTATCCGTATCCGTAAAATTTGACATTTTGAAGACGGGTATATTTCATCAGGCTTTGATTTATTATATATTAGCAAGTATAAGACGTGCTTTGTGAGTTCAAGAAAGTTAAGGCAAACCTATGCCTGAGTGATTTCAATCAGGGCGCTTCCATCGGGACTGATACGAACTGTTTTTGTATGGGTATGAAAGCAATTATCAGGGTTAAAAGTTCGGCGGCTTGGCCGTCTTAACGCGCCCATAACAGTCGCACCGTATTCCAGTTAACACGTCACATGTCACGGTTTATTCCCTGGACCCAAGCCCGGTTATACTGGTATCTCGTTTCTGTAAAGTATTATCACATTAAGTTTGATTTCCTTTTACTTGCTGTATTCCAGTTGGAAGCGTTATGTAAGCTGTCACTTTGTCTCCGTTTTGCCTGCAGTTACACTTCACGTGTCGGACGGACGATGCGCTTCCAGGTCGGCTGCATGATGTTACTCCCGAAATAGGGACCATGGTGTCATGTTACCCGTGAGTTACATCCAGGGCAGCTCCCTTGGGTGACATAGGCGCCCGCCTTGTGCGCCAGCTTCTGGGGGGCGCCGACTTGCCACGGGGGCGCCGGCGGTAATTCTCGCCTAGGGCGCCACGTCGGCCAGGACCGGTACAGCCTACACTGATAATTGACGCGGGTGTTAAGACTGCGCTGACAATGACAGGCACACAGTAGACGGCTTCGCGATATTCATGCAGTACATCACGCCAAGCATTAGAAAGCACCTACATACCATGAAGATTTTGCCTTTTTTGTTTTTCTAATGCAAATAAAGGAAATAGCCTACGTATGTTATGCCGACACATTTGCAATGTCAACATTTTTGTGGGAGAAAAAACCTAAAGAGGTGATGATATCGTTGGGCACATTGTATAATCGTCTTATACATTTATTACATTTCTCATGCAAATAGAATGTAATACGAATTCCTTATCATCGTAACTTCTGAGACGCTTGCCGTTTAACTCTGTAACAGCAGAAGGTGAGAGTAAGAAAGGCGCTAGACTCATTTCCATTTTCTCACGGCATGCATATTTGTTATTTCTCCGATTTGTTGTACAGTGACCTCCTAATGCGCAACGAATATAGTTGAACGGATTTATGGGGAGTGTAGTTTCATGACAGGTAAACATACAATCAATTTAGGCTGATTTCATTCGCAAAAACCTACATTTACCACAATGCTGCTTAGAACCACCTGAAAGTCTTAAGACGCTATTTAAAATGCAAGCGCTATTAAAATACACCAGCTACCTCAATTCATTCATCTTAATTCTTTCAGTTATGAATCCACTATTTACTTATTTTTCTATTTCTTTAATTATTTTTTTCTTTAATGTGCGCTGATGCTCGTGAAAACGATCGAGTCTTATGTTTGTATAGTTTCGAACTGCTATAGTTATATGCTCAGTCGTGTAGGTATGTATATTACGAACATGATTATGCACAGAATATCTCACTGTTCGTGTTAAAGGTTCGTCAGACGTTATGAAAGACGCTGTTCAAAAACTGTTCACAAGTAAAATTATAGGCTGTGATGATACCCATAACTTTCGTTCATTGTTTAAAGTATGTTTCCTTCCTATTTCTTACAGACGTGAATAATTACATGTGGATTAAGGCAAACTGCTTAATGTCGAATTTGTTAGCGCTGAAACACCACAAAACCCCGTGTTCCCCCCTGTAGCTTGACTGTGGCGCATCTTAAAAATTCAGGCATTAGATTTATGCAACATTTGGATTTTGCTGGAGAAAAAGTTTAGTGCTGTCATCAGGTATGCGAATTCCCGAAAATTGTTTGTTGTTTTCCTATGTAATTAATTTGCTACTGTTTTCGCTGACATTCCCTGTACACTGTGGAGAATGTAATATAGTTACATTAATCAACTTAATAAACAAAACAATCATTCAGCAAAAGGTCAGCTAATGCATTATGGTACTAACAAGCATCGGTGGACGGATTGTTTATAGACAGTAAAAGGTTGTTGGAAGGAAAGTTCTAGGGTAGTCGAAAAATTGTATTTTCACACAAACCTTTTGCGCTTAGGAACTGGAGAAATTTGTACAACTTCTGGATGATAGATTTTAAAGTTACATTTATTGCAATAGTTCGCGTGATATTATATAGCGTTTAGGCTACCACATTAAAGATTAACCCTAAATATGCGAAGAATATAACAACTTTTTACCTAATAAGCGGCATATCTATAGTTTACCCGTAACTGGAAATTTTACATTTGCTTTAAAAATAGTTATATAATGCGTGGATTTAACTGATGACAACAGACATTGCTCCCTGTGGTTTGGAACTGAAGATATTGTTAGCTAAGTGCAAGAGTAAACTTGAAAATCAGAATTTTGTCTTTAAACTTTTCTTACACTTGCCTTGCGTATTGACTTCTGTCAGCTTCGGGTCACCTTATGAGGTCATCATGCGTCAGCCCACCAGAGACATTCCGTATTGCGGTCAGTAAGGGTGTCGTATTATAACGGAGGATGGAGCAATTTTTATCTGCGAATTTTTATCGTTCGTAGTTTCAGTTTAAAAAAAACGAAAGCAAAGCAAGTTCCTTAATAAACAATAGAATAAATAAGTTTTAAACACTGATAAACTGTTATTTTTATGTAGTGTTCTAATGCCTGTAATGGGAATATATAAATGGCACCTTTAAACCCCATAATATTATTTAAAAATATATTTCCTGCGTACCATATTTGTTAGAAACTGGTCTTGCAATACCGTTCTTATACGGTAAGAAATTAAAGTACGATTAAGCGGTGGTGCATTCGTTTTAAGTAACTTACTGTTGTATCCTAAATTCCTTTTCTTGTTGTTGAATTGTACTGTCTGGCACTTTTTGAGTTAAAACGAAACCAAACGTATAATCTTTCAAGATTTGTGCGTCAGTGGGCATTGAACAAGATGTGTAGTTTGTTTTTGCTTATTGAGTTATTTGGATAAAGCAATTTCTACATCGCGTTGACCTAAGTTGAAAACCACGATTTTCGTTAACATTTAAATATCGGCATACATCTTAAGCCTATACTGAACACTAAGCGTAAATCTAAAACAACGAAGCCTTAAATATGCAGCATTTAGTGGATGTTTCCCCTTTTTATAATGGACCTCTGTCTGGCGCTTTTAAATACGGTGCGATTTCATATTTGTTGTAGTCTGGAGTTTCCTGACAATGACAGTAGTACGCGGTGTTTTACGGTCATATTTAATCTAGATCGATGGCTTTCTGGACACTTTTCCAAGTCGCTAGTGAAAGACTGGCCACCTTTCGGATAATAAAATGTTAGTTGAGGGGCAGGCAGGCTTAAGCAGTAAAAAGCGTGTCCCTGTGCCGACCTTCGGCACCGCTCCCTCTCTCGGGCCATCGCGCGCGCGCAGCCGCCCCTCACACCGCCCTTCTAAAGAGGGCACTGATGTGGAAGCAGTTAACCGCTTCCGGTCTAACACTTCATCGGAAGGATTTGATTCCCAGAAATTCCGAGGGGAAGGTAAAGGGCAAACCTTGAACTTATTATCGGGTTAAAGTCGGGCTTCACAGCAGTGACAAGGAACAGGCTTCACACTCTTTTTGTGAATGAATCCCGTGGAAGCCATCAGACAAAAAAGCACCCATAAAGCATGCACCCCTAAACCCGGAGTTTACCGCCCTACACGCAAACTTTAATTAAATAAACACGGTGCCTAACTGCAGCCACGGGGCAGCGTAGCGCTGTAGCTGAACAAATGAGACCAAATGCTGGGCGCTCCTTTAAAAAGGGGCTTCGCAGTTTGAGCCTTAGATTCATTTTCTGCTGTAGATTAACTTTTCTCTAGTTAAAAGCAACCATTCCATGGCGCATGTGCATTGAATTATATTGAATTATATATTTGTCTGTCAAAACCTGTCAGAGAATCCTAATGTCTGCTTAATTACATGGTAATATTTGATATTTATAGTTTAATCCTTTAATACCACGTAGCAATTTTGTTTTGAATATCCCCTTTTTCGAAACCACTTGTATTGGCGTCATAATCACCCGACGCTTTGCTTTTTGTGTTCAGATGAGAGATGAACCAGTGACTCGGAGGGAATGTAAACCGGGAGCTGATTGCGAGCGCGTCGGGAGGAGTAGCAGCGGGATGCTGCATAAGCCTGCCAGGGGCTGCCCGTCTCGTCGCAAAGAAATATCTGTAGAGCGCAGCTTGATCACGACCTGATAGCACTGTCGCTGAGGGAGGCTGTAACACTACAGACAAAACACATGCGAATTCCCGGTGCTTAAGGACAAACTGCATTAAGCACTAATCAGCGCGACTGGCTCCGAATAGATCGGGAACGGGGGATGAGAGCTTCCGTTTAAACGACAATTGTCTGGGAGAGAAAAGAGGTCCGCAGCACGGCGACGCGAAATAAAAGGAAAACCCACAATGTAAGCGAGGTGTTTGATTTCCGCCCCGTATTAGACCTTTCTTCGGAAAACAAGCTCAAACTTAAGAGCTGATCGCTGCAAGGGGAAATCAGGTAAGTTATAATTTATCCACAGGTGTTGATTTTTTTTTTCTCTCTCCGCGGCTGTTTGAGTCGCAGGATTTAGTCTGCTGATTGATTTCCGCTTGGCCGCTGCTCGCCGTATCACTTTTCATACGCGCCAGCAGATACGGCGCACATGCACCGCGATGTTTAATGTATAAGCCAACCATATTCCAGACATAGGATGCACGTGATAAATATGCATGTATTCAATTAAAAGTATTACAGAAGATTTTATTTGCATACTGTTGTAGAAGCTTAACAAGCCTTCTCGTGTGTTGTGAATTTACAAAAACGGAAATACAAGCCTATTGTACCAGATGTGTTATTATTATCATTATTATTATTATTATTAATACAACTACTGCTCTTATTATTACAGTTGGTGTCGTTCGAATTCCTACTCTCTTTACTTTCTTAAAATAGTAATGTCAAATTTTCTTGTCATTAATGCGCAGCTGAAGTGCTGGATAATATCATGGAAATTGCTAGGCTAATATGAAGTTAATTTACATTTTATAGTTGATCTTCGGACTCACCCCGGGACCTGGGGTCTTTTCCAATACAAAAGCATTGAGATCCTTTAACTCATTTAATCCGAGGCGCGGCTGGGGTCGCCTTTTATCCGCTGTGGGTTGTCTTCAGTTGCGTCTTCCGCCCGATTGGCTGTCCGGTCGACGCTAATTGTGCAAAGATCGTTTTTTAGGTCTGGTGTATTTTATGCCAAACAGACAATTGCCGCAACAAGACAAACCTGTCTCGTCTCATGTGACAATGGAAGACAGGACCACTATACTTTTAATTAGGGCATGCCTGAATATCCAACGAATGGTAGCGTTACAAAGCGCACGTCAAGACTTATTAACTAGAATTAATACTCTAGGGCAACGCGGTTGGCGCGAGCTGTCCCGCATTCTCCGGCACCCATAGAAATAACACTATTTACAGCCAGACCTATAGGTTTGAATGCCCTTTCAGGTTTCAGTAAGATCGCCCGTTGCGTGATATGGAAGTGATATATCACTATATTACAAGCATATAGTTGTAGGTCTATTGTAAAAGTCCTGCATATTATATACTCCTGCAAGAGTCTTACTTATTTTTCACATGTCTTTTGTGAACAAAATTTTAAGTCAGTGTGAACATTCAGTGTAATTTAAAACTGAGTAAAACGCAGGGCATACTTTAGGGATCGAGTGTTAGGTGATATGCCTATTACCTATGCGCGCTATGCCTATCCGTGCCTATTACATCCATCTTATAACCAAATAACCAAACACGTCGTTAAATTACATATATTCCTGAATTAGCGACACTACCAGATGAAAAGTAAAAACGTGAGAAGTAATTATAATTAAGCGGAAGCACCTATTAGTCTTTGCCCAACACGGATCAGCGGAAACTGGCTATGAGTGTATATCTTAATGTTTCACAGTTAAGTGTACCCATTAGAATGATATCACTTACGTTATCATTGCTAAATATCGTAGACTGGCAATTTTCCCGTGGACCGTCTAAGAACTACAGTCTT
>JAODKL010000040.1:3051319-3068110 GCA_026780765.1 Petrocephalus schoutedeni
GCATCTCTAGAGGATGGTGATGGGGGGGGGGGGCTTCTGATAGGCCTATCTAAGGTATTAGATACAAAGCTACATCGCGGCGTTTCATATCTATCAGGAGTGGGATTCAAACCAGCCTCCTTCAAATTCTAAGTGCGTTTGCACCTGCCCTCCCCCGGCGGCGCGGCCCCGCAGCTGTTCGCCGCATTAACAGGATGCACCCTCACCTTCTCCGGGATCTGATACAATGCCAGCGCTCACCGGCTTCTTCTCAAAGAGGGCAACACTTGTAAATCACCTGTTAACCTCACAGTTCGGCCATATCTGGGTGTCACAACGGACAAGTTAAGGAGGTGAATTCGAGAGAGCACACTGTGTACATTTTTATCCATTTTGTTTCTGTATAATTCCTTGTATTTCTTGGATAAATATTACAAGACCCCAGCTTGCAGAAAGCGTATAATGGATATAGACAAAATGCACTTAAGATGACTCCAATCCTGAGATATATGTAATGAAATCAATGTGCAAAGCACACCGCTATTAATAAAACATACCTGATATAAAGGACTAACGCGAAACTCGCATTCTGTTTAACACACTTGTGCGCTAACGTGCGTTCTCTGTTTCTCACATCAGCCAAAGCTTTCTGGAGCGCTTAACTGGCCACGGTGGCCGTATAACGGAAGGCCCTGCTGCTTTTTGTCATCCGTGTGGTTTTTTTTTAAAGTCTGCCGAATTGCGAGCTGTACGGAAACTGAGGGGAGAGGCGCCATAGCCTAGCAAAAGACACGGATAAGCCGGCTTTTTTCAGCATCTGCTGAAACTGGTTAGTCCATACTGTCACTTTCAGATGCTGGCACAAAATTCATGTCCTTCTGCTGTTCAGTGCAACAATATATTTTGTAGGGTACTGCGTGAGCAGTCAGTGAGGCCATTACTTTTGTTGGTCATGCAGTACAATATTATTAGGCCTATTATTATTGATATTATTATATAGTAAGATAAGAAGTAGTATCAATAGCACATATGTACATAACATTGTTGTATTGTACTACTTCTATTATCGGTTAATTTCGGAAAAAATGGTTCTCGTGTGAAATTAACCTATACTTAGTCGATTGAAATAATTTAAGACACTTCAAATCCAACAGGACATCGAGCGATATCAATCAAGGACACTCAACAAGTGCTGCAGGGATGAATATCGTGCCTCAGTTTGGAAAAGTTAACGTTCGTCATGGCTTTACAATGCGCAATGAAAGCGTTTCCCTCGGTTTATGCAATATCAGAATTAGATTTCCTCCTGAGAGTCGTTATGCCTGTCCATTAAAACAGGCGACGCGCATTAATTTTAGTCATATATATCATCAAAGCTAAGCGTTCGGGGGGTTTAATCTATACAAATATATGTATATGTTGGGGATTGTGTGTCAAGGTAAAGGATCAACGTGCCGGAAGGGGATTCGTTTAATTTGCGAGGTTTAGGCTTGCCTCTCAAATCGTCATAACGTGGCATACGTCTCAAACGCCGGTATAAATCTCCCAAATCAGTATGATAAGACCATTACTGTCATCACAAAATATATTGTTTTGTTTTCGAGAAGAAAAACGATGGCTTTTTGGACATCGTTTTCCTTCTCACTGTCAAAAAATTCAATTAAATTAAACAGAAAGAATGTAGGCCCAGGTTGGGGCTAATTGTAAGGAGACCCAGAAACCCCTTCATCAATTGAGATCAGAGAGGCAATTAAGGCCATTTTAAAGGTCTAATGAATAAGGTCGCCTCCTGATGAACGCAATCGCCCGCGCGTTACCCAAGCGACTTAATTGATTGGTCATCCGATTAAACATTTAAACATTACCTTTATAAACCATATTAAAATATTATTACGATTTATATATATGTATATATAGTAATAATCTTGTCTTAATAGAAAGAGATCACGACAAAAGTTAAAAAATAATCAGGTCTTATATATAGCGCTAGCTTTGCCTGTATGTCGCGCCAGTCTTTTAATGTCACATTTTTGTTACATTTTTAGAAATCAAGTACATTTGTTGTCATCGTTTTGAACATGCGCTCTCTCCTAATACCCGACACATCACATTACATCAACTTTAAATTCCAGTTCAGTCAAAACAGTAAAAATGAGGTTGTATGTATGAGTTTATGTGTGCGCAAAGTTTGAAGGCCAGTTTTAGAGGGGCCGAATTTGCGAAGGGAACAGAGGCCGATGTTTGAATAAACACGGATCCATATCTTGAAAAATCAATTTGCATGCTAATAATACCCATGGTAATCTACGGCAATCGCACCGTATCGTACTCAATTGTTATAGGTCTAAATATATTTTGCGCTCCTTTTCGAAGCATATAGTTCCATGAAATCTGCCATTTTGTGCAATATAAGCAATAGCTTTTAAGATCAATTAAGCCGTTGGCTTTTGCACGTCGTTCAGTTTTTCTTAATATTTAAAGTTGATAATTAGCACAAAGGAACGATTTCTTAGAATAGCAAAAGATAACTAATATCAAACTGCAGAATCAGCCAGAATTTTAATCAGCTGCCTCTAGTATTACATTCCCCTCACATTACACAAAAAATAACACGTTGTCAGATACAGAAAATTACGGACTATATCCGGTCTAAGAACCAATTATAAGAACCGTTTAATGTAAAAGTAAAAATGAGTAATTCGGTAAAATGCTCCCTTTTCTTAGACAGCAATGAAGCAAAAGTCCCGCGTTTCTTAACAAAACAGGTAAACCGGCCTTAGAGAATTGATTCAAGCTCTTAATGTAAGTGGATTTAATTAAAGATGTTCTTATTGTTTAAACTCACTTAAGTCGTATGCTTCCGACAGACACAGTTTAATCTAACAGGAGGCAATACGCTGAATATTTATGTGCTGAAAGCAGAGAAAGCTTTTGGTTTTGATGAAACTGTTTAATTATGTGATGTCAATCGGTTGTTTATGAAGACCCGGCGACCTTAGAGAATAGTACACGCCTGGAGCGTATAAGCATACATGATTTAGTTGGGTCTGCGTAGCTTTGTTGGCGTTGTTTTACACGACTCTACAATACACTTTTAAGAAGCGCTTTCACGGACGTCTCAATTGCTGCGCTTGTAGTTAGGCGCACGGGGGGCGGCGTAGGAACTGAAGTGGAGATTAGACCACGAACAGCAGAAGATCGCCGAAAACAAGATATTAAAATAAAACCCGATGAGATTCTGAAAGCCAAAATACTGTGCGGTTTGTAGTATTCCAATACCATTCGCCAAGTGGACTCGGCGTGTGCGGTACTCACAGTTCTCCAAATTCTCAAGCACAATACTCAAAGCTCTAAAATGAAACCTGATTTATTGATTTGTTTATATTCAGTTTTCACTATATTCACAACTCAGTCGCGACTAATTGCTCCAGTAGTTAAGTCATTTTCAAAATACAAAAGCGCGTTTACAGTGTATACTAGGTCTTTACACAGTTTTTACTATTTATAGCCTACAGTTACACCCCAATGCTTTGTGATGTCGGCAGAAATAGCAAATTAATTTTAGCAAAAGAGAAAGGTATGCATATCAATTGATACATGAATTAAACCAATAAATGGCATTAATATAGGCCTACGCATTTTTTCGAGAAACCGTGCACGGCAACGGTGTATTTGTAATAAAAAGCATTTAATATCATACGTCGTCCTTTTCTTTTTTCTTTTTCTCTACGCAACACCATGTGAGCCTGAGGGAAACGACATCTCAGTGCACTGTATGCTCTTATATAGCTGTATCGACAATACATTCTCTCTTGAATCTTGAATCCTGAATTTAATAGCATTTCCATTAGTTAAAATCCTAATGCATGGGCGTAGTTTTCAGTCACATATACACAACGCCATTATACTTCATAGATTTAAACAATTTCCCCAAACAAACCACCCCCCACGATAAAATGTAAGATGAATATTTTCTATGCGCATGTAGTTTAATTAAGAAATAAACTTGTTGGGGGGAAAAAGCGTGTAATGTTACGCTCAATAGGTGTTAATTACACGGATTAATCTCCAGGTATTCTCAGTACTGCTGGTGTCGGTGCGGCAGCCATACAAGGACCTGAATCCCCCGGCACAGAAGGCCTTGTGCTCTTTTGTTGGAGTTCAGTCACGGGTGTTGAGTCGGAGCTGGTTCTGTATTGTCTGGCGGATCTGCCTGTGTGGTAGGAAACAGATGGTTGCGGAGACGTGACGTTCCTCAGAGGTGGATAAGGTAACGGAAGATCTCTGATTTGTTCACCTGTCACGTCTGCTTTGAAGATCGTACAGTCTCATCTTTTTTTTTATAACAAAGACCGAGCAGTTTAATGGGAATAAAAATATACACGTGTAAACTTTACACACAACTGTCTGTATGCTTGTACAGTTTTAAAATTCTTACAAAATAACATTTGACTTTTTACCATATTGGGTTCTTCAGAGCTGATTTATGTTATATAAAACAACGTCCTGTTAAAACATTTATTCATTTATTCATGAATTAAGAATCGGAAGAACGGAATTTGGATGGTAATTTTTTTCGGAACAGGAAATACTTTAAATAATTAATTAGAAAACGTTTAGTGCATCTAACAATATTCAGTATAATCCTTGCAGTACGTGCACCTTAAAAATTAAAGAACAATACTTCCTTGAATCAACGTTTCTTCGCCAGTCTTCCTAGCCTTGACTAAACTGCCATGGGATCAGCTGAATTGGACACATTAGCGTACTCGAGATGTAATTTTCCGGTCCTCCCCGCGACCAAGGACTTGGCCCCACAGCCCTAATAAACATCTGAACACCATGGCCAGGTCCTGCGTCTCTCACTCGGTTTGTATGGCGCATCTCAAAGTAACAGCACATACACAAACACGAAGCTGGCTATTATCATAGAGGCAAGACAACACAGAAGTGTAACAGAAGCAGCGACAGCATGCTATTCCTAAAAAGCAGCAGTAGTAGTAGTAATAATAATGATAATAATAACCATCATCAATATTGGCGAAATGGGTGGCGATCCAATTCAATACTGTGGACATAGCTAAAAATTACTTTCTTTCAAATAAAAAAAAAAGGCATTTAAAAAGAAAACCCACGGATGATGACCAACCAACAGCACGAGAGAACGGAATGGAAGTCCAACTCCGGCTCTACCCCTCGGCTAGTCGGTATATTCAGATTTGGGTGACGTTAAGCGGCCAATGAGCGTGCAGGAGGGGGCGTGACGCGCTCTTCCCCGTAGAAAAGGCGCGGAGTGTAGCTTAGGTCGGGAGACAGTGGAATAGGAATAAAGGCTGGCAGCTTTCTGCTGGAGTCTTACCGGGGATTATACAAACTCGATGTATAGACAACTCCTCCTCCTCAATTACTCATCCACAGACCTGCTGGCACGGGAGAGAGGGGGAAAACTTCATAAGAAAAACAACAGCTCCTTTAAGCACTGCGAGCCTGCAACCAACATCTGATACCGATTTAATTTTCTGTCAGTCGTCACTATATTTTTTTTCTTTAGTGTCATTAGTAATACACACTTGCAGGAGTATCGCCAGAACTGCATCTGCAGTCTGCGTTTTTGGTGTTTTTGCGTTTCTTCGGTGACATTTGGCAGTAAAGAAGTGACAGAAACTAGGAGATACACTCACCAACTACACGCCGTTACTGCTGCCGTCCTGTCCTCCTGTTGTTATGGGGATATTTTTGAGGTTACAGGCCGTCCGTACTGTATTTTCCCAGATATAGATACAACATCTGCCTGCTGCTCATTTCAACACTCTTTTCTAAATAACCAGAAAGGGGGAAAAAAGAAGAAAATATCGCTTCAACGAATTTTTTGCAGAATGTACTAGCTGCTGAATACTGAAGATACTAGAAGAGAGGGCGGTAACTGACTTCCGCGGCTGCCCCCGAATCTCCGATTCCTGGTATGTTTTATTGGTCTCCTTAGGAAGTTTTACGCATATTATTTGTATGTATTCGTTCCCGTTAACGAGGACAGTTGAAACGCATGTTCTGTGCACAGAAAGTAAAAGTTTCACATATTTGAAATAACACGAGGATATGAAGAGCGTCAATTGCCGTAACGAATTGCACGAGTATTTCCCATTGTAATTTGGCAGGCAAATTGCAGTCTGTTGGAAAGCGAGAGTCTCCATTTTACATTATCTTTTTTTTTGTCATTTTTTCCCGGCGTGGATCTTTTAAATTGCTTCAGCAAGAGGGAAGAGCTGACTTGCCAATGTACGGACTGGGTCTGCGTCTTATGGAAGTTTTGGGTTGCAGATCTGAAGAAGGCGCTTGCAGTTTCCTCCCGTCTGCCGCTGCGATGCTCTTCCACGGCCTCCCCGGAGGCGAGATGCACGGCGTTATAGACGAAATGGACCGGGGAGGAAAGAACGATTCAGCGGGCATCAGCTCGGCCATCGATATGGGGGAGACCGAGACGGTAGGCGACACCTCTGCCTGGCCGCTGCAGCTCTGCTCACGACCGGCCACCTCTCAGAAAATGGCTACGAGAAGCCAGCGCTGGAGCCCCTTACACCGCTGTAGCGTCTCGGCTACACAGCTAATTCCTTACATGTATAAAACATTAAATACTGTTGTTCGATAAATATTGGGAATTTCATATTACCCATCGATATAGGCCCAGTATTGTATATTATTCTAGTCGGTCCGCCAACGTTAAAACATCAGTTCTATACCCAAATTAAAATTTTAGGAAATTGATAATGACTGAGATGCTCGATAATGCAAATTAATAGCCGTATTGTTTGACAGATTTCTTAGAACTCGTCTGCCTTGCGTTTACGTAAACAGACAAATAAGGAAGCCCATATATTTTGCAGAGGCCCGTTGATTTTTGTTTCACCTGCAAAATTATATAAATGTGATACAGAGTGTGCGAAAATGAGCGAAAACTGCATTGTTCCAGCTAATGATGTCGTGGGATCTATTTTAACAGTGCTACTGTAATACAATTATTTTGTGCCTGTTTGAGTTACAGAAATGGGCGAATAACTGAATTACGTGGTTATTGAATATCGAAATAAACGATAATCGTGGCAATTTTGTGCGTTAGGTTTTAATTTGCTTGCTCAATATCTCCAAATAAAACGGGCCCGAATTGCTTACTTACGTTTTCGTAAGTACAAAAATTTCAGGTTAAAAAGTAGAAACAAAAAAATGGACATTTTTTACCATCAATAAAATTAAATGTCAATTTTTATTTTGACGTCAGGATCGGTTTAAAGTACGCCTGAGTTGTACCTTTTATTCTCTACCTGAGTGTAGTGGTGTTTCTACCTGGGTCGCAACTCTGGTTTCATTTATGGCCTGTTCACTAATTTGGCAGTCGAGGCTGTTTGACTAACTGCAGTGGAGAAGCGAATTTATTTATTGTTTTTGGTTTTGAATCGGCCAGACATGGTAATGACCTTTATGTACAGCTTTTGATTAAGTTCTGCTTTTCTGTGGGATATTTCGCGTTCGCTGCAAAACAGGATATAGCATCCTTGTTTTTTTTCAGGCAGTTTTCTTCGCAAGTTTTGTGCGTGACTCCGCGCCTTAATTTGTTTTCCCTTTACTCGTTACTATCTTAGCCTGCTTTCCGCCCCCGGGAATTACAAGATATTTTACTGCGCAAACGAACCTCCCCCGAGGTGCAAACAAATCGATAGCACCTATTTGTGATTAAGGTTTGATTTTCACGTTTTACCAAGATTTCATATGGTGCTCCGTAAGATAATAATTCGAAAAACACAGTCATTACTTTCAGAAAGACTAAAATTTGCCCTTTATTTTAAATGGTTACTTTAATACAAACTGATTTTATTGTGACTGTATAAAAAATCATTAATAAATAATAATAAGTATATATATTTTATTTATTTATGCCCTTCGCTTGTGTGAAAATAGTGTAAAAATATATAGCGGACAGCTGTAAAGTTATGGCACGTTATTATATTGTACGCGATTATTTAAGCCAGAGAGACAGGGCTGTAATGAATCATGGGTATGCATTTCTTTGCGTCATTAAACAATTCTAGCCGTCAGCGTGTGCACATGTCGAAATGCACAGATGCATGGGTGAGCAGCGAGCGTGGCTTTTGTCCCCACGCAGAACATGCCCTCCATGAGCAGCGATCGAGTGGCCCTGTGCGCGGGCTGCGGGGGGAAGATCTCAGACCGCTACTATCTGCTGGCCGTGGACAAGCAGTGGCACATGCGCTGTCTGAAGTGCTGCGAGTGTAAGCTGAACCTGGAGTCGGAGCTCACCTGTTTCAGCAAGGACGGCAGCATTTACTGCAAGGAGGATTATTACAGGTAACGCCTCCAGCGGCGCGGGCCGCCGAGCCGCGCGGCGCGCGAAGCGGCGATGGTGTGCGGCCATGATAAAATTAATTGTTCCGCTACCTCACACTGTTGTTTTATTAAAAAACATATCATATTAAAGCTATAATAATCATTATTATTATTATTGTTATAATTATGATAGTAATAATGTTATACCGTATTCATAGATTTTGTTTGGGAATCACGGACATTTAAATTAGGGACATTTAAATCACAAATCACACCCTATGGAATGACATTTGCTTTTTGTTCGATGAGACACATTCACAAATTGACGGTCACTTTATTTCACCAGTTATGCGTAGTTTACAATAAATAATTATAATTTTCGTTGAAGACGATGAGAAATTCTACCATCTGGATTTTCACACTTAGTTCGCTAGTAATGCATTATTTTAGCCAGTACAAACTTTACAATACAAACTTTTAAAAAGTTTCCCTCGTGGTTCCTAAAATGTACTACTGTACATTTGCATTTCAGTATGCCAGGTCATCATAATTACTGTTAAAACACCATTTTGACCTATCGAAACTATTCCAGAATTATTTAACAGTACCGAATGAAATTGTATTATATATTTTTTCTGCGCGTGCGACTTGTATTAGTAATTTTACCGCACATTGACACGGTTCCCTTCGACGCAGGAGATTCTCGGTGCAGAGGTGTGCCAGGTGCCATCTTGGGATTTCGGCGTCGGAGATGGTAATGAGGGCGAGGGATTTGGTGTACCACTTGAACTGCTTCACCTGCACGACCTGCAACAAGATGCTGACGACCGGGGACCACTTCGGCATGAAGGACAGCTTGGTGTACTGCCGGCTACATTTCGAGTCGCTCATACAGGGGGAATATCAAGCGCATTTCAATCACACGGATGTAGCTTCGAAAAGCGGAGGACTGGGAACAGCCAACTCGCTGGGACTGTCGTACTATAACGGCGTGGGCACTGTACAGAAGGGGCGGCCGAGGAAACGGAAAAGTCCCGGGCCAGGAGCGGACCTGGCGGCTTACAATGCAGGTAGGTGTATTTTGCTGGCAAAGCTGCCACTCACCCCGCTGCAAACCGTTAGAAGTATAAAGAGGACCCTTAGGTGTCATTAGAGGAAGAAGGAACCACCTGTGTCACCGGCAAATGAACACCCACACCGGGGTTTGGCGAGCGGCGGCATAATAGTGCTACCTGTTCAATAGGCCAGTAAATAGCGCGAAGACAGCATTCAGGCGGTTCATACATTCGCGAGTGCCCCGCCGCATTAACATATAATGAGTAGGATCTGGCTTCCTCATTGTACACGGGCTAAAAGGAGACAGTTTTGATGGAGTCTGAAGTCATGTAATTAAAGGGGTAACGTTAGCCAGTGATTTCGTCTCTGTTTTGGCACTTGATTTGGAAAGCAGACTATTATCTAATTTTGTGGACGGGTTATCAGGCACGTCCCAAAACAGCAGCCCGATTTTCAAATGAAGGCCCCGTTTTGTTTGCGGGGCTGTGAGACACTGTTAATAATGCTAATTAAAATGTCAATTAAACCTCTGAAATGAAAGTATTGTTAATATAAAGCAAATAATTGCAATTACGGGAGAATCGTGTGTTTTTAAACGCCAAATAATCGAACAAATGAATGCAATGATACACTAATTAAGGAGTCGTTAAGCACGCATGCGTTCTTACTATAAGTACCTAATTCGCTTTAAAAGTCGACCTCCGACTTTCAATCGGGTAATATTCGATCCCTGACATATCAGCATATTTAATGGTGGCTTGGCTGTTGAGATTTATCACCTAAAAATGTTACCTTCTCCAATGGAGGACATGTGTTTGTTATAGCGTTTTATTCTAGGTCGATAGGGTATAACGACTTATCTCACTTTATATAATTTCCCAGCACGTGTGGAGTAAATTCTCATCTGATTTTACTAAATCGCTATGGTGTGTGCCCATTAAAGCTTACTCATAGTATCCACATGTGGTTATGTCGGACATTTCGGCTGGAATATGAGCGCTCTGCCCGGAGTTTTATAGTTCCGCCTGTATCTACGTGACACGCCGAGTCGGCAGCGAAGACCGGCGGAGCCGCGGCTCACGTGTTCGCCTTGCGAGACGTAAACCTGCGACTTATGATTCCTTTGCACTATTTTAATTTTCAACTGCTCAGTTTTGCGTAATGGAGAACTTTTATAAGCACGTCAGCACCGCTCTTCCTAATACATATGAGGCAAAATTGCAGATTAGCCTAATTCAGGTCCGTAAATCTATACCTGGCGTAACTTTTACACGAGTTTGTGTGCGCACTTCTTAATCGCAGTCGTTAATTTTCTGAATGTTTCGGCTGTCGGAATGATAAATTTGAGTTCGTGGAGATGTTTTTTGTTTATAAGAAACTAGAGTTTTCTTGTTGAACTATGCTAGTTGCATTTAATTTCTCTAAGGATTGCCGAATTTAACCATCATTTTGGTAAAAGTTTTTCTGCTTAAATGGTGGGATGTTTTCATTTTATTTTTCAGAGACAGCTTATACTTAATTTTATATTTTCATTATGCATGCTAATGTTCATACAATTTAAGTACATACGAGCATATTGTGATAGATGATAAAAATACTCGTTTTAATAAATGAATATATATAATAAATAAAATAGCCGTTGATGCTTTCCGATAGTATTCGATAAATATTCAACATAGGTTATTATGATAAGTTTTGTTTTATTTTCTGAAATGAATTCACAAAAAAAAAAGAATTGGGTAACATCAGCCTGGTGGTATTAAAAACTGTCCTTGTATGTATGTATGTATTATTATTATTATTATTATTATTATTAGTCATTTCGGTGGCCTATATACTCATGATAAATAGACAGCCGCCATTAATGGATGATAGCGCAGTGTTGCACGGTGTTCACGCATTTCTTTAGGTCCTGTTTATTGGTTTAGCCGTCAGCAGCTATGTTAGCGCAGCAGAAGTCAGTCACTGGCTGGTTCCAATAGGCCGAGGCCCCTCTTTCCACTGGTTCTTTTAAACTGCGCGTGGCCCCTCCCAGCCCACTGGGCCCCAGTGTGTGCCGAGGGGCGAACTGGAGAGTTTTAGACGACTATAGAGACTGACAAGTGGAAAATGGCTTAGATGGAAGCCGGAACTTCAAAAAGATTTTAAAAAGAGTGAGTGAGTGAGAGAGAGAACTCCTGTGATCTAAAATTTCTCCCACCGCAGTCGCTTGTATAATTGTAGTTTGATGGGTTTTAGGTCAGTAAATCAATGTCTGAAATCTTGTTGAACAGACGCACCTGTAAGAAGTCCTGAATAGATCTGGCCCATACACGATTTGTAAAAAGCCTCCCACGGTTCCGAACAGTCTATTCGGTCCTTTCACACGTGACCAGATGCGCGACGTCGCTGCTGCGCCCTGCATTGTACTTTGTCGTCTCAGGAAAAGATCCATAGAAATAAAGTTATAATTAGCCAGTGGGATCCTAAAGGTGCTGGAGTTGGATTTTAAAAACCCCACGACGACAGCCGTAGTGGGAGAAGGCCTGCTAGTGGTGATGATAACAGGCTTAATATTATGTACGACGAAGAGAATGGAATATTCCTGGATTCGTTTAAAGTTAATATTCATTTTATAAATTATTTTGACCTGAACTATACTGAACTGTCTATCAGTATAAGTTGATATCTGTCTATATATAATAACACTATTATTTTATTGTACAATAGGCCTGTATAATATAATGCGCATCACATTATTTGCATTCGCCTACATGGTGTTTTGGTTTGCCTAAAGATTTAAGATAATCAGATTTAATCCAATCAGAAGTATGTCATATCATATTGCCATAAAACTGCAGCCGGCTCCCTTTTATCAACTGCGCTGTATTGCGGCTTCAAGTAGCACATTGTTGCCTTCATCTCAATTCCATTAACGAACCCTCCAGTGCCATTAAAGACAATTTGAATAATACAGGCGAATTAGTTAGAGCATCTGCTAGCTCGCCAGCCACTCGCCACTAGTTAGAAAAAAACGCGAGATCCTGCTTCACTGAAAATATTCGCGCCGCCTTAAAATTAGCGACTACGAAATTAAACACTCACACGGAGGCAAAACGGAACAAACGAAATCAAGTAGCCGAACGCACTCCGCTGTTTACAAATATGTTTGACTCTTTCGCACTTAAATGACTTTCTGAGTTCAAAATGTAAAAACACCGAAATGATTGAAGAGAATGCCGTTATCCGCCCATCCCACCAGCTAGATTTCGCAGCAATCCGTTACGTGCATTACTGAGATTTTACAGTTTCTGCCGAAAGAAATGTTTGTACGTGATTGAAGAAGCTTAAACTTTTGTATAATAAGATAGAGCAGTAGCGTAACGTTTGATTATTTCCTAAATGTGAATCTCTTTTTGTGATATATTTCATCCTTTACCACTGACTTTGAACTTTATTTTCTGTTAGGAGCCTGTTGGAAAGATTTTAATTAAAGTAATGGCAGTTTAGTGTAGTTTGTTAAGTAAATAGTCAAACGGTTTGCGGTCGGTAGTGATGGTCTTCTCCCGGATACGAAGAAGGTTAGGATGTGCCGCCTGTGGTTCGGTGCTCAGTGCTCAATCAATAATTTACCAAAGCTACAATTACGACAGATAACATAGCTTGACTTCATATCGAATCTGGGCTTTTTGTTAACATTTCCGGGCAATTTCACCGCGTTGTGTCTAATCACACGACCGACACCGATTTGTGAGATTATTAATCCCCTATTTATCTTGTTCTGTTTAGAGACTGCACGCTGACTCGAATGCGCTTTCCTTCGCTACATGTAAATATGCAATTATGCTGGACAAAATATTCGCTAATCAAATTGATTTTTGATTTATTGACAAATATTTTCAGTAGCTTAGGGAGTGGGGTGAGTACAAATGGTTCTGCAAATTATGTTGGAAATAATAATGCAATTTTAACGAGGTCAATCTATTTAACCATGTGTAGAATGTATGATAATTTGCAATTACAGGTGATCATACGTATGGCGATTGCAGTATACAGTTGTATTTTTGCGGTCATTGTTATTTCAGTAAAAGTTGTAAAGCGCGAAGGGTAACATTAAGTATGCTTTGGAACTCTGCTGCCCTCTTGAGGGGGTATAATGGATAGACGCGTCTCGACATCAACAACGTCGAAATTTGCTCACGAAATATGTTTTCATTCCTTTACTTCGGAAAGTTGAACGACAGATATTGTGCGAGGTATATCTGTAAATTAGCATGCGTCTGATGAGCAAATTCACTGACGAGTTCGCGCATAATGATGCGGTGCGTGGAATCTCAATGGGATTTTTTTCTAACCCTAACCCTATATACGCATAGTCAGTAAAAAACAAAAACGGAAACATCTACAGCGAAGGGAAATTATATTGTATAAAACGCACGTATTTTAAAATGTAGACTTGCCTCAGGTGTCTTTATCAAAAGTGAGACTTGTTTTGGCCGTGGGATCCCTGCGGAAACATTGCCCTAATATTGTTTGTAATTGTTTACAATTGTAGCGTCGAGAGCATTGCAGGATAATTACTGAAAAGTGTTGCTTTGTGAATTGTGATTCAATAATATTTTTCTATTTCACAGAAAATATTTCTGAACTGTTACACATCCAGCAACACTTAAGTCGCTGCCAAGAAACTGTTCGGCGGGAAAAAATGTTTCCGTGCGTCTTGTGGTACCATCTCTGTCTGTAGGCGAGCATCCCTGCCATTCAGGCGAAGCATATTTGTTTCCCTTTATCCGCTAATTATTTCAGCTCTTCCAAGTCCCTAAAGTCCTTTTTTTTCCAGAACAAAAATGCGATATTACACGAAAGCATAACACGAAAAAAAACGACACATACATCAATTTACGCAAACTCGCGTCGAATTATACATACGGCATTATATTATATGAATTATATTGTAGCTTTAAATGTTTGCCTGAAAATGCGCGTTCCGGGGACTTTCACTTTGTGAGTTAACTTTGTCGCCTCCTCCTGTCACGACGCCGGATGGTTTTTTTTCGTTTAGCTCCGGCTCGCCGTCGCAGGTGTCCAGGTAGAAGTAGCCGCTCAGCCCAGACCATCTGCCGCCCGATCGCATGCAGCCCACTCGGCTTTAGCCTGAAAGATCCCCGAAACTAGTCCCTACATGGCAAAGCCGGCGACGGGGGGATGGGGAGGCATCCGCTAATTACCAACTGCATGGCCGTCCGACAGACAGCCGGCCGGCCAGACAGACGGTGCGCTCCCGTTCCGCTCCGGAAAGGGGCCCCGGTGGGCAGCGTGGGCCGATCTCCTCGGCTCATCCTGCAGGCGGCACCTGGCTGACGTGTCCCACAGTTTTCAGGCAGGCCCTTGATTTTTCAGGTTTATTTCAGTCCTCGGGACAGCCGCAGTGCGATAATCTGTCCTTAACTGACATTTATATAACCCTCAACCTCCTAAAGACGCCACATCCCCATACACTCCTTACTATATAAATACTGTTTTTTATCACTTCCTGTCCGTAAAACTGTCTTTGCAGTTCTTTCGGGCGCAAGTAAAATTATTTCGGGAGTTTTCAAAATGTGTTTATTTATTCCAAAGCTACACTTGCAGTTGCAAACGAGGCAGAGAGTGACAGGTGAAAAGGACGTTCGAAACAAAGCCTAAGCACTCCGGGCTGAAGCGTGACAAACCGCGGCGTATCGAGCCAGAGCGGCCGCCTGCCTGTCTAACAGGTCAGGATCCCCCGCTAAGAACTGACACGCTACAGAGAAAAGTACACATCTAAATATTAACACTTAATTGGCAGCAGTGAATTTCCCCAGAGTTTAAAATGTCAAGGTTTTCCCCCGCTACAAAAATAAATGTTTATGGAAATTGTATTTCTTAAGCAGTATTTATTAGATATTTATTTCAATATTATCATTAGTTAGTGCTCTCTGATTACATGATGGCCTCAATGCTTGACAGCACCCAAGATGCGCTGGAGCACACGCGTGTGATGAACACGCAAACATGTCTTTGTAGGGTCATCCATTAATGGGCAGAATTGTAATGCCAACGATGACAGCTTTAACCCCTACCCAGCCCTAACCCGAACCCTAAGTAATCAAACAGTCTGCGATTGCAGTCACAGAATTCTTATAAAATTGAGTTGCCCTTTACGGGCACCAAAAACATGGTCCCCACATGGTCAAAATAGCGGGTTTTTATCACACCGTGGGGACGTGCGCTGCCTCGCATTTCCTCCACGTGCCGAGCCCCCGGTCCTGCATAGTCTGTGGCCACGGCCACAAAGGCCTGACACAGGGCTCGCCTCTTGGCCACCTGAAGGCCGCAGACCGCGTTGGTAAAACCGGATGCTTGAATAGACACAGAACCCCAAATGAATCCCGGTCTCTCTGTGCGGCCCCTCAGCCCTGAGTTGCAATGAGAACGATGGGGACCTGTTGGACCGGGACTCCCAGTACAGCTCCAGCCAGAAGACCAAACGCATGCGGACGTCCTTCAAGCATCACCAGCTGCGCACCATGAAGTCCTACTTCGCCATCAACCACAACCCCGACGCCAAGGACCTGAAGCAGCTGGCGCAGAAGACGGGCCTGACCAAGCGCGTACTGCAGGTGAGAGCCACGCCCCCCCAGGCCCACTGTCCAATCCCTGCCAGCTGCCCATCCCATTGCCCCTCCCACTCCCCCACCCTGCAGGTAGTAGATGGGGCGGAAATGACATGAGCTGAGTACAAATGAACGTGAAAAGAGATGTGAGAGGAAATAGCGAATAGCAGCGTGCTTCAGGCGCCGGCCCGCGGGTTAGGCCCCGCGTCGAATGCGACCGGCCGAGGGCACGGCGGCCCGTGAAGAAGGTACCGCCATGCTCCCTCCCGCACAGGAAATGGTGCATGGCGTGCTCACTGGTGTGAAAGAGCAGAGGCACATTCCGCAGGGGGAGGGAAGAGGAAGGGTGGAGAAAGAGGTCCGAGAGCCGAAATCCGGAGGAGCGGAGAGAAAGCCCTCAGCCCTAATTAACAGAGCGGGGAACAAAGAAGTCGTTTTGCTTTGATGAACTCCAGTAGCCTGTGACCCCCCCCCCCCCCTCATCTCCCCTCTGTCCTGAGCCGCGCTCTATTCCGATTGGTCCCCGCAGGTCTGGTTTCAGAACGCCCGTGCCAAATTCCGGAGGAACCTCCTTCGGCAGGAAAGCTCGGGGGTGGACAAGGTGTCGGACGGGTCAGCCCTGCAGGGGGGCACCCCATCGGGACCCGCCTCAGAGATCTCCAACGCCTCCATGAGCCCCTCCAGCACCCCCACCACCCTGACGGATCTCACCAACCCCACCATGCCCACTGTCACACCCGTGCTGGCCGGCGGGCCCCTGGACGTGCACGAGTGCCGCAGTCCCTCACAGACCACCCTCACCAGC
>JAODKL010000040.1:3110853-3123782 GCA_026780765.1 Petrocephalus schoutedeni
TCCTGTCCTGGGTATTCCCATCCTGATGCCCTGTCACGGACTGGCATCCTGTCCTGGGTATTCCCATCCTGATGCCCCGTCAAGGACTGGCATCCTATCTAGGCTATACCAACCCTCATGTTTCAAGGGACACCCTTTCAGTGTGTCTCTGGTACTGCATAAGCTGTTTCTGAAGATGGGTAGATATGGGGGGTAATAAATGATATGGATAATTGATTGATCAAGGGGTCCACCTGCTTGACTGGCTATCATTGGGTCATTTCCTGACTGAGGTTATTCTCGCACTGAAGTCCACATTCTGCAATGTCTGTTTCATTCTGGACAAATGACAGAAGAAGAATGGATTCGCCACACATGTAAAGTGCCTCGCAGTGCTTCTTGTGGAAGGCGCTAAATGAATTGAATTGAATTCTCTCGTCTGCATCCTGAATGTAGAGTTCGAAAGGTTGTGTGAGCTGGATTCCACTGGATGATAAACAAGTGATTCCGCTTGGCTGGTATAAACCATAAATAAGGCCCAGAAACGTACATAATTAAAAAAAGGCTGTTCTTTCTTCTAAAGCAATCTCCATCACTGAAGGACCTCTCTACTGCCAGTTATGAATCATTCTGCATGTAACAGAATCCACACGTGTTCACACTGCAAGCCCTACATGGACTCCTGGCTCTAGGGATGGATGCGTGAAGCAAGGCATGTCCGTATTAAAATAATGGCTTGTGCCATTAGATGGGGATAGGGCTTGTGCCATTGGATGGGGATAGGGCTTGTGCCATTGGATGGGGATGGGGCTGAATGGGGAAATCCCCATTCAGCAGCTATTTTATAAAAGTCCTCGACTGGCATATGCTGTCACTGTATTTTTGCTGTACAATGGCTTAGTTTGTCTGCAGATGCTGTGACAGAGGGGCATGTGATTGGGAGCTACATGCCAGCTCTGAGTAGGGTCAAAGTTCAGCTTGCAATGCGCCGCAGTGCACATTACCACACATTACCTCTATTAATACGGTCAGAGTCAGGGAGCCGCGTGTCAAGGCTGGCATTCCTGTCGGCCTGCGTCACAAGCTATTTCGCCAGTGAGTCTGAAAAGCATAATGTTGCCCCATTAACAGGAGTACTACTGCAGATTCTACCGCCAGTCCGTCACCGGCGCGCGTCACATGGTGGCTTGGGGGTAGGGGTATGGCTTAGTACCTCTCCCGTCGTGGGTTTGGATCCCTGCTGTAGTCCCCCTGTGTTTTGACGGCTTCCTCTCGGTATTTCAGTTCCCTCCAGTAGTCCAAGGACGTGCAGTCAGGCTAACTGGCATTTTTAAGTTGCCCGTAGGATGTGAACAGGTGTGATTGTGCCATGTGATGGACTGGAGTTCCATCCAGGCTTTGTACCCTGGCCTGCCTGCAATAGGCTCTGTGTCCCAGTCCAGATCAAGTGGTTGGATGATGAACAGAATATTTTCCCAGCCATTAGGAAGATAGATAAGAGTGAAATGTATAGGCAATGAGGCAGTAGATTCTCTTTCATGTATAACAGTGTTCCATTGAGAATGTTTATAGGACAAGATCATTTAATATTTAGTATATGTATCTTAGGGTTTCAGTCTGTGGCTAATCTCTGTCACTATTGTTCCCATGTGGTCCTCAGCTCCTGTGCTCACAGAGCTCCATTTTATTTAACTCAAAACAACTTGCATACCTTTAATTGTTGTATGTGACTGATGAATTAATTAATACAGCTAGTGCAGTGTCTTAGCCACCACGCCCCCTGCTGTTTGGTTGTTGGCTGCGATGGAATGGAAAAGAGAGGAACCTGCCTGTCCACACTTCCTGGGCAGCTGACCATCACTTCTGCATCTCCTGGTGCTTGTGGCCTTGCTGGGCCGTTCACATGGCGACCGACTGCACTGGGGGTGGGGGGGGGGGGGTCAAAGGTCGGCTTTGTTATAGTGTACTCTTCCTGGTCCGCCCGCTTCCTGTTACCCACAATTCCACCTGGCTGAGTTCCATCTGCCTCCCTTTTTGTGAGGGAACCGTAAAGTGCAACGCCTGGACTTATGAGACAGGAAATCATGTTTCCTATTCTTTTCTATAAAAAGGCCGCGAGTTTCTAGCACATTCCAGGTCTCGTCAGTCCACCTTCCCTTGGTTTCATGGCTTTGAGAAGCTGTTCTTGTGATGATGATTTTTATTGCATCATTTGGTCCAAGGCAGTAGCTAGGGGGTTAAAAAGCCACAGGATGTGTCTGCACAGGTAGCAGCCCGCCAGCACCTGCCCCCTCTGTAGGACGCGCTCTAATCTGGCAGACTCCAATCTACTTGTTGTGAGGGATGCCTTCCCCTTGCCGATAACAGCCGGGGCTCCAGGGCCACTCTGTGTGATGACAGCTAGTGCCCCCCCCCACCCCCAAATAATTCGACTACGGGTGAAAACACAGAGTCACAGAGCAGCGAATGAACCTTATCAGGCTTTTAAACCCTTATTACAGTGCATCCTGTAGCCATACTTAAGCATATTTATTTCTCTGTTGTTGACGAGTAAATTTGTGTGTGGTTTTTTTTATTGGCCGTTGGCCAAGATTGGTAGATGAGGGCTGCAGGGCTGTTTATCACAGCAATGACAGCATGCGGAGTCCTGTCTTTGGCGTCATGGGGGAACCGCAGATCTGGCGGGGAGGGGGCGCGCCCACCGCAGAGGGGCGTGCGACACAGGGGAGGCTGATTGTGCCTGTGATGGGGGGGTCACTGGCACAGAGTGGAAAGGCGAGCCTGAGGCCGCACTTCTGATGAGGATGCAGAGGAGGAGACTGGCATCCTTGGCCCTGGTGGATTTACTCTAAAGTTCAAAGATCAGTAGAGGAGGTGATGCCCCCTGCTAACACCCATTCTGCTAGATGCCCATGGATCTCCTGCAAGTTCCTATGCTGCGTGTGAAAACCTCCCAGCCTTGAGTGTTACAAAGAAGAAGTTCTGGAAGCTCTAAGCTCACTGCTGACCCGTTTGCTCCAGCCTTGAATGTGACACAGCAGAAGCTCCTGGAGGTCCAAACCTTGCAGTTGAACAGTTGTTTTTTTTTGACCATTTTTGTTAGCGGCTATGCTGCAGCTGATGGACCCCTTGGCCACGTCACGTCTCCATGGTGACAGACAAAGCAGTTAGAGAGGCAACGGGGAACGGACATGCTCACAGCTGTCAGCTATTCCCAGCCGCTTGTCACAGCTACACACTTTCCGGATAGGGCAGCGAATTGATTAACTGCCTTTTTAAATCCCAGGAGTCAGTATGACATTACATCATATAGGAATGCCCATAAGAAACACTGAATCATATTCATGTCTTTCTACAGCTATGCTGTCTCAGCTTGGTGTGCTCTTTTGCCTTCATTTGACAATTGCCTCATCGGTCATAGTTTGTTCTAAATCTGCTTGCTTAATTCCTTCTATCTACCAGGAACTTTCCTCATAATTGCATAAATCTTACCTTATGCGCGAGCCATTCCCTGGCTGCTTCCCCTCTTCCTCCACGGCATACATCATTTACACTGTGCTCTGTGACAGCGGAGTAAAAATGTAATGTAGAGCTTTTCCGAAAGAAAAATCACTTCCCCCGATGGTAATGAAATTCTTTAGCGTCATCATGATAGTGTTGTTCTAAATCGTCAAAGTTACAACTTATTTCGCAGATGCTTTTGACTTAAGTGACATCCAACTGAGAGAGCAGGGTCAGCCAGCCCATAGAAGCGGCCAGGGGTTTAGGGCCCTGCTCAGGAGCTGGTGGCATTACTCAGCCCACCATGGGATCTGAACTTCTAATCATGGGCACATAGTAGAAGTAGCCAATTCCCTGCCTTGGCATGTTTTCATAGGGGAGAACGTGTAAACTGCACACACATGGAACCCACACAAAGACTGGAACCTCAGTCCTAGAGTACAAATCAATGTGCCCCACACGGCCCCTAACCAACCGCTGAGCAGCATAAAAAGTCATAAAAATAAGCAACTGACCATCAGGTATCTAAAAATGAGTGTGCAGCTTCACATTTGAGCAGCACCACACATGTGCGATCAAAATAACGATTATTAAATTAGCCCGAATAAGCAAAAGGTTATTGGTTCTCATAGGTCCAGAAATGGCGACGCATACGGGCACCTTTTACATAAAAATGTGTGTTCGTGACCCAAGTATCAGAGAGACACTGAACAAAAGAGCTGGTGATGGACTGACCACCGACAACACAGAGCACACAGTTGATCCAGAGTGGTGCCAGACTTTTGGGTCTTAATGAGAAGTGCTGTTGGGCATTGCCGCCTTTTCCCAGCTGTCCAGCATGGTGGTGAAGCTGGCTTCTATCATCGACACAGCCATAAATTCTGCATTGCATCAGCAGATGCTGCAGGAGGACAACAGGGCTGCCCATCTGTGGCCTGAAACTGAGCAGAAGGTGGGCTGATGTTCCTAAATGGACACGGAAATCTCCAGATGAATGGCTACAGGTCGGCCCAGTCAATGACCAGACCAAAATTCCACTGAAACATTTTGGCAGGACCTGGAGGCTATAGTCACAGAATTCTTTGTCTTTGGAAATCAAGTGTGATTAAGTAAAAAAAAACACTGAAATCCCCTACAGGGTAGTGTGAAATCATCTGAACCTTCAAACCCCTTTGATATACTGCCCCTGAAAAAACAGTTCGATTGCAGTCTCTCTCTGTGGGTTGTTTCACAACTCCTCCGTTCTCCTCAGAAGGGAGACATCACCAGAACTCCCTGCGATCCATACTCGAGCTTTAACAGAGACTGGATGGTCCAGTTATTTGGGGGTTCAGTCAGAAAGGAGCCTGTCCTAAGGGGAGATGGGCCCGCTGGATGCTGGCCTATGGAGTGCCGGTCGCCGTTTGAGACTGTCCTCGGTTCGCTGACCCGTATCGGGTCGGCCGCTGATTCGTCATCTGCGCGTGTTGCACTCGAATTCCTGTGGGATTACATGCGCTCTGATCTGCCGCGGCACATTAAAATGCTTCCCTGACATAAAACTTATTGCATTTCTAAGTGGCAGAAACTTGGATTGCGGCTCTTATCAAGATGTGGCCGCAAATGCAACATGCTCCGTTGGTTATATACGTCAGCTTATATGCTTTTTTCTGGCTGTTGCATTTGCCGTGAAAGCATACATGAGCATGGAAGGTGTTGATTTAGAATTTTATGACTTATGGTTTTATGAAAAAAAAAGTGATTCACTAAGTAGAAGTTAAAGGGTTAACTGTCAGGTGACCACAAGAGGTGGAAAGTTCAGGGCAAAAAGTACAAATCCAGACCAGCTGAGTACTCTGTGACTGTGACTCTATACTCAACTGGTTGGTTGAAACAAAACCTTGGTCTGGATTTGTACTTTTTGGTGCAGAACTTTCCACCTCTGGTGACCACAGGGATATTTTGAAGCACAGAATATCTAGAAGGTGCTGAGGGAGGATGGGCAAGATGGATGTTCTGCACACAGGCTCAGTATCTGTGTCCTTTGATGCGGAAAAACACTGCGGCTATTGGCCTTAATGAAGCAGCACCTCCCCCACTGGAAAACTACATAAATAGTCACCCAAGACAACAGGGGTGAGGATCTGAGGATGACAACCAAGCCTGTTCCCAATGGCATGAGCGAATGGCCTTGTATGTCGCAACAGAATGAGCTCCACCGAAACCTGAAGAAACCATGAGGGTTCAGCACGATCGCTGTGTCTTTGCTGTCATCCGTAAGGTTTTGCATGTGCAGGTAGAAATTGTCGCTGTCCTTGTGATGATGTAGGACCAGCAATTGAAAGCAAGCCCTGTATTACAGCAAGGCGGCTCATGTCGGGTCAGTGTGTAAGATTATTGTAAATATTCTTAATCGTAAATCGCTGGGGGCAAGCTGCTTGGGGACCTTATATGTATTGTGGAGTGCAGGCAGATGTCCAGATCTCCCTGATGATTTATAAGCGGGAGGTAAAGGAAAGCTCGTGAGATTCATGCTGTCAGGGTTTGCACTGTTTGGATTTGTTCTACTTTTCTAATTGTGGCCAAGGCAAACTACTAACAAGTGACAAAACAGTGCTGGACAGGGAATCTGGGCCAGTGCTCGCCTGTGGGCTCCTGCCAAGGGCTTTAATGATCACTCAAAACTGAGGGTGTTTATTTGAGCTCTCATTAGCCAGTTATTACTGCCAAGCAATAATCTTATACTGTCTCATAGCAGAAAGGGGTGGGGTTACTCCTCACCAAACATTTTGATTGGTCCATAGATGGCAAATGAAAGACTTGGGAGGAGACTGTTGAGCACGACCCAAACCTCAGAGCCATCATTCTGTTTACTCCATTGAAGTGAAGTGATCTTTTCGGTTAGGTCAACCATGTGATTTGCTCAGCTCTCTACAGCTTTGAACCCTTCCACAAGTTTACACAAACTGTTTCCGAGAGCACCACATAAAATGGAGGCATGCTTATTTATAACTATGGGTGGGTTATTATTATTAGGGTTAAATAAGACATTATTACATTGGCTCTCTAAAGGCGGATGAGTCACTAGGTTGGGTCATTGTACGGGTCATTATAATATTAAGAAAATAGCGTAACCATGACATTGGAACCTCAGATTGTACCCCAGAAAAATTGACAGTCAATGTCATGTTTCCATCTTCATGGAAAATAGGCAATTATAGCATGTTAAAGACAGTTATGCCTTGGCCAGTTTACAATGTTTGAGATGATGTTCTCCTTTATGCTTCAGTGCACTTGGGCAAGGAGTAATTATTTTGCACCCACACCCTTTGAAGCCTCTTAAAACTATGTTCCTTTAGACTGACATGGTTGCAGACCGACTGAAGTGAAATCGGACCGGATTTGAGGAGCTTAAGCACACCAGCGGGTCGAGCAAAGACCAACACCCTGGACGTGTAACTAAGACTGTAGATTTCTGCTTTTGTGCTCCTGAATCAGGCACTTAAGTTAAAGCGTTTCAGGATCATAATGAAACAGGATAGTTTGAGAATGCGTAAGTATATGCTGAAAGTGGCAAAATCAAGGTACCCATGAAGAGAGTCTTTGGGGTGACATGGCACACAGCCTCTTTCCCATTGCTCTTGGGGGGGGGCGGGGGATGATGACTGAATCCACGTGGGATGTTAATCTCCAATCATGTGCAGCTGCATTCCAACAGTAATGAGTGTCTTGTCACATCGCTGCTCTGTTTACCTTGATGAGTTGCTTTGAAAAACGGACTTGCCCGTCTCAGCTGTTTGCCCAGAGAACACAACACAGACGCTCCGCGCTCTCAGACGCCGGCCCGCACCGCGCAGAGCCCTCAGCAGCTCTCTCGCTTTCCCAAGTGGCTTTTCCATCAACCCAGATTTCTCACATCTTGACGATGCTAGCTGAAAATCAATTATTGCAAACACTCAAATTTTGGGAAAAAAAAGGAAAACCTCTAAAAGATTGCAAATAAACTTTCGCCTGTCCTTTGAGGTGGTATTTGTGGCGATGCAAATGAATAGCTACGTAGGACACAGAAAAACAGCCATGAAAGAATGCCACTATTTCCTGAAATATAGCTAACAAAGATCTTCAACTCCTCTTCAGTTCCTCGACCCCGATCGTTTTCCCGAGGCGGGACGCTTCACCAGTCTGCTTCCATGACTAATATACTGGCCCTCCCACACAGAGGGCAATAGTGTTTAGCCCCACGGCAGACTGGGGGTAATTGAGACAGTGGTCAAGCTGTCACAGCCAGTCACCTGAAACGAAATGTGACCCCCCTCACCCGTGACCTTAGAGTGTGACCTCTTTAGGCTGATCTCCTTCATTCAGGTAATTACACAATAGGGGTGAGGGTAGCGGGGCACATGGGGACAGCCCCCGTAAGCGTAGGAGGGCGCTGCCCCTCCAGGCAAGCGGGCCGCCTGCGGGCCCTTCTCAGATCAGGCTATGGTAGGGCTGGTCGCCCCCCCACAAAGGTGTTGATCCCATGGGGAAAGCTACAAGTGACCATTCAAGGGGCACGCCCCAAGAAAACCTGTAGCCTTTCCTCAATAAAACAGGCTCAGGAGATCATTTGGCAAGTTTACTGGATGAGGAAACAGAGCTAAGAACAAAATCCCCGCCAGATAGCGAGCCAGCCAGGATACTCATGACTTAATGAACCATAATTGCCTCAATAAACACCCAGCGGTGAGGACAGATGAAGCGTAATGAAAAAATAATGCATATAATGAGACTGTAGAATGTGTAAATTGCTCTGGCTGTTCCAAGGGACAGCTGTGTACAGAGGAATTAGCAGCTTTGCGTCACAAATCAGATGTTTGTCTGTACACAGTGCAAAAATGTGCTTTTTAAGCACATTTAAGCTCCAGAGATTTTGAGAATTATCAGAGTACTAAATTAAATGCAAATTCAGAAAGAGCAACCCAACATCTTTTTCATATTATGTAAAGTTTCATGAATGAAAAAAAAAACAAATTACTGCATCAGTGTCACTGAGGGATTAAATGCACGCTTCTCACTATATTAGCACAGTTTGTGAGAGAATATGTCTTGTATTATTTGAGGCCAGGAACCAGCCTGGGCAGGATGACAGTACATCAAAGGGCACACACACATGAAAAGGGGTGTCATTAAAAATGGCAGTTTGTGTAAGCGCAGAAAGGAAAACAGCAAACGCATCAGAAATTAGATGCACTGTGAGTGGAACGTTTATTGTGCATCCTCCCCCATATTTCTGTTTGTAACATCATGGTTCCTGCCTGCTGGTCACTGAGGTCAGACTGACCTGGGCTTTGGACAGGCAAGACAGACAGGAGTCTCCTTCAGTGAAACATGTAACATGGGTCTTCATTCCACCGGTCCTGTAAATAGGAGCAGAGGTGGGCTAGTCCCTAAACTCCTAGTCGTCAGGGGCTGAGAAGAATGCGTTATGGTGGGGCATGCTGGGGAGATGGACGGCCTTTCGTTAGTAAGAGCGGACAAAAGGAGAGGGGTTGCGAGGAGTCCAATCGTGGGGAGGTGGAAAGCGAGAACTAAATCAGGGAGTGACGGCAACTAACAGCACATACATTTAAACTGGAACGAACACAGGAAGAGCCACGAAGGAGGCTGGCGCTTAAATACAGGCTGGCACTTAAATACAGACCAGAGGCAGGTGTGGGCAGTAACAAGCACTAGGAACACAAGCACAGGTGAGAGGAATCGACAGATAAAGGCTCAGACACCAGGGGAGACGAGGACGAGAAAGGTAAGTGGACAATACTGCAGAACAGGGAACAGGAGACGGAACCTTATGGAAATGCATCAATATATAACTAACACAAAAATAAACAGAGAACCATAATGTTGAAAATCATACAAACTTATGACGAAAAGGGAGCCTGAATGACACATCCTTAGGCCATTAAGCCACAAAGTGGCCTGGACACCAGGGGAAAGCATTAAGAACTAAGGACATGGGACGGCCAGTGACACCTGCTTGCCAGACAGGGAGCAGACAGGACAGGGTCCTATCCGGACAGGGACCCTCCCGGGGATGGTGGGAAAATGCGGTTTTGAGCTGAAGCTGGGCGCTGCACCCATGGGCAGAGCCAGAGCGATAATCAGACAGACTGGATGCATTTGCAGCCTCCATGAAAATGAATACGATAAGAAAACAGGTGGGAAAATATAAATATGTACAGGAAGCAAGAGAGAATGTGCTGAGACTTTAATGGCTGGTTTCAGCTGGAGGATAAGCCATGTGGCCTTATTCAGCACCTCATGTCACGGTTTGCTTATAGCCAGGCCCCACGTGACCCCCACCTGCTCTGCTTAGCTTTGGTGTCCTGAAGCTGAGTGATGACAGGGTGTGTGTTTGTTTGTTTATTTGTTATTAGAAGGCCTCTTTAGCTTGATCCATCCATCCATGAAGTGTTGTTCTAGTGTAGAGTAGCGGTGAGTCTGAGCCCTGTGGCAGGAAGCAGACTGTACAAAGGGACACCCTGGCCAATGCATTTGGGAGTACACACACACACACACGCACATACACACATGGTCAGGCACACATAGACACACGCAGACTCATGGCCAGCCACACACAGGCGCACACACACACACGCACACTTGGCCAGGCACACACACAATGCTATGGGCTCTTTACAGACAGTAGTAGTTTAGTAGTTTATATATAAAAGGCGTGACACCTTTCTCATGTCTCCAGTCTATAATAAACCTCGCAAGTATTTTGTCCTCAGCTGGTAAGGCGGCCCTATTGTACCTGACCTAATACAATCACGTGTAAGCATTTTAGGCACAGTGTTTCGCTTTAAGGCAGAGCTTTGTTTCACTAGAGGTAGTTTAAAAACATTTTAAAAGGGTCATCACTTTCAATCTGAATAAATACAGGACATTTGCTTACACGGGGGGGCAGGGGGGCGTCTAATCGCGAATGCGGGACAAGTTGTGTCCTGTACTCATTCAAAACGGAGCACAGCGTTTTATTCCCCGACATGGCACTGGCGGCTGGCTCGGTGCTGCACCCTGGCCGGGCCGCCCCCCAGTCTGACTCGGTAACTTCACTCTGGCAAACGTGGGGTCACTTCAAAGGCGGGGGGTGGCGGTTATGGTCACGCCGAATGCTCCGTTCCTGTTTGTTAATACATTCCCATGGAAACAGAGTTTGCATCTTTGGAACGGCCTCAGATACAAAGAGCGGCCCGGCAGAGGCCGGCACAGCGCGGTGCAGGGGGCCGCCGTGTGCCGCCCTTTGGGCCGCCGTGTGCCGCATGCTGCCATGTTTGCACACAGTCCCACTTTGGGGTTTCAGCTCCCAGCAAATTTTCATATCTCTGTGGGACATCTAACGAGGAATTTTCCCAGCTGTTTGGGAAACCCTCGCCAGAGGCTTTAATGTCACTTAAAAGGAACGGTGCTTAAAAAGTAATTCCCTAAATGTTCTTAATGTTGCGCTCCTGGTCATTGAATAGCATCGCTAAGCTCCTGCCCCAGAACTCCTTTCACTTGTAGCTGGGCATTCACTGGGAGCTCAGCCTAGCTGACTCCATGACAGCATATATGTATGTCATGTGTTTCTCGCCTCAATTGTTCCTTGCTTTGCACAAAAGTTTCTGCTAAATAAAATATAATATAAAACAGAGTCTATTACTGAATCATTTCTGGAAAACGGCATCTCTGTTGGAAGTGCATAAACATTCACATTGTAGTGCTATAGTAAAATATCCAAGCTGCATAAATAGGTAAGGAAAAGTCACAGGAGCGATGAAACCTTACCCCTACACCCCCCCCCCCCCCCCCTTCCAGATCTTCGGGGAGACGGAGCCTGTGAGGATGACCTCCGAGGGCTCCGACTGCCGCTGTAAGTGCGTCATGCGGCCCCTCAGCCGCGATGCCTGCAGCCGGCTACGCAGCGGCAGCGCCCGGCCGGAGGACTTCTATGCCGTGGAGACGGTCAGCTCCGGCTCGGACTGCCGGTGCTCCTGCACTGCTCCGCCCTCCTCGCTGAACCCATGCGAAAATGAGTGGCGGATGGAGAAGCTGAAGAAGCAGGCGCCAGAGCTACTGAAGGTGAGGGGGGAAGACGGTGGCCAGAAAGCGCGGCGCACACACAGGGGACAGCGGGCGCACACACAGGGGACAGCGCGGCGCACACACACAGGGGACAGCGCGGCGCACACACACAGGGGACAGCGCGGCGCACACACAGGGGACAGCGCGGCGCACACACACAGGGGACAGCGCGACGCACACACAGGGGACAGTGCACACACAGGGGACAGCGCACACACAGGGGACAGTGCACACACAGGGGACAGCGCGACGCACACACAGGGGACAGCGCGACGCACACACAGGGGACAGTGCACACCGGGGACAGTGCACACACAGGGGACAGCGCGGCATGACTCTCTGCTCGGCGTTTGCACATAGATTCTCAGATTTTTTAAATGTGTCGGGCGTAAAAGGGGCCATAATTCATACAGAGGGGCCAATCAGTAACCAAAGATATCTTCTGAATGGGTGACAGGACAGGGGGCCCTAAAGGGACAAATCAGATTTCAACTGGCACTAGTGCCCCTGTGGACACGCGCCTGTATATTCCCTTGGGTCAGTCATAAAAATTCACAAAAATGCACATGATGTTTCTGCAGTTCGAGGGCAGGACTGGACTGGGACAGGGCTCTGGATCACCACAGGCGGTTAGAAGTGGGGTGGACAGTCAAATGGTTAAGGAAGGAGTTGCTGGAAATGGGACAATGCCATTGGAACAGACGGTCTCCCCACTTTGTTGCATTGACCCCAAACGTTAAACACTCTCTCAGTGCTGGGTTTCAGCCATCTCACTCGGGTCATCATTGCTTTGGTCTGACATCACTGTCCATTGTGGAAATCTGATCACTGCAGATGCTGATGTGCTTGATTTGGTGTTTGGACACAAGCTTGTAGGCAAACATGAGGGCGGCGTGTGTGTTTGTGAGACAGGGAACACGTCCAGCAGCTGGAGGAAGTGTTTGCTGACCACAGCCAGCAAATATACTAAGAACAGAGGTAGGCCAGGAAAACGGTGGAGAGGGAGACAAAAGCCAGAGAACTTTCTGGTTGGTACAGTATCACCCAACTAGAGGTCGCCTTGATGACACCCTAAGTGACAGTGTAGTAGGGAAATGCAAACTTTCTGAGTGTACCAGTGCATTAGGGTAATGCGGACTGTCACAGGGTACCAGTGCAGTAGGGAAATGTGGACTGTCACAGGGTACCAGTGCAGTAGGGAAATGCGGACTGTCACAGGGTACCAGTGCAGTAGGGAAATGCGGACTGTCACAGGGTACCAGAGCAGTAGGGAAATGCGGACTTTCGGAAGGTACCAGTGCAGTAGGGAAATGCGGACTGTCACAGGGTACCAGTGCAGTAGGGAAATGCGGACTGTCACAGGG
>JAODKL010000040.1:3124151-3141400 GCA_026780765.1 Petrocephalus schoutedeni
GGACTGTCACAGGGTACCAGTGCAGTAGGGAAATGCGGACTGTCACAGGGTACCAGTGCAGTAGGGAAATGTGGACTTTCAGAAGGTACCAGTGCAGTAGGGAAATGCAGGCTTTCGCGGGGTACCAGTGCATTGTCAGATCCCTCTGGTACATTTTCATGTTGCTGTACCATGCACACTAATGGTCCTAGGCTGTGGTTTCCTCACACCTGTTTCCTTTATGGTTTTCCACCCTAAAAGAATGGAGGAAAGGCAGTACAGTGAGAAATCACCGGGGTATAAATCAGCATGTGTTATCAGCCAGAGGTGATAAAATCATTCTATGTGACCATCTTCCATCCACTTAGCCAGCACACGGTCGCAGTAAGCCTGCTGTCTATCCCAGGAAGCACAGGCAGGGGGCACCCTAGATTGTACTGCAGTACCTTTCATTCAATATTCATTCAAATATTCATTTTCATTCAATAAACAGCTCAGTGTGAGCAAAGCATGAATTGATTGAGCTTCAATTAAGACCTTGAGGCAGTTAAGATGAAGGGCCGTTTTAATTATGGTTTGGCACGTTCTTTGTTTTCGACATGACTGAATGTATCACTTCCTCAGCGGTTAAAGGTCAAAGGTTGTGTCCCCTCATAGGAGCAGCATTATTTCAGGAAATGTTGACTCAGGCTTCTTTGACATCGACACTTTAGGTTCACAGATGATGGCCTGCGAGGGCCTTCGCTGCTAAGACGCTCAAAAGGCGACAGAAACCTAGAGCGTGGGGAAGGGAAACATGCTGATGGCAAAGATACGTCCAACATTCACATAAGTGTTGGCATTTGACCATATTTTGATTGCATTCTGATTAGTGATTGTAACCGGGATTCTGTGGATTTTGGGACACTGTCGTTTGAAGCAACGCTTGAGTTTGTGTGATAATATTTTGATGGCAGTTGATCAACCGGACAGTTTCTTGGAAAAGGACGGAACCACATGATGACCGAGGTAACGATTTAAAGCGGCAGTGTGAGCTGGAGCTGATGGTGTCTATTCCCCCACGACGCTGCTATCGGATCTGCTGTGGATTAGAAGCACACCGAGCGAAACGGGATACTAGCAAACCGTGAAAATCGCTGACACGCATTCAGTGTGCCTGTTTGAGCGTATAAAATTGGCAGGAAAGGAATGAATGCTGCTTTCTGCTGCCTATGCATTTAGAAATTCTATGTTTTATATGTATACAGTATATAAATCAGCAGATATGATTTGTGAATTTATGTCATGTGTAGCTAATGTAGTCTCCTTGATGATAGATAGATAGATGATATATAGATGATAGATAGATAGATAGATAGATAGATGATAGATAGATAACAATGACCCACATTGTTAAATCTTGATGTTTTCCAGTCAAAATGTAGCTGCGAAAGACTTCTTCCAAGCAAAGATCAGCTAGATCCCCTGCCAGCTGACTAACACCACCTGCTTCTCCTTGCAGCTTCAGTCTATGGTGGACCTGCTGGAGGGGACACTGTACAGCATGGACCTCCTGAAGGTGCATTCTTACATGAGCAAGGTCGTCTCTCGGATGAACGACCTGGAGGAGGTAAGGCGGGAGAACTGGGCCACAGCGGGGGTGAAATTCTCTCTGGCCTTGGCTCAGAGGTTGTGGTCCAGCCTTGGTTTCCTGTCGCGCGATATAACATTGCCTTTCCAAATTTTGTGGCTCGCCGCGGTTGTGCAAATGATTAAATCCCCAGCGAGTCCAAAGCTCTTGCTGCTAATTGAAATGAAAAGTGAAATAAGGTGAAGAAACCAGAGTGATTCTCTCTGCCAAGTCACGAGGAAGGAGAATGGATAGTCCATGGTAAATAGTTTTTGGCTGCCGGATTTGTTCACAAAGTTGTAATATGTGCAAACTGCCAGGTTTCTCTTTAGGGTTAAATCTGGCAGAATTCCTGCCACTTGATTATGCGAAGGTCAGAGGACGAGTGAAGCCGTACTTATTTTCCCCACATCGAAACAGAAATTTCCTCTCAATGTCTGGTCTCCTTCCTCCAGACCATCAAGACCAACCTGAGCAGAGAGAATGACCTTGTGAAGGACAGTGTCATCAACCTAACCAATCAGCTGAAGCGCTACGAGAACTACTCAGACATCATGATAAGTATCAAGAAGGAAATCTCCAGCCTGGGCTTGCAGCTGCTGCAGAAGGACACTGCAGGCCATGACGGCAAAGCTCAGGTACCACAGGGGAGCCCTGCTGCCGTTTTTCACTGACCTGCAAATATTTGAACCACTTAAAGGCAAAGAGCAAACTTCATTTAGCTTGGAGCCTGAATTACTGTTTGTGTACAGTCCTTAACTTCAAAGAGCAAATTGAAGGTTATAACCACTTTAAAGTGCATTCTTTGTAGAGCAGAGTCTGTTCACATAGCAATGGTGAGCCCAGGTATCATTTCAACATCTGATGAACATGCAAAATGAGGTAATAGAGTTTTGGGCTCAGCGAAGACGCTGTGAACATGACAGCTTTGTGCTGGAGTTTCAGTGAATCCTCCTTCCTACAGGAGACCTCAGCAGGGAACTCCAAGGAGACAGGGAAGTTCTCAAACAAAAAGGTCCAAGCAGCCAATCCGCCTCCCAAGCAAGCAAAGGAGAAGCCTGCAAGACCAAAGAAGGAGCCCACAAAGGCGGCCAAGTCCATTAAGCCGGCCGACCCTACAAACAAGACCAAGGCAGCAGGTCATCAGCCAGGGGTAATCAGGGGCATCACCTACTACAAGGCTGGCAGTGTAGACGACATCAAGCACGGCTCCAGCGGTAAAGGTAAGATGCACCTCTGGTTTGCCATCAGAATGAAAGTTAATTTTCCCAGACATTTCATGTATATTTTGGAGTTCTCAAACAACGTCCCAGAAAAAACTACAATCGCACTCAATGAGACGGAAAGTGCAGATGGTCAGCACAGCATCTCGGAGACACCAGCTTCATCCCAGGCTTAACTAATGTGGGGGTAAGAGAAAGAAGAGTCTCTGTTAGAAGTACCACTGTCTGGGGTTTGATGCAATACTAGAATCTCTAAAAGCACACAGACATCTTTGCAGACACACTGCTGTGCAACTCCGTCCCAAAAACAATTACCACAACATCCTGCGCTTCAATATCGCCTTGGCTCATGCCAACCTTCTCATACACTTTCAGTGCCTCCACACCCAATGCCATGCTTGCTTTAGCCTCCCTGAACTTCTCTGAACTTGTCCCAGTGTCAACACCTTGCAAGGTCACCATGGTAGCATGACTTTGGGAAGTAGGCTGATCCCTTGTGGTTTGGATGATACCGAATGACTGAAGACACTGGATGCTTTTCAAAGTCCTGGGCTGTATCCTGAATCCAGCAGTGCATGACACAATCGGGAAAGAATCTCAATCTATGGAAAAACAGGGTGGATTTCAATGCTCTTCTCTAGAAGGCAGAGGTAAAATGAATGTAAAAAAGAAACTGTGTTTTAAGAAGACAATAATGTCAAAGGAAGGACTGCAGACAATTTTGAAGTTCATTGAACAGAAGTTCAAGACAAACTATTCTTGAAAACCAAACATTTGGCGGGCAGAAGATTATGCAGTCTCATATTTTCATGCAAGGACTTCTAGTGACTTCCTGTGTTTGCTTCAAGGCAGTTCTTTGTGGACACGAATAGAATGTCAACTTTGTTTTCAAAGCTTCACAAGAGCAGCCCCCCCCATTCTGAAAGATGTACAGCTTCCTGTCTGTTCAGAGAGAACATTCCAGTAAGCGAAGGGCCAATTCTAACACAGCTCTCCACTAGGAAGCTGGCACTTACAAAGTATTCATGTTTCCCCTACTGTTCAAACAAACACCCTCATAGTTTTTGTTGCATGGTCATCCATGTGCAAATCAGTTATTTCAGTTTTAGTTAAAACTAAATTCCAGTTTAAAACTTCTTGTCAAGGCGCTGATTTACTGATGGAAAACGGCACAATCACTATGGGTGTAACGGTACTGTTCTCCCAGGTTCGGTACGTGTCACAGTTTTTGGACCACGCCAAAGGAATGGTTCCGGTATCAAAAACACATCACCTTGTAATTAGACAATGCACTCTTTATTTTCCAAATAACAGCTTTCCATTCAGGAGAATTGCAGCATGGCTAACTGGGCCTAGCTTGTCTCTCTGCTGTGCGAAATCAAGGAGAATAAAGCGGTAATTAGAGGTGCCGCTTAAACTTTGATACCCTGTAGGTGCTTTGTCTATTTTTAATTACATGTACATAGTGTATACAGTACCTGTACGGGTAGCATTAAATTAATTTTTGGAAGAAAACATTTAGAATACCAAATCTTTATAAAGAAAAACAGTATATGTTCTTACATGTTCAAATAAAATTAAATTAAGCATATCACTGTTAAAAAGCAACCACATGTGACTGCAGCACAGTAAGTATACTGTAGATAGATAAATTAATCAATATCTCCACAGGAGACTCACATAAAGGGGCAAAAAGAGTTTTGTGGTGAGTGATGAACTCATTTTAATAAAGATGACAGCTCTTTGAAAATGAAACACTTTCTTTAACAGATGCTATCGGTTTAATGTTAGCAGCAGCACAGACAAGGAAGCCAACAGCTTACATGACACAACCTCACACCACCAGTCAGCCAACTGTCGACAGTGGATGGAATCACCGTAGTGCTATTACCATCGTAACTTCAGAGAGAGAGAGAGAGAGAAAGAGTTTAATATGATGACCCTCAGACAGATTAGGTTTTTTGGGATGACTCCCTGATGTCTTAAAATCCCAGCAACAGACCTGACCTTTACCATTACCAGTGTTTCAGTTAAACCTTTGAAACACCATCCAACTCCTGATTGCAGAGCAAACATATATACTGACATATACTTGTACTTTAGCCGTCAGTAGGGGAGCCAGTCTCTGACCACAAATAAGCCCAGCAAAGACACTCTCGTAACACTGAGAATATTGCCCACAAGTCCATCTCACTTTACCATGTCATATGGTGTCCCATCGTGCTAATAGTACTGGGGCTATGATCAGAAGGTCATTGGTTCGAATCGCAGTGTCAGCAAAAATCTGCTATTAATGAAGCAGACTTCCAGGCTGATTTCACTGTTAGGCCCTTGAGCAAGGCCCTTAACCTCCAATTGCTTCCAAGGACTGGCCAACCATGATTTCTCAACTGAGTTTCTAGATTCATGCAAGCACAGTGGCTAGGGTGAAGCCTGGAGGAGGCGTGGCCTGCACCATGTGTTACCATGCCTTTCTCAGATCTTCAAGCATGTAGACGGGATGGGAAAGATGGAGTCCACTGGCTTTGGCCCCAGGATCTGTCCATTGTCTCTGTGGAAATATTTAGAACTTTCTGGAAGTGTCCCAGGAGGCCATGAAATGCTAAGCACAAACATAATGAGGGTGCGCTGGGTTAAAGTGGGGATGGGGGAGGGGGGGCGGTGTAGGCACAATGTTGAAAGCCTGCTTCATTAATAGCAGATTTCCTTTGATGCTGGGCTGGAGAATCCAGGCTGTAATCTCGGATACTGTTGCAGCTTGGTGGGGGGAAATTGCAGAGTGGGACTTACTGGTGCAGCCTTTCTGTCTGTCCCACAGATGGCCCGGCCAGGGCCCACATGGCCCATGACTCCAGAGAGGCTCACTCTGGGGACAGGAGCTCTGAGGCCACCATGGAGACCACTGAAGCCAGTACGGTGGTACCAACAACCACCACCACCCTAGCCACTCCGACAACCAGCAGCACCACTGAGTCCCCCACCACAACCACTACAGCCCGGCCAGAGAGGCCGGCACCAACCATTGTTTTGGTGCTGGACAACTCGGATAACAGCAGTCGAGTCATTCCTAACCGCTCAGGTAAGCCCTCTGGTTGGGGCACACTCTGCTTTACTGTTACTGTGAGCTCCTGCTCCATGAATGCTTCAATGAAAAGCTCACCTACCCTTGGACCACTAATGCTGTGTATCTGCTGTGCCGGCCAATGATAGTGAAGGAGCTGGACTGCGAGGGCACGATAGCCTCTGTGGAGCTGCCGGAAAAGCAGCACAGCTACGGGCGCAACGAAGGAGCCTGGATGAAGGACCCCGTCGCCAAAGACTCCAAAATCTATGTCACCAACTATTACTATGGCAACAACCTCGTGGAATTCCGAAACCTGGAAAATTTCCAGCAAGGTGAGCCGTTCTTTTGAATGCCCCAAAACGCCTCGGTGTCATTTACTTTTTGCATGGCTGAAACCACGTCTTGCTATCAAAATGCAGCCTTCATAACCAAATATTATTTTTGAGACAACTTGCAATGCGTTCCTCCTCTTTTTGAGTCCTTTTCTCGATTAATGCAAAGATTACGCATTTTTCTAAAAAGATGTCTCTTTTGCAAAGACTAGTTTGACTAGAGGGGGGAAAAAAGCACCAGAGTAATAAGTCGCAGCAGATCAAATATTATAACAGAAGATTACACAGGGATTTTTGTCTATATATGGGATGGGGGTCTGTGGAGCTGGTGAGGACAATGGCTCTCTTACAGCAGACGCTGGCCCTCCGCGTCCTCGCTGGCCCCTCCGCGTCCTCGCTGGCCCCTCCGCGTCCTCGCTGGCCCTCTGCGTCCTCGCTGGCCCTCTGCGTCCTCGCTGGCCCTCTGCGTCCTCCGCGTCCTCGCTGGCCCCTCCGCGTCCTCGCTGGCCCCTCCGCGTCCTCCGCGTCCTCGCTGGCCCCCTGCGTCCTCGCTGGCTGGCCCCCTGCGTCCTCGCTGGCCCTCCGCGTCCTCGCTGGCCCCTCCGCGTCCTCGCTGGCCCCTCCGCGTCCTCGCTGGCCCCCCGCGTCCTCGCTGGCTCCGGCAGCATTAATCTCAGGCCCTGTACCTTACACTGAGAGGGATTAACATGCTTCTACTTTTTTGTCTTGCTCTTCATCATCCCTCCATCCCTGGGCTTAGCCGGATTCCTTTAATTCTTCAGTTCTCCACTCGTTTTATTCTGAGAACCCTTTTATATAGCTGGGATAAAGAAAAGGCTATTCAGTTAGTAAAGTGAAAGATATTTTCTAAAGATTCGTTTTCAGGTGTCCCTTGTACATGACAGGAGGTTAACGAAAAGCTGAATACAAGTAGAATTAGGTCAGAATGGGTAATCTTTCAGAGCCTTTATATCGTATCAGGAATAGCCCGAGTCTGACACCAGAACTCTACTCGTGTATCCTCAGGCCGATGGAGCAATCTGTACAAGCTCCCGTATAACTGGATTGGCACTGGCCACGTGGTCTACGGCGGTGCTTTCTACTACAACCGGGCCTTCACCAAGAACATCATCAAGTACGACCTGCGGATGCGCTACGTGGCGGCCTGGACGCTGCTGCACGACGTGGTCTACGAAGACACCACGCCCTGGAAGTGGCGCGGCCACTCCGACATCGACTTTGCGGTGGACGAGAGCGGCCTGTGGGTCATCTACCCGAGCGCTGAGGACGACTACTCTCAGCAGGAGGTCATCGTCATCAGCAAGCTGGACCCGGGGGACCTGACAGTGCGGAAGGAGACCACTTGGCGGACGGGCCTGAAGCGGAACTCTTACGGCAACTGCTTCATCGTCTGCGGCGTGCTGTACGCCATCAACGTCTACAATCAGAAGGAGGGCGTGGTGTCCTACGCGTACGACACGCACACCAACACCGAGGCAGAGCCCGGGCTGCTTTTCACCAACGAGTACTCCTTCACCACACAGATCGACTACAACCCCAAGGAGAAAGTCCTGTACGCATGGGACAATGGACACCAGCTAACCTATCGCATCAACTTTGTGGGCCACTGACCAGCTCATGGGTTCCTGTCTCACTACTCAAATCCATCTGTTCACCAAGCACTTTCTAAGTTTTTGCCTAGTTTTCATTTATGAGTCTTTTATGTATTGGCTATCCTTCTTTTGTGGGTCAAAGCTGAAAGTCAGCAGTAACGATAGCTGCTTGAACTATGCTATAGAATAATATGTTTTTGAACTAATTTCTTTTTAAAGAATTTGGTGCTTTGGATTTGTAATTTCTTCAGGAAGGGCCTACACTATTTTATATTGATGTTAGCAAGAGTGTTATCAACCTAAGCATCCAAGAAATGTTGATAAAAATGGGTCAATCAAACACATGCTGAGGCATGCCTGCACAATGCCGAGCAGGTTACTATGAATGAAACAGCTTTAATTTTCTAGAGGTCTGCAACAAACTTTAGAGATATTAAACAAACCACTTTGGTTAAAATGTTTACAAACTGTGGATTATGCCATCATCACAACAGCCCTTTGGCTTCAGAATGCAGTTTAAAATATCAGCTTTATATAAGCAACAACACATGTGCCTTTAGCTAATTAGCATCAATTGTAAATATTCTCAGATGCTCAGTGCTACATCTGTGTGACATGCATTTGTACTTCAGCAGACTGACAAGTAGTGGCATTACAGCTAAGCGAGCAGAGAATCTTGTACACATGTACACACTCAGTGGCCACTTTATTAGATACACCTAGCCAGTACCTGGTATGACCCACTTTATTTGGAATGCCTGGCTAGTAACACGTAGGAGCTACTTTATTAGGTACACATAGCTAGTACCTGGTAGGACCCACTTTATTAGGTACGCCTAGCTAGTACCTGGTAGGACCCACTTTATTAGGCACGCCTAGCTAGTACCTGGTAGGACCCACTTTATTTGGAATGCCTAGCTAGTACCTGGTAGGACCCACTTTATTAGGTACACATAGCTAGTATCTGGTAGGACCCACTTTATTTGGAATGCCTAGCTAGTACCTGGTAGGACCCACTTTATTAGGTACGCCTAGCTAGTACCTGGTAGGACCCACTTTATTAGGTACACCTAGCTAGTACCTGGTAGGACCCACTTTATTATGTACACCTAGCTATTACTGTAAAGGGTAGATGAGGTGTGGGTCAGAGGTGGCTTTGCTGCACACCACAGTTGTAATGAGCTGTTCTTTTTGCACTTGTGGCCTTCCTTTTAGCTGTAATCTTATCCGCAAAGGGCAGGTGTGTATGCAGGTTTTTGGGATAACCCATTAGGTCAGCTGTTTAAATCCAGGTTTGAGGACTCTTCGGCCAGTCAGTCCTCTAATTAGTAACCTAATTAGGGAGTTGCAGTGAAAACCCGCAAACACAGCGGCCCTTTGAGGATAAGATTGGTCACCCCTGCTTTAACGAATCTGGCCATTCGCCTCTGACCTCCCTCATTAACTAGGTGTTTTCATCCAAAGAAGTACCCCTGATTGGATGGTTTTTTGTTCATCACACCGTTCTCTGAAAACTCTATACATTGTAATATGTGAAAATCCCGGGAGGGTGGCCGTTTCTGAGGTGCTGGAATCATCATGTCTTGTACAAACAATGGCACCACTTTCAAACCCTCTGCATCTCACTCACTCCGTGGCTGCGTCTCACTGTAATGCTTAGGCACAGTAAAGAAGCTGCTGTACCTAATCATTTGGCCACCAAAAGCATTAATGCTTATTTTATTAATTTGACAAGATGACAAAGTGCTCACATCTGTTCCTTCAGAATTGGTTAGCAGTACACTCAAACATACATGCCATGTCAAGCATGATCATTAATATATATATATATAGGTGCACATTACAATTGATTTCTAGCAGATTATATTTTATTCTCAAAATGTCTTATTTTGTAAAATAGTTTCTCTGTAAATAACTTGTCATTTGTTGGTATGGTTTTTACTAAAACTTTTACAGCTCTAACAATTACTTTCTAAAAACTCCCAAATGTCCTATATTGAATTGCTTCATTCAACATTTAACTGAGAATAAGTTGTCATTTAAGTTCTCAGACCAGATATTACCCAAAGCTATTAGTTACATATTCTCTTTACATAACTGACAGAAATAATGTACATTTTACTTCTTGTTTTTACAAGATATAGAATTTTGCGACAGAGAAATTTTCGTATTTTTTTCAAGTTTCTTATTCTTTGTGTGTTTTTGTAAAACATCTGCCCTGTAGATCCCTATATCATCCACTTTGGATGTCTTGAGAATAAATGTAAACATTTAAGAATTTGTCCAGTCATAATCATTGCATCACATGTAAACGTCAAATACAGCTGATCTCTAGGAATATCCAGGTATGTGTTATTTGCTAATAGACATCTAGCAAGTGCAAAGGAGAAACACAGATGATCACACACATCTGAAACAGCATGGAAACCTAAACTCAATCTCTGCACATGCCCTCAACTTGTACAAAACAATTTGACCTCTAAATCTTACTCAGTACACACCCTTCCTAGTTAGAGAGTAAGTATCAAAGTGAGTCTGCCAAGGTTGGGATTAGGTGGACTGCAGAGAGGGACTTTCCTCAGGCTCAATTTGAAAAGGATTTTTCTGACTTAATTGTTGAGTTTTAGGACCAGAGGGACGTTCATAACATGTTTTTTCCCTCCTTTTGGGATCTGTTTCAGCCCAGCTTGAAGGGCCTTTTTTTCTACAGGCCGGACATTTGTGGGTTTTATTCATAAGTCTCAAAAGACCCAAACATGGCCCAAACATCCCAATTTCTGCTGGCCTCATAGTGCAGTCTTTTTGCCTTATGACAATCTTGTTTGTTTTGTAGTAAACGGAGTCACTGTAAAACTGCACCAAAATGTGTATATTTAGCATCCCACCATTGCTTTTTTGACTCTTTGGACATTTATGGAACCTCTTCCCTCCTTACGTAAGTCCATCTGTCAGACTATCCCATATTCCACATTCTTAACGAATCCAGATCAAGCGTTGACGTATTTCTTCTCCAGCAGTGCCAGGAGTACAGGCCTCCCAACCAGGGCAAACCCAGTGATGTCACACTCTCCCTGCCCACATCAAACCTGGAAAGACCCTTCTGTTCTGCACATTCACAGAGGTTGGGTATAGTTGTCCTTCACAGACAGATCACTCCATTTTAGTCTGCCTTGCATTTTGGAGAGTTTGGAAAGCTCAGTTTTTCTGCCATAGGGTCTTATAAATATCTTGGCCTTCTTGTGATCAGTTTAGCTGTTCTGATATAATGCTACTGGAAAAGCACAATTTTTCGCCTCCTCATATGCAGGCGAGAAATCGTCAGTCTCCAGGGGCCTGTTTCATGAAGCCGGATTTCTTGCTTATTCAGTCAGGTAAAGGTAAGGTAGTCTGGGCTAAATGTAAGTGAACAAAGATAAAGTTTGCTTAGCCCAGACTACCTTACATCCAACAAGTTATCCAGCTAAGCTAGAAATCCTGCTTTGGGAAACAGGCCCCAGGTCCACATCCAACATCAAAACAATCCTCAGCTGTCGCACGTTCACCCACAAAAACTCTTGAGAGGTGGTATCAGTTCTGTACACCATTTTTCCCCTGATTGTGCTACAGGTCACAAATTAATAAGCATAACAAACTGTGAGGTAAACAGTTACCCGTAAGTCCTCACTATGAATGGATGGGCCTTCCAGTCAAACAGTGCAGCATGACGATGCCATGATACGCAGGGGTCCGAGTGTCTGACCAAAAGGGTAATGCTTAGCCACAATCATGCAAAATGCCTTGCCTCTCTTTGACTTTCTACCTCACACGCATCGGTACCTACTGTTGTTTTACTGTTTTGTTACTTACTTTCAGCCCTCGCTAATTTCCTCTACATCAGCAAACATTTCCAATTTATTACTATTAACCAATGCTGGCTACACTGACAACAACAGAACCCAAAGGCTCACTGTGGAGGACAGAACATTTGGCTGTCTTCAAGACGATGGGACCACCATGAGCTTTGGCCGGCTTTGACTCATGGAAATTTCACCTCTGTAAATGCCACAAACAAGCTTGTTTATCTTAATAAGTGTTCCTACATCCTCAGGTTACCTTAATGGTTTATTTTCCTCTTAAACACCTTCTTTATATGCGCTGAGGCTGTGTGTTTTCGGGCAGTCTTACATGGAGACTCGCAGAATGAATCATTAATTCTGCCTGGTAGTACCTTAATCTAAAGCTGTCACGGAACCCAACGCTTTAGGGTGAGGACGAAGTTCTGTGCTTTCCATCCACTGTGGCCCACTAAACAATATTTGGCTACGAGCTCAAATTGTTTGAGAGGGGCAAGCCCATCTGCCTGTGAATACCAGTGCAGGAATCAAAGGAGGAAGGAGGTGGAGGGAGGAGGTGGAGCTCAGAGCACGTCTGTTTGTAATTCTAAGGCTGGAGACTTCATGCGATGATCTTATAGGGGCTGCAGACCTACTGGAAGGGTGGGGTTGATCTCTCACGGCCTTCCATTATGTAGCCGTATCCATTCTATCCCACGATGCTTCATCAAACTTCCCACGTAACTCCAGAAAAATACAACATTCACAGGCACAAAGAACTTAATTATCCAGAGATTCTCCGTTGATCAGCAAATTGCATTACTGCAAAATGAGTCCCTTGCACAATTCTACGTTTTTTTTATTCAGGATGAAAGAAATTTAGCTAAATGACGACTGTAAATTAGTCCCACATATGACACTGGAGGCCGTCTGAGACGAGTCGTGCATATTCTTGGTGAGGTAACGCCCTGACTTCATTGTTAACCTTGACCTGATCTTTGATCTCAAATTTTGGGTGTTCTGTAGTCTTGCGGTAAATACACAAACTATCCCCACGACTTTAATTTTATTTTAATCAGCCACAACCCTTAAGCTTCAATATATTAATCCATTTCACTTTTCAAAGGACTCTCAATTAGTCTAACAAAGAATGCAACACTTATAAAAAGCCAATTTTGTTCATTTTCTCAGGAACCCTTATCCACTGGACGGATGTGGAGCCTACCCCAGGAATCCTATCTCACTCTGGAGCCAATCCCAGTTAGCCTATCCCACTCTGGAGCCTATCCCAGTTAACCTATCCCACTTTGGAGCCTATCCAAGGCAGTACACAAGATTTGACCAAGTGCCAATAAATCATATGTGGCTAGTCACACACTCACCCACACTAAGGGCAGTTTAGAGACACCAATTGACTTAAGTCAGGCTATTTGGGAGGAAACCTGCATAAACAAAGGGAAAATCTGCAAACTCCACACACAGAGCCAGGGTAAGATTCTAACACACAAGCCTGGAGGTGTGGGGCCACCACGCTACACAAATATTACATATTGTTTGGTGATGCACCTTCATATCTCATTCATAACTAACATGTAAGTATGCCACAACATGCCTTAAAGCACTGCATTCATAACACTTTCAGTGAACAAGACATGACTTTAATATCCTTTAAAAACAAACATTATATGATTAAACAATTATAATGTTTTGTATTAATGTACAGCAATGGGCTGGCCCCCTGTCCTGGGTTGTTCCCCGCCTTGTGCCCGTAGCTTCCGGGATAGGCTCTGGACCCCCTGTGACCCAGAAAGGATAAACGGAAAATGGATGGATGGTTGGATGTATTAATGTATGTTATTGAAAGTGTTATGAATGCAATGCTTTAAGGCATGTTAATGTATACTTGCATGCAGCTTATGAATGATCTATGAATACATTATGAAGGTGCCCTATATGCTCTATGAATAGTAATAAATGTATTACTGTTTGCTTTTATGGCTACATTTGTTGAAGGTCACCGTGCTCCTCGTCTGGCCTCAGAAAACCCTCATTCCCTGTAAATCCCTTTGAAAGAAATGGAATCCCACCGGGCTCCATCACTAAGGAAAGTTTTGTCCTTGCAAAGTACACATGTACCACGCTTCTGCCAAAACATAAATCAGAATTAGGTACCACAATAGCCACTTCAAATAAGACTCTATTGTTTCTCTGGGCGTTTCAGCTTTACGGATTACTCATGTACCACCATGATAATAGTGAACATTATACATCAGGAGACGGCCCCCCTGTGCTCACAAAACAGGCCGTGCCCTTCACCAGGAGACGCTCCCAGTGTGCTCACAAACCAGACTGTGCCATTCGCCAGGAGACTGCCCCCGCGTCCTCACAAACCAGGCCGTGCCTTTTGCCAGGAGACTGCCCCCGCGTCCTCACAAACCAGGCTGTGCCTTATGCCAAGAGACTGCCCCCGCGTCCTCACAAACCAGGCTGTGCCTTATGCCAAGAGACTGCCCCCGTGTCCTCACAAACCAGGCTGTGCCCTTCACCAGGAGACTGCCCCCGCGTCCTCACAAACCAGGCTGTGCCATTCGCCAGGAGACTGCCCCCGCGTCCTCACAAACCAGGCCGTGCCTTTTGCCAGGAGACTGCCCCCGCGTCCTCACAAACCAGGCCGTGCCTTATGCCAAGAGACTGCCCCCGCGTCCTCACAAACCAGGCTGTGCCATTCGCCAGGAGACTGCCCCTGCGTCCTCACAAACCAGGCCGTGCCTTATGCCAAGAGACTGCCCCTGCGTCCTCGCATACCAGGCCATGCCTTTTGCCAAGAGACTGCCCCCGCGTCCTCACAAACCAGGCCATGCCTTTTGCCAGGAGACTGCCCCTGTGTCATCACAAACCAGGCCGTACCTTTCACTAGGAGATGCACCCCGTGTGCTCACTGAAAAATTTTTTCAGGTTCCCATTTGGATAACCTCAATTTTATAAAAAATGTGTGTTTGTGTGTGTGTAATTTTATATATTTTAGATATTTAATATATATTCAATATTCATACACATTTACGCTTAGGATAAAAGTCTCTGCTAAATGTAAGGTAAGGCTTTTCATACCTGATATTAGCCAGCTTTAAAATTGAAAAGGTGGGTGGTCATTAATTAAGGCTTAAGGCTTAGAATCAAGAAACAGAAGCTAGTAATTATTAGCTAGTCGGAAGGCAGGTGCTGGAGTAAGAGGGTTGGGAGAGACTCAGCGGCAGTAAACAGTTTCCGGTAAAGGGTCCCCCACGATGCCCTTCCTCGCAGGCCTGTAGTGGACGGGCTCCCCAGCCAGTGCCGGTAAAGGCCCCCTGCGGTGCCATTCCTCACAGGCCTGTAGCGGATGGGCTCCTCAGCCAGTGCCGGTAAAGGCCCCCCGCGCTGCCATTCCTCACAGGCCTGTAGCGGATGGGCTCCTCAGCCAGTGCCGGTAAAGGCCCCCCGCAGTGCCGTTCTTCGCAGGTCTATAGCGGATGGGCTCCTCAGCCAGTGCCAGTAAAGGTCCCCTGCGGTGCCCTTCCTCGCAGGCCTGTAACGGACGGGCTCCTCAGCAAGTGTTGGTAAAGGATGATTACCCCAGTATGCGGCACACAGCTATGCTGATTAACACCATAAAAAAATCCAAATTGCCCAAAACGTCCAAGCGGAAACAGCTGAGGATCTTACGTCTTACGCGCCTCTCGGATATTAGCTGCTGCAATCATTACATTATGCTGTTGCAAAAATTGAAGGCTCTGTTCTTACATCGTCATTCAAAAAAAGGCCCCACCATCCTGGCTCTGTCATGTACGCTCAGCCTGGCCAGGAATATATGTGCGTAAAAACACAAGGCACACATAAAAGGAAAGGAGCACACTAAGCCCGGATTAAGCACTATAGTCTCCCAGCACAACCTGACAGCTAAACAATATCTCCAGCTATTGCTTCATCCACCAGGAATTACACACTAAATTCCCTTTATCTCATCTCTCCCCCACCCAATCCCACAGTACAATACCTCAGTACCAAATGGCTCAATCAAGGTCTATTTGCCCACCATCTTTACTGTGAAAACCTAGGACAGAACCTAGTGATGCTGTTGGTTTGTGGCCTGCTGTAGTCTCATCATGCCTTGGTCCAGAGTATCTTTAGACGAATCTGTCGGGAAGAACCAGAGTAGTATCCATAATTCCAACCATCCATCCATCATCCATCCATTCTATATTAGTGCTTCTCCAAGGCTGGGTCATAAGTGAGCTTATTAACACAAATGCAGGGAAGAAGCCTGGGAACGTTGGTACTGTGTGGGAACCAGATTACGCAGAGAGAACCCACACAAACACAGGGAGAACATTACAAGCACAGGGGGCCAGGAACACAAGGCACAGCCCGGGAGGTGTGAAGTTACAGCACTCACCATTAAACCATCGTGCCCCTCAGGCCACCGAAAGTGCCTGTAAATTAAAATCAGCATTTGTTTCACTGGGTTCCTGACAGATGCAGGACACAGCTGGTCACAAGAATGGCACATGTGAATCACTGAGCCATTATACAAGCGATGAGGCCTAATTGCATGTTACGGTTCATTTCATGTACAAGCATGAATAGACCCTGAAACCATACATTTACAAATAAGATTGAGAGGATAAGTGGAAGGATTCACCAATTTCACAGTTCATGTTATTAATGTAAAATGCCACCCAGAAGAGCTGGCCCACCTCAGCACGGTCCAGAGAGTAAAAGTCAAGACCAGGACTTTGTTTCAACCATCCAGTTGAGTGCTCTGTGACTGTGACCCTTTATGCTCAATTAGTTGGTTGGAACAAAATCATGGCTTGGATTTTTACTTTCTGGACCTTAAATTTTCACCTCTGCCCATATGTAGGGCTGGGCATAGTTCAAAAATTTTCAATGCTAGTACCAGAAAGATACCTTGATTTTAACGTGGTTTCTGAAAAACACACTTTTTTTTTTATACCAATAAGTTTTTAAATCAATTTCAACAACAACAAAAATACTCAAATTTACGGCATAAATCTTATTCTTCTGCTCTAGTGGGCATTCAAAGCAGTTTAATACCGGGGATGAGCACAAAATAAAAGGGCCACGAGGGGTCAGAAAACAGAGATAACATAAGCAATCAATTCGAGACGTAATAGAGGGAGCAGACTAAGCCACAAAAACTGAAGCACCTGCTACTGTAGCACACACAGGAATATAATGACTGACTAGAGAACAAACCAAAGGAAAGTACTAAAATACACTCATTGGAACTAACCAGGAACCTAGTGGTAATGACAGACAAGCAGGAACCTAGCGGTAATGGCAGACAAGCAGGAACCTAGCGGTAATGGCAGACGAGCAGGAACCTAGCGGTAATGGCAGACGAGCAGGAACCTAGCGGTAATGGCAGACGAGCAGGAACCTAGCGGTAATGGCAGACGAGCAGGAACCTAGCGGTAATGGCAGACGAGCAGGAACCTAGCGGTAATGGCAGACGAGCAGGAACCTAGCGGTAATGGCAGACGAGCAGGAACCTAGCGGTAATGGCAGACGAGCAGGAACCTAGCGGTAATGGCAGACGAGCAGGAACCTAGCGGTAATG
>JAODKL010000040.1:3143586-3159105 GCA_026780765.1 Petrocephalus schoutedeni
GCTAGGTTCCTGCTCGTCTGCCATTACCGCTAGGTTCCTGCTTATCTGCCATTACCGCTAGGTTCCTGCTCATCTGCCATTACCGCTAGGTTCCTGCTTATCTGCCATTACCGCTAGGTTCCTGCTATTTTTTCCTGGCTTACAGGTCTATCAATGGAGCTTTTAATGAATTAAAGGAACTAATCTCCACCCATCTCACCCCCTTCTGTCAGCAAATCAACACCACTTAGATATTCCTCCAGTATGTGAGAAGTGTCACACCAGACAGTTCTCATATGTGGTTCCCCCGAAGACGGAACGTGCTGCAGAACCACATCCGGTCATCAGATCCCCTTTCCACCTTCAAGAAACACTTCAAGCCCCATATGTGCCAGGAATGCTTCTACCAACTTGGTCCCTCTCCATGGTCCCTAAATGTTCTAAATGTTGCACTTCTGGTCAGTTGAATGGTTATTGTTAAGTTTGAGCTTTGTTGGGAGATGTTCTGTAGCTACTGCTCCAGTACTGCCTACACTGGTACCTGGGTATTCACTGGAAGCTCAGCCTAGCTGCCTCCTAATTTTTAATGGGCTATGTGCCTCACTTTTACGTAACTTTCGACAAAAGCACAAGTGAAGCAGGTGTAAATTAAACACAAATATACATTAAGGAACTAAAAGTAGAGTATGATTAAACAGTAAATTTATAAATATGGAACTATAAGTAAAATTATATCAGTAATTTTTGTATCAGCATCTAGTGGGGTTTTGGAAGTCTAAAATAAAATGAGATTTTTGTCAGCAGCTAAGAGGAGGTTGCTTGCGAATAAAAATGGTTGGTCTTTCTTTGCACATTGGCTACCGCATAAAGAAAAGACTGCGTGTTTATTTTGGGCTGGTGGGATGGGGAGACAGAAGCGGCAAACGGCCCGTCTACACACGACTCCCTGTCAGCTTCAGACGGCACTTTTAAGACGGGGAACAAAGGAAAACCGGACCTAGGTACACCACGGCAGCGAGTGGCGGGAAGAACCAGCACGTCCCGCCAAGCGAGGTTTAGATGCATCTCTGGGAACAGACACAACATGAATGTTTGCTGCCCCTTTCGGGGTGGAGAGGGACTATCCGGCGTGGCCCTTAGAGATCAATATAACATTTTGCCAACCACGATATTTGTGTGGGGCCCCTGTGGTTAGGGGTACCCCTGTTGGCCACAAACAGTCACTACACCAAATATTTACAGTAGTAAAGGCATTCCTTATTTAGATGTTGAAGCAGCAGGTTCTTATAACCAGCTAGCTTGCTATACGCTAGCTATTTGCTTAAATTTTGAAACAGAGCAGCAGGTGAGGTGGGGGACCTCGGCATGGCTTTTTGAGATGACAAATCAGTCGCTGACAGTCTCCCGGCATGGCTCCGGCTCTGTCGTAATGCGGTGACACAGCGGTGTCCCCAAGCAAGTACGCCTGTAATTGATATTATATGCAAAGCCAAGGGAGCGAAAATGGACAGGTTTCCAGTACAGGCCAGACCGAGGCAGCTCTCAGATAGAGTCCCACGCAGTGACAGCTTGATATCTTGCTATCTCTAGAGAGCTCGTCGCCCTACTGCCTTCATGGAGAAATAAAATCGGCCCTAAGTTTTCAGCAGTTGTTCTGCCAATTAAATGGGCAGATGTAGCTGTAAACAGCCCACCGAGCTTCACCGCGGGAATGTCAGCCGATGAGGTCTGTAGCAGCTAAATCATTACTTTGGGAATGTAGCTCCTACCGAGGGGCTTTCTGATGGACACTGTGGGGATTATCAGCTTCGGGGGACAGCAGGAGGAGGCTTATTACAGTGTGAGGGGGGACATTCAGTTAGCAGGAATATTTGTGAGAGATGCAGAGGGGTCCGCGGTCAGTGTAATAGGAATTCCAGACCAGAGAGCCAGAGAAAATCTGTTGCAGACTTCGACTGCTGATCCAGCGGCCCTACCTGTGTGCCAGTCCTGTCTGCGCACGGACTTTCATCGGGAGTATCCAAGAATATTCAGCACCCATTGATGAATACCAAACTTTGGTCATTAAAGCATCCATTTGCCAGCAGAGGCTTGTATTGCTCATTAAAACACCATATGAGAGTGGGGGTCATAAGCAGTTATGGCCGATTCGGGAGCAAGCGAGAATAAAACTGAGTGACGCATCTGGCTGAGGATCCGACAATATGCAAGTAATCCTCAATTTACAAGCTAATGGCCAGGCCTGGCCGTGTCGGTCGTGTGTTACAAGCTAATGGCCAGGCCTGGCCGTGTCGGTCGTGTGTTACAAGCTAACGGCCAGGCCTGGCCGCGGCCGTCGTGTGTTACAAGCTAATGGCCAGGCCTGGCCGTGTCCGTCGTGTGTTACAAGCTAACGGCCAGGCCTGGCCGTGTCCGTCGTGTGTTACAAGCTAACGGCCAGGCCTGGCCGTGTCCGTTCGTGTACTAAGGGAAGGCTTCCTTTCAACGAGGATAATCTGACTTTCCAGGCAGCGCCCTGCTAAATGATTTTTGTGTTAAAATGCTGTCAAATTATTTTGCAGGCCAGCAGATACTGGTCTCTATTTTGGTCCAAGGTTTTGAATTTTCTTTTAATCTATTTAGGTTTTGCTTTGGCAGAAAAGAGGCAGTGATGCATTTGATCAGAACAGCAAGCAACAGTGGATTGATTGGCTTTCAGCCAAGCAGGAAGATTCTGACAAGGCACGGGGAAATTGCCTTTAAGAATTCAAACACAGAGTTCACTTTAAAAGACCATTATCGTTGTTGTTTAAGGGCGAGGATTACCCCATTAGCACTTCTGTGGAATCACAGTCTTGCCTTGAGAAGTGTAGTAAACTTATGGTAACACCATACCAACCCTGTAATGACCTATTGGGGAAAAGTACCTTTGTTCCACAATTAATCCAACCAAGTCATCATTTAAGCTCAACATACTACAATTTAGTTTTCGTTTAGGCTTAACAAAACATCTAATTCCAGAAGAATGACCTCAATATGCACCAGGTCCTTTTTTTACAATTTTCATTTATAACACCAATTTTGCAGACATGAATAGTTTTTATTATTATCCCTAAATGTTGTTGATTTCTGACTCGCTGAGCTTTGCGGCATAGTAATGTGTTGAAAAAATTTCAATGTGAAGGATGGACTGGAAAAGAACAGGAAGGATTTAAGAAATGCCATGAGATTCAGGCAATTTATCTTACCATAAAACTTATTCAGTCGACTTTGAAAGAAATATTTATGTTTGAGGAGGAGAACAAAGAGCATTATTGACTGAGGAAAAATCCAGGATCTGCGAGTAAGGGTCTCACTTGCTCACAGTTAGGTGACATTCTCCAAATACATATTTCCCTGCTGTTTGGACAGGAATTCAATAAATACCGTTTAAACCAAAACAGGTGCAGAAATCTGCGCAAGTCAACAAACAAAGTGTCTTGGAAACTCTGGGCCGCAAAGAGCTTCGAATGGAGGGCTGGAAGTAGCAAATTACTGTCAAAATCAATGAAGCACATCAAAGTGAACTTAGGCAGCCAAGATCATATTTTATCAACACTACAGTCTGTTGTATATTCACATTTATTTATTTGGCACATTTGTCCAAAGCAGCATACATGTGCATGCAGCTGTCAAGGAGCCAACTTGAGTACATGCGACCAGAAACCAGGGCCAGATAGTCATGGAGAAAGAAGCTATACAAATTAGAAGTGACATGAACTCATATTTAAAAGTGGGCAAATACAGATGCAACACACAATCAACACACACATACCTCCCGAGTAAGAGCCTAGTAAGGATGCAAGTCTAAGTGCAATTTACAGAAACTCATGTAGGCAAGCAAACCAGTTCAGTGTAAAAAGCCAATAGTAAATAGTGAGTGAGTACAGGTCACTGCTAGGGGGGGGGGTCATCCCTGTGACAGATACCTCTTCTGTGTTTGCACGTCTTCCAAATGGCCTTCCAGGCGTCTTCCGCGTACACCGATGCAGATAGACTGCGGTCGCACGGCACCACTGCGAGCTCAATCCAAGCCCGTAGAGAAGGCCCACAGATATTTCTGCCGGGGTGTTGTGGAAACGAGTGGGTGGACAGAAGATCAGGCATGAGGAGTAAGTTTCCTCAGCTGCTTTGGGGGTGAGGTCCGCCCAGGCTTCCCCTCAGAGCCTTCTCCAGGTTACGGTACTGGGAGCCCATGGCGTGCTGGAGCTGCTCCCCCATTGTTCAGGACCTCCCTGGGAAGGCCTGCCCCTGCACGGCGTCAGCAGCTCCAGCCAAGACACCGCCTGAGCTGCCGCCATCCCCCGTACTTCGAGGAGATCTGAAGCGTTCCCCTCGTTTCATAATGGCACCTCTTTGTTTTTACAGTTTTAATGCACTGAAATGTTGGGTTTCCCCCCTCCCCTTGCAGGTCTTGGAGATCAATGGTTTCATTCACGTCATGTAAAGCGTTTCACGAGCAGATGGTTCATGCCGAGGACCCTGAACCTTCAGAGGCAGGAAATATAAAGATTTTTATCAAACCCAGGTCCATGGCCTGTCCAAAATTCCTCTCAGCTGGCCGATTTCTACCCACAATATTAAAGTGTAATGACCATTTCAGAAACTCTCCTACAGTTCACACTGCGACACTGTGCTCTTTGACCTTGATCCTAAGACAAACGGGATATCAGAATGACATCTCAGCAGGGGTGTAAACAGGGGCGGGACCCCAGGGGCATTGGCCCCAGCAGAAAGCTGATTGGCTCCAAGAGTGACTCCTCCACTGTCACTCACCAATTCAAAACATATCATTGGCCAATGATAAGACTGGCCACTCTGTGATTCATGACCCGCACCACCAAAATTCCTATAATCACCCCTGCACTTCAGATGCAGAACATGGGGGTCCGAGTTCTCCTTTGTGGTACCGAAACCACAATGGCCATTTCCCATGTTAATGTGAGGTCTTGGACACAGCCAAATGCTGCCCATTACCCCCCCCCCCCTGTAATATGCACCCCCAGGATCTGTTACTCACCATGAAAACACCATCAAGATAAAACTAAAATAAACACACAGATCTCTTCCAGATAGAGGGTTTTGGTGTCACAAATGCTTTCTTGTGATTCACTTAAAGAAAATCACAGACCGACCAGAATCTAAAAATAATAATATTGTTCTGGGCCAGGCTTAAGAAGGGGTAGGATCACAGGAGATTCACAGCACTGGTGGGATGGTGACGCAGAGACTGAAAATCAGTGCCACAAGCCACACTCAGCACATGGCTTTTCTTAAACCGATTGTGTCTCTCACGCTCAAAAGCATTCACTAAAATCATTTGTGTTCCTGTAGAAATAGCAAATAAGCATCAATTCTCCACTCACCATTTCAGAATCCGCAGCAAGCAATTAAATCAAACCCTTGGCCAATGGACATGAAAGAGCATCAGGCTGAATGCTACATGTGAAGAGGCCATCGCCTCCCCAGCAAGTGAAGGGCTCGAAGATAAAGCGTAGTGGGAGATCAAAGCATTTCCCTGCAGACAAAGTGCAGGCGCACTATCAAACGGCACACCACCACAGCTGGGCTGCAAATGCTGAGGCCCTTTTTAATAGGCAGGCACACCTGCCATTAACTAGCACTCATTAGGGTTTAACTAGCACTCATAACAAACTGCCACAGGCCTTGGCAGTATGCTGCGCAGTCAGAGTAAAACCATCACAAAACTAAGGCAGTTTATGAATGCATAAAAATTAATCACTGCAACTCCATTAAAGTGGTAGAAACACAGCAATTACAGGGAAAATTGTCCCAGCATGGAGTACAGTCATACTAGGAGCGTCACTCCTAACTGCTAACACCACTCCCCAGTGAGGATGAGGAATACCACAGCCATCAGTCTGATCTTTGTGAAAATCCAAAATTCGCAGGGCTTGGATAAAAAGAAACCAGGCAAATCACTTCCTTCAGAAGCAGACACCACCAATCACAATGAGCTTCTTCTGCTCCACCAATCAGAATCTCCCGTGACTGTTCCGCTCCAAACCCAGGAAAGTTCCTTGTCAGCCCAATAACTACTTGATGGTCACAGGCCTTAAGAGCACCTCTTCCGCGGTCTAATATTTAGAAATAGAGGTTAATACACTGATCCCCCATCACACTTGTCCCCAAAGCACTAGGGAAATGGACACGTGCATCATTCCTGAGCGAGCAGCAGCCCAAGGTCCCCCATGTGCAAATGCTAATATTGTTTTCCCCCAAATGAAACATGCAGAGGCAAAAAAATCATCACAAAAACTATCCATGGCTGCTAAGCAACCACGCACGCCTCCTCACTAGTGCACACCCCTGCATTTAACATGTGGAACAGCTGCTCTGCTGACAGGGAACGTTCCCAGGACTTCAGCTGACGTCATTTCAAGGTCTTCTCAAAGCTGGCAGAGAACATTCTTACTGCAACCTTAATGGAACATTCTTTCCATATTTTACATTTTAACAAAGGTTCTATCAACGATAGTATGGTAACATTACTGCCTGAACATCTTTTTAACGTAGTTAATATTAATTAATATTGTTTTCAAATAAAATTAGTATTTTACCAAAGTGCAATATGTGTATACTGCAAATAAAACATCCAGTCTGGAACCTATGACCTCAGAGATAAAGCCACACTGTTACCCACTGCCCTACTATGCTCTTTGTTTAAGCCTGTGTTGCTATTCTTAGGTATAGTAGTAGTTGTAGTCGTAGGATGAAGTTCTGGGAACATCAGGAAAACTGGACACTTTGAACATTTCCATACTGTGATCATAACGTTCAGTAAGCACTCCTAGAAATAAAAACTGTTAACTGGTTGTGAGCCTTGGCTGCTTAACAAGACACTTAGACAACGTGTACAACAGTAGCTGATTATCTATTTAGCAGTGGCCTTAGAAAGGCAAGACATTCTGTAGAAATGTGGCCAGGACTCACCACTGACTAGGCAGCAGCTTAGACAGCACCCTTGGAGCATTCGGGGGTTAAGAGCCGACAGTGCCAGTGCTCGGCCAACCCTGGGATTTGAACTGGTAACCTTCCAACCCACCTAGCTGGGTGGATGATTAAACAATTGATCATATCAAAATTCATCAATGGGGAATGCTGTGAATATGTTGCAGTGGCATCAGGGGCTTCTAGCAAAAGTGATACTGAAAGGCGCAGACATACATACACGCGGCTGTAGAGCTGGATTCTGGCCGTGCTTGGCAGGTACATTTCTTTTGGCTTGGCTCATCCACTCCAATTTTACACCCTGTCAGCGTCAGTGTGGTACAGCACCCAGGGGGGCAGTTCACTTGCAACAACAAAGCCATGGGTTCACAGCTTGGGTCTCTCCGATTACCCTACTCGGTGTGTTCAGTACCATCGTAATTCCACCCAACCTCAGGTGGGTCATTCCCTCTCAAGGTAGAAGTTGCCTTTGACTATGGGCATGAATGATGACTCCTGGATCCACCATGGTCACTTCTTGGTCCTCTTGCTGGAGCTCACCAAGCTTCCAAGACCTCTTCATTATGGTGAAATCACACACATGATCTAAAGCAACACCTAGAGGAGTCTCTCTAGCTGGACAACTGGATTTTTGCATGATCTAATCCTCTCTCTCTCGCCAAGAAACTGTGCGAGTCGGGCTTGGTTTTGAGCCCCAATGGTACTGGACCTGTTGCAGATGGTTGGTGATGAAAGGGCTTGAAAGGGAAGAAGGGCCCGTCACTGGGTCATCGCTCAACGCTCTGAACCACTTAAGCCGAAACTGGTCCACCCAGGAACAGCTGCTGACTGGGGGCTTATCCATGGCTAAGCATTCTGGTACAATGGGGCAAATCTACACAGGAATGTCTGACTGCAGAAACTCTGTCGCTCGGACCTCCAGCGAAGATCGGCACCATGGGGAGACAGACTCCCACAAAAGAGAGACAGAGACTGCATTCCCCCCAGATGGCAATTTCATGCTGAAGTGTTGGCTGGATGCTGCTTAGCTGCACAGGAAAGAGGTTGAATTTCCCTCAGTAACAGAAAAACACACATAAAAGCATCGTACTTCTAAATGTGATTTGCTGTGATGTAATATGCACTCAATCTAGCATAAACCTCTGTGAAATTTTCCCATCCCTAGGACTGTTTCTCCAGTGCCCCCTCACATAGAACTGGCCAGTAGGTGGCACAGTGCTTAAGGTCCAGCTGTAAGTCATAGGTTATTGGCTGAAGTGCCCAGAGGATCTGCGGTTGAGCCCTGTTTAAACTGGTAAAAAAAACACCTGACAGCCAAAGGTAACGTATTCTTTCTGATACAGCCTGATTCACGTATAGCTTTTTTCATTTTTTCTGTACCCTGGGGCAAATCTAAATTTTTATTATAATTTTCAGTTACTCGGCAGGATGCATGACACTCATAATGAGCTTTAAATGTTTTTTAATTTATTATTAATAGCAGTAGACTACTTGAATAAAACCATGACTCAACCATACAGCCATCAATGAGAATTTGCATCCATGCTTTGAAATCAGTTTTTGATATCAAGAGCCATTTGGCTTTAAGACAGAATCGTGTGTCAAGGAATTTTAGCAATAATTCATGAGATATTTTTTTCCTGGAGGTTAAAAGGTCACACGAACAGGCAAAGCGCATCATTTTTAAATGACAGAGTGCTCCATAGCCAGGAGCTTAGCACATGCTCTCCAAATGCAGGCTTTGGCTCCTGGATGCATAGTAAATAATGTGCGTAATTCCTGTTATTTTCCATTTGCTTAATATATACTGATCACACTTCAATATCACAAATATCCATATGTTTGTGTGTGTGTGTGTACCCTGCAACAGACCATAATAATTTGTAGGTGAGCCTCCCCCCCCCCCCCGAGTGTGCACCATGTGGACAGGCTCCAGTCTTCGTGCAACCTGTACTAGATAAGCACCTTAGATGGATGGATGGATGAATATTCTATGCTCACACACACACACACACACACACCATGGGACATATAAGGTAACATGCGCCGGACTGTTCCGCTCCAGCTACCATCCATTAACAGGAAATAATGTATCCACTCAACAGAGATGTGCGGCATCATGCTCTTATAAAAAACATATATACTGCAAGATCTCAACAAAACAATGTGACTGGCACAATTATGGTGGCTGTAATCCTATTATACACAATACAATGGCCAAAGCTTGATTTCATTACTTGATTACTCCTTATCTGCCCTCACAGAGTGTGACGCCAGAGATAGACTTCATCACTGGGAAGAGGAACCGTGATGCTCATCGCTACAGAGGTCACAAGGTCAGCTGAATGCTGCATGAAGCTCCAGATTGGAACTGAAAGGAGAATTCTGCCAAAATGTCATCATTTCAGCTCTCATCAGTGGTTTATACATAGAACCTTCCCATTGTTGGCTAAGAATGAGTAACAAAAATTTACGTTATACAGAGGCTATTATCAGTGAAATAAGTCCAAGGCCAGTAGGCTGCAGCCTCCAGGCATGCAGACATTTCATAGTTAAGATGGTACCAGGGGCTTAACTGGTAAAATTCTCCATGTTTATTGAACTAGGTGTTAAATCCGAAGAGTGCCTCTCCTTTCACTAAGCAGCCAAATGTGCATTTTCCTGTTTTGTGGTCCTTTTCTATGGATTACCGGCCAACACTGCTCACACTCAGAATCTTCTGTTAATCTCTTCACTCCATAACAATACCGACCCACAGGTAGTGAGGGCCCTATATCTGACTGCACGCGCTGGGAAACAGCAATGCTGTCTGTAAGAGGCAAACACGCTGATGAAAACAAGACACTCAGGAACACATCCAGCAGAGATCAGGAACAAAACAACTTACAGATGAGGACTGACAGTTTACAGAGAACTCCAGATAAATTCTAACAGAGCTGAATCCTGCTGGCTGTGTCGGTTGACATTTTTCAGGAAATTGAGTTTCAATACTTCATTTAAGGTGCTTACAATAAATATCCCTTAGGCTCTCTGAATGTAATTGGCAAACTGATAATAATGCACTTTTTAGTGGAATACCCCTTTAAGTGACCACTTGCTGAAAACCCAGTTCCCAGCCTTGGACTAGGTAACATGCTTTCATAACACCCAGCATGGCTTATGGGGCTGCAGTATTGGTTAGATCAATTCCTCAAGGGACCATTCCCATGAAACCCCTCCCACGCACACCACTTTGGATTAGCTGTGAATATTTAGTTTCACCCAGAGACATGTGGGGCAACTTTGTTTTAACAACTGGCTCACATGACTCAGGGGGCTGAGAACTATGGGTAATCACATTCCACACTCGTCAAGCTGCGAGGCCGTGGAATGCTAAGTAATGCATCCTCCAAGAGAGAGGGCAACAGGTGATTAACAACTGATGTGTGAAAAAGGAGCATTGGGCACATGAACTGGGAAGACCACAGCTGTTAATCCATGAGGCTGGGTAATTAACTTGTTTATCTTAGTAATGCAATTCCAGTCCAAACTAAGGGACACCATCTGATAAGCAAAGGCTTTGGACATCTAACCAAAATAAAACATTCCTCTGATGCAGTGAAACCATGTGATTGAAGTGCTGTACTAGTGATTTTCCCTAAACCAGCTGGAATAGAGCAAAGAGGAGAGGGTAGGCCAATTGCCTAAATTAATTAGGAGAACAACATTAAGCCGGTGAAGAACGCCAGTCTGTAACTATAAAGACAGATTTGAGATATTTGAGATCGTTATTATGCAGGTAATGGAAAGAAAATCTTGGAGAGATGACCTCAAGGCGATTTGGTAATGTTTCCTTAAGAGACGCGTTCATATTTTAAGTCCACAGTGTAATTTCACCAAGTAAATTATCGTAATAAAAGGACTGATTCCTGCTACATTCGCATGATGGGATTCAGGTGGCTTCCCATATTTGTGCAGGGTGAGTAGAGGAATGTGAACTACAGACTACAGAGGTTCAGATTATGCTTCCCCGATTCAATCATGTTTTTGCATCACTTTTTTTTTAACTAAACTGAAACCATTGCTCAGTGGTTCAACAGACAAGCCTATAACTGCACAAAAGGCTGTAAGGAAAGGAATAAAAGCTAATAAAGGAAAAAGCTATTACTTGTAATACAGCCACTTTAACCAGGGACCTCCCTGCCTTCTGCAGGACCTGCCAGGGCCTCAATGCAGCAAAGCCAAAGCATGGCCACTTTCATCATGATCAGTCCGGTCAACTGGTCCCCCAAATAAGAGAAGGATGTGAATGGTGGCGGCAAGGATGTGAACGGTGGCAGCAAGGATGTGGAGTTTGGCTATACAAGCAACAGAAACGCACAAGTACCTTTTCAGGACTTAATAACCTTAGAACATCTGAATGAGGAATCTAGCAATCCAGGTAGTTCTACAAATGACTGTGGCTCATCACTGCCCATGGCCCGAAGCAGTGAGACTAACACTGGTGTTTCATCCCACATCCCAGCATCCTGTCCTCTTCAGAAGCTCCCCAACACATGTCCCAGCGGTTTTCACTGAACAGCACACAAAAAAAACGTATTCCTGGCCAGATGTTAGCAGATCTGTGTCTTATTTCACTTGTTAAACAGCGGGTAAAGGCAGCTGTGCATGAATAATTCCAAAGACTACGTAGTAGTGCTGTTTTCATTGTATTTACATGGAGATGGGTCAACTTTTTGAGTCTGACCTGTTTTCATATTGATTAAGGGGCTGGGAATCACAATGAAAGCTAGTTTAAAATTTCTCATCCCCCCGCAATGAGATGCTTTGATTTATTGTTTGGACACTCGATAGCCAAGGGAACCTTTTCAGGGGGTAGGGGAAATGCTTGGGCTATTTTCTTCTTCAGCTACACTGTATTCATAAAATGTGCTGTAAGGCACTGCTGAGGAAAAACAAGGCGTATGGGGATGGCGGTGATGGCCGAGTGGCACACCAAACTCCATCTGTACAGGCACGGCGTTGGACGCCTGCAGGGGTGGGCGTAAGGTGGATGGCAGCTGGTAGGGGGCAAGAGCCACAGGACATCGGATCTTTTTCAAGGCTGAAAACGAGGAGGATGTCGAACTCGAGGGACCCATCTCAGGGAGACATCTGGACTGGTTTTAAGTGAAAGCCAGGATGTTAATGGGTATCAAAAGACACCAAGGCCCAGCCTCCCCCTGCATCCATAATGTTTCTGTTAACCAGTAAAGACCTCTCCTTGTTGTCCTCTGGCACCACTTAACATCTGCTGCCTCTGGTCTCGGCGGGACCCGGCACCTCCACACACCAGCTTAACAGCTCAGCTTGTTCACACTCAGGCTCAGTGGAGGCCTGTCTGCTTACCGTTCCCAAAGCAGGATCCCTCAGCCCGGCCTGTAAAGTAATGTAGTATGATAAATATCAAATAGCCTTAACAACAGGGCTGAACAGATGAATAGAAGAGTGACAGGGGAGGGGGGACTCCAGGAGCCAATCAGCTTTCAGCCAGGGGGCAGTGGCATCCCATTTCCTTTCTTCATGTTTTTTTCCTTGACTTTTTATTCCCACGCAGGTAAACTTCATTGTCCAAAATATTCTTTTCTTTTCTTTTTTCAGTTGCTCTCCCGCTTTGCTGACTCTTCCCCTGCCTCGTTGGCCGCCTCCAGGGCCTAAAACAGTTTAGGAACATCTCCATCAATGTCCTTTGATTTAATCTGAAATGGAATAGGTGCTTACATCACATTTTATACACTGGGAAGTTCTGGTTGTCATAGTAACAGTCAATATGAAAAGTTCCCTTCTTGCTCTTCTGCACTTTCATTTGCTCCTAAAGAGCGTTGGCTCACACAAGAACAGCACATATTATTACATAGCAAGCTGCAGCACCTGCAGACAATTTCAGTTGTGGTGGTGCCAGTTATATTCTGTATTCTATGGTTCCACTTAGAAAATAATCCATATTTCATTTTTATTATTTTGACATTGTCATAGTAACATTCACCTTCAACATGCTATATGGAAAACTGCCTTCTCGCCCCTTTTCTGTCGTGTACGTTTTTTGTTATTGAGCATTTGCTGACACAGTAACAGCACTGCCTTGCTGTTTTATGGAGGCGGGGTGGGTGGTGTTAAATTAAAAAAATGAGTACGACAATGGCCGTCCCTTTGTCCATTTAATTATTTCTGTAGGCTTTGCAGCATATTCCACAAGCTTTCTATTCTACAGGTTCTGCAAGCAAGTCAGTGCATTCAGCCGGCTGTGTCAGAGTCACTGGGATCTGTAAATGCTGTGTGGCAACTATACAACAATGTGAAAATGTGCTTTAGAGTACTTAAGTATTTTCAAGATGAAGTACTCCAATAGTTTAACTTAAAGTACAAATTTGAACAACTTCTTTTCTTGCATTGGAGTAATATTTGACCCAGAGTATCAATAGTTAATAGTAATTAAAAGTTAAGGAGTTGTGTGTTTTGCCCACCTGTCGATAATGCATATCGGTGCTGATTTTCCACTGAAGAGGTAATTTCTAAAACTCAGTCCACGCGATATACGAGATTTCCAGGAAATTTAGACTTTGTTGGATTCCAAGAAGACTGGGTGAGTTTTGGTTCCCAGTACTGTCACATACAATGCAGAAGCCTGATTTTAGGTAATTGGCGGTCTCACCTCAAAAAATGGACCTGAGTTTCATAAATTAGGCTTTCTTTTATTTAAAAGTTTGAATCTGCATGACGTGATGAAGTTTTCGGAAGGCATTGGGCTAAGTAAACTCAAGGTTAACTGGGAACGCTACATATTAAGTTGAAAAGGTCTTTGACACGGTTGGAATGATTTTCTTCATCCAAAACACGTAACAGCATCTGTGAGGGCATTTGTGGAAAGCCTAGATGTCATGCTTGACTTGAGAATGACTGATCCCATGGCCTCGAGTGGGACTCATACATTCATCAGCATTAGTGTAGGCATGCTGGGTCAAGGCCAGCAACATCCATCTCTTTTGGACTCGCTTAAATGGTCCGAGTTTCTTGGCTAGTACTGGCTCTGCTTGTTTGGCAAGGATGAATCACTTCAGATGTGACCTCAATGCTTCTGTTGGGGGCACGGCTCGAAAAAAAGAAACAACAAAAAACAGATCTTCCTCCCTCTCCAGCGGCACATTTGAAACAGATGCAGGGACTTAATTACTTCTGCATTGCGCAGTATTGTCGGCTGACAGATTTACACTATTGAAGTCATAAGGAGAGAAGGATTTTTCATTCAGGGGATACTCTGGTAGAATTCTACTTTAACCCTTTCCGTAAAAATACTATACTAAGTAAAATTCATTTGACACATTGATCGAAACATTGATATGTTTTGTCCAATAATACAATGGTCTTATTATACTTCTCTTATAGTCATTCCTCTAAAATAACAGCCCGAAGGCTGGTCCTGGGGCTCTCCTATTGAGCGCTCCAAATTCAGACCATATCAAACAGTCTCCATCCTGTCTTTGTTTGGATTTCCAGGGCAGTGTTTTTCCAGTCCTGGTGCCACTCCCAAATGTAGCCGGAAGCGTGTATACATAGAGGGATAAAACTATGTGCCTGCACAGAAAGTGACCCAACACCAAAGGAGAGGCTGTGGTTAGCATGCTAAGCATCCTAGCAAAGGTCTGTTTGATGTGACCTGGCTAGCACCCTTTAGGTTATACATGCCGCAATGCATGTTTCATTGCATTCTCGCTACTTTAGATTAGCATTTGTGAAGGCAGCTGCAGCGACAATGCATGCGCTCTGCGGGTATCGCCTCTCTGAATATCCCAGCAGGACCGAAGGCTCGTGGACCTGAGCAGATGCTGCCAGATGCTGCCAGCAAATCACACTGGCAGTAAATCCCGCCACCAGGCAGCTATTCGGCAGAAAGGGCACTTCGTAGCATGATGGCAGACCTGCGACCAGCTGTGACCTCTTCAGTCGTATTGGGGGGGGGGGCTCGAATCCCACATAGCAGCTTCCCAGCTGCTCTACCAGGAGCCGTGTAAGTGCACCGACAGGCCTGTAACTCCACACCTGCTTTGCATGAGGATGTGAAAAGAAGGTTCTGGAAATCGCACTGGGAAGTGCTAAGGAGAGTGATTCTGTTCTCACCCCATTCTTATGCCATTTACACAAGTGCACAATCAGGCACATACAAATCTTTTGGTTTTCATGCATCACTTGATGCTCTCCTTGGAGACACACACATATCCAGGTGAGGGGGAAACACTGCAGAAGGACCCAGTGCTGATATGGTCACCCTGCTGGCATACATGCGACCCACAGAGGGACACATGCGACCAACTGCGGGACCCACAGAGACACATGTGACTCACAGAGGTATACATGTGACCGACAGTGATACATGTGACTCACAGAGGTATACATGCGACCCACAGAGATACATGTGACTCACAGAGGTATACATGTGAATCAGAAGTGGTCATAAAGGAATGGACATGGTCAGCAACAATACTCAGGTAGGCTGTGGCGTTGCAACGATGATCAATTAGTACTAAGGGGCCCAAA
>JAODKL010000040.1:3162496-3182342 GCA_026780765.1 Petrocephalus schoutedeni
GGGGGGGGGGGGGGCTGATTTACCACAGAGGAGCCGGAGGCAGAGGGCGCCTTAACCACATCCAGAGGACGAGGCGCCATGTCGTGCCAGGACAGCGGAAACCAGCGCCAAGGGAAGCTCCGTGTTTGAAGGGCGCGAGCAGCCCAGCGACTGTTTAAACAACATTAGGTTCATGTTTGCATTAGCTTCATACATATACATATGCTGTGCATCGGTGTAGTTCACTTTCTTAACCCAGTCCTCGGGGACCCCAGCCATCTGCATTCCTGCTCCCTACCAGCTCACCTGTACCAGGAACGCGGTGCTCTTCATTGTTTGGGTCAGATGTGGAGTGGCTAAAGGTCTCCAAGGACTGGCCTTAAAAACACCAGCACAATGAAATGCTTTTCCACCTGCTTCCAGCTTTGTGCTGGAAAGGAAACAGACAATACAAAGAAAAAAACGAATATAAGTAGATAGTAATAAACAAGCATAAAACAGCAATAAAATAAGACTGCAAAATGACAATAAAAATAAAGAGTAAGGCTTGTAAAACGAAGATGTGAAATCACAGTGCTAGATGGCATGTCATCGTGCTTCTACCATCGGGCCAGGAGGGTAGAAGCTTGTTAACACGCCTCCCTCTCTGACAGGGGCTATGGGCCGTGCACTGACTGAGGGACTCGGGATTGCCCCTCTCTGACAGGGGCTAAGGGCCGTGCGCTGACTGAGGGACTCGGGATTCCCCCTCTCTGACAGGGGCTAAGGGCCGTGCGCTGACTGAGGGACTCGGGATTCCCCCTCTCTGACAGGGGCTAAGGGCCGTGCGCTGACTGAGGGACTCGGGATTCCCCCTCTCTCATAGGGGCTAAGGGCCGTGCGCTGACTGAGGGACTCAGGATTCCCCGGGATACCCCTCTCTGCTGTGAACTGGAGGAGCCTCTTTTCTCATTTTACTTTCTTTTTTTCTTTCTTTCTTTATATTTGCATTCTTTATTTTATATTTGGTATTCATTCTAATCCTTGCTGCAATAATTTCTCTTGGGATGAATAAAGTTTTAATCAATCTTATCTAATCTAGTCTAATCTGTCTAATCTAAAACACTGGGAATTTAGTTATAGTTGGCAAAAGCTTTGAGATAAATGGAACCTCAAAAAAACCTCAACATAATTTTACCACCAGCCCTGCTATTTTAATGAAATTTATTTGCTTTATTTACAAACAAAATGTCTACTAAATTCAGTAATGCTTGTCGGAGTATTTATCAACATAAAGATCACAGATTTTTGTTTATGCATTCTTGGACTACGTAATGAATCGCACTTGTAGTACATCCATCATCAGTTGTGCCATTGAGATGATTCTCAGTCACAGATGGCATGCAGGCCTTAAATCTACTCCAGAGTCCCTTCCTGGACCTGCTTGACTATCCTGAAATAAACCTCAGGATTTCCCAAACATTTCTGTTGATCCACTTGTTGCTTGCATAAATACTGGATAATAAGCATACTCTGGAACTGGAGTCTGTTGAAGTTTATCTTTTTCTGCAGAAAAGTTTGCAGCAGGTTTCATAACAGGACATGCAACGTGCCTGAGATGTTACGAACACTTGAAATGAACCCAAATTAACTACAACCGGCCTGGGCTGTCTTATCCACAAAGGGCTGGTCAGCATGCAGGTTTTTGGGATAACCTTCAAGTCAGCTGGTCAAACCCAGGTGCGAGGGGCTCTTCAGCCAGTCAGTCCTCTAGCCTTATTAGGGAGCTGCAGCGAAAACCCGCACACACACTGGCCCTTTCTGCATAGGACTGCTTACCCCTAACCAACAAGGAGTATTAATATAGCAAAGTGTAAGCGATAATGACAGGAGCGAGAATCACATTCAGTGGAAGTCCATAAGCCCTTGGGAAGGGGGCTAAATGTAAGACTCTGCCTTCATGAGAAGACTAACTGGAAGTGTGAGATTTTCCAGTTTGAATGCTCCCATTGCCCATAAGATGAGCTTTCAGTCGCAGAGTTAAAGTTAAAGCTTGGTGACCACAGTGGACAAGAAAGAGAAATCCCAAGTAAAAGTGAAGGCGTGTGGCAGAGAAGCGGCTTTCAACGCATGGGCCAGGACGGTGCTCCTCATTTGGGTCCTCAGGGGCCCCAGACCAGGCACATTTTTTGGACTGTCTGGCAGGGTTAGTCTTAGGGTTAGGGTTAGCCAGGGAGCCAGATTAGGAAACATTGAGTAATGAACCCAAAGTTCATTAAGAGTCTTATTATTCTTTATTCTGCTTCCATGTATTATTTTATCCTTTAAGCGACTAGATGCCAAAACAGCAACATACCTGTCTATGTAATTCCCTGCTTCAGGGCAGAGGGACACGGCATGGGGACTTCTGTGGCCGCAAGGGAGCCCTTTGAAGAGAGCTATATGTACAAGTGATCACCTGCCTGGAATGAATTCACGCCATGGTTGAATTCACTGAGCTCCTGAGAGCAACCCATTCTTTGACAAATGTTTGAGGAAACAGTCTGCAAGCCTAGGAGCTTGATTTCATACACCTGTGGTCATGGAAGTGATTGGAACACCTGAATTCAATGATCTGGAGGGGCGTCCCAATACTTTTGGCAATATAGTGTATATTGTTCTCCTCTCAAGCTTCCTGCCAGAATGGAGCGCGCAGGGGATCTGGGCCATGTGCCCAGGGATATGTTGACAAACCTTTTTTACAAGCACCAGTTTTATTGGGACCGTTTGGAACATATTAGATTTACCCAGAATGGCACAACTTTCATCTTCCTTCGGGGGTTCAGTTTCTCGGTTTTTCCATTTCAGGGCTGACGAGCCAAACCAGCTACACCACAATAGTTATTTTAATGAATTACTGAAGTAACCGGACATGTAAGAAAAACACATGCCAGGGCTTCCTTTAACTCGGGTAGGCAGGCACCTTTGTTCCCATGACAAAATAAACACTTGTTCTTTGCCGGTGGAAACGCACAGGCTCGGGGTTCCCTTGGATACAGCAGCAACATTCATGCTGGAACACAAGTGTGCGTGGCCGGATTGAAGCGAGGCATCCGTCCCAGGTCCCAGGGGAGAGGGGCCTTCCAGACGCCTGAATCTGAAGATAGGGCAGGTAGGCATTGTTTTCCCTGGATTTCCCGTAGAAGAGCACCGGCTCATTTACGGAAGGAGTGACCCGTCTGAAGGCACACGTGGCTCTGCTGTGAACTTCTTCTCGGGTTCCAGACACTAAAGTCATACTCCCAGGTGAAGCCAGGCAGGCTGACGTGAGATGTGAGCCTCTGATCACCGCAGTGAATGGAGGGGAATAGGGATTAGGAAAAAGGAGGCCATGACAATTCAAGCTGTGTAACTTAGCAGGTTTTCCCCATAAAGAAATATAATAATAGATACTTCATTGAGCCCCATGGGGAAATCGTGCTTTCACCTCCCCCAACCTCGCTCTCCATGAGAGTAAGTTTGGCAATGAAGGGCAGCCACCTTGCACAGCACCCAGAGGGTTAAGGGCCCACAGGTGTGCCAAGGCAGGGCTTGAACCGCCAACCTTCTGATTATAAGCATAGAGCTTAACGGCTGAGCCATATAGATCTTGCCTACAAATTTCTGGTGTCTCACAGAGGACTGAGGCTCAGGACTGTTCTCAGAGGGAAGGTGGGAAATTCCAGGACACAGAGGACAGCACTGCATAGAATAGAATACAGATTACAGTACTCTGAAATGAGGGTTAATTAGGCACAACTCTGCGGGCTCAGAGGGCTACAGAGGTGGGCAGAGTTGAGTGAAAAATCAATTTTCCATCACCCCCCATTTTACTAGCCAGCCCAAACTAAATAAGGGACACTAATGAGTCCTGAGCATTAAACATCCGCTTATTTCTAATTTCACCTCACAGATGTGTGAATTGTACCACCACTATTATTTGCAGGAGGAGATATATGGAAATGCAGGTACCAAAGTCCAAGTTGTGTCTTCTTTCCAGGTCAATGAGCATTGTTGACCTTTCTGAAGTTAACCGGTTCCTGTCAGGATGCTGCAGAGACGGAACATCCAAAAATCACCAGAAGAGTGCTCTCTTCACTCTGACGACCACGGACCCATCTCTGGTGACCAGAAAGATCTTTCTTTGCAAAGCAGTAGTAGTTTTTGAGTGACAACATCTCATTTTGTGTGTCTGGACATAAAGAAACATGATGATCCATTCCCCAGATCATAGTAGATTTACAGCAGTACCGTTGGAAATGGCGCCCTCTCTGGCAACTGCTAGGTTGCAGTTCTAGTGTGTTTTGTCCCATTTTAGAGATTGCTGGTGGTGGTCCAGAGTCAGTTCAGTTTGATCCAACGTTATCCAGTTTGAACCAGTGTGAATCCAGTGTGAGTCCAGTGATATCCGGTGTGAGTCTAGCATGAGTGGTTCAGTGAGTCTAGTGTGTGAGTCCAGGCAGGGTGTGGCTCAGTAAGTGAGGGTACTGTATCTGTAACTGAAAGGTTGCAGATTAAAATCCCCGGTTCGGCTGAGCAATTTCACTTTTGGGCGAGGCCCCTAACCCCCATTTGCTCCAGTCTGACCTGCAAGAGATTAATCACTTGGATAAAGGTGCCTCCTCAGTGATGTAATGCAGCCCTGCGCATCCCTCGTGGGCAGTGGAGCCTGTCCCTGTCCCTACCCCAGGCACCCTGTGGGTCGTCTTCCCACGCTTCCAAAGCCAGCTGCTTTGTTGTGTCAGGACCGTGCTGCTGGAAATACCACGCTGGTTTGGGATAAAGTGCAGGAGTTACTGGGCGGAACGTGGGGGTGGCATGGCGGGCTCGCTGTGACTCACTCTCGTCTCTCAGCACAGGGCTTCCGATGCTGTTTGCTGGCGAGGTCTGGCCTTGCTGGTGATCACGGGTCTCCAAGGAGCTCCCAGAGGTCTGGCGGGGTGGATGGGAAATCTGATGGTTGTTGGCAGGGGGGAGAGCGAAAGGAGCAGAAGAGCCGCGTCGGAAGCCAGGCAGGTCTGCTCTCTGTGGGGTACAGAGAGAACGAGAGGGCTTCACTGCAACCAGCAGCCGAGGTAGCGCAGCCCCACCGCCTCCCACACCTTCAACATCACCACAGCACCTCGCAAGATCTCGGTCCAAGCTTGTCCCTTTCAAACTCATCACATGTCCTCTCCAAATGATCAAAAAGCCATTTTGTCTCGCACATTGGCACAGTGCCTGTCAACACTGTAACAAATGAAGTGCCAAACGCCCTTACTCACTTGGAAGATACCACCTCGGAGTGGGAGGGGGGGAACAGGGATCACAGCTGTCTCACACTGGGGTGCTTCTTTGACTCATTTCACCTGTCTTTTTCCTCACAAGGTGTAAGTAGGAGCCTTTGTGGCTCAGGCACAGAACAGTGTGACACAAGGTTTAGAGCATCACAGTGACCTTTTACACAAGACGGCCATCGGGTGTTTTTAGAACTTCCATTCCAAGTTCAAAGCAAGTTACGGGGCTTAGAAATCGAGCTTAACTGTGGCCGTGGCCTGCCCCCAATATAGACGGTCATCCCGTCCACCCCCAACCAGTTCATAATTGGTGTGACCTGTTGAGTCCCTCTGCCCAGTAACCCAGACCATGTCCTCCCAAGCCAGTCCAAGTGCAGTTTTCAGCCTGGTGCCTCCCAGACTTGGCACCCGAATTTCTTCTTTTTTTGGCCTCTGAAACCGTTTCATTGCACCCCCCCCCCCCCCCCAGCACCAGAAAAGGAAAATCCCATGGCCAAAAATTCATCCCCCCCTGTCTACTCCAGTCTGCCCGTCATACCAACCGTGCTGGGTGCTGGGCAACAGGGAGCGATGCTTCTCCATCCAGCCTTTTGAAAGGGTCCTTTAGCCAGAGGACTTTCCTTTGTAACATCCTGACATGGCGGTGCTTGTAGGCAGCTGCGCAGAATAACAGGTACAGGTGCACTGAGACCCTGGAGGGAGCAGACGTATGGGCTGTCTGGGGTCTCTGAGGACTGGCTAAAAGCTACAAGCTTTCAACGGAGGGATTCTGCAGGCTGGTGTCCCCTGCAGGCTTTTTTCCCACTGAGCCAAGTCCAGCGTCCACCATTTATTGGCCTAGTGGCGGAGCTGAGCAGCGTAAAAGCCCCCCCAAGGTGGCCAGGCTTTGGTCCTAGTGCTGTGTGTCTCTTCACAAAAGACGATTCCTCCAAATGTAAACATTTCATTCATCAGCTAATCAAACTATTCCCATTTGTAGACAAACTAACCTATTACATATTGACTGTTTACTTACAGTGCACATGACAGTATTACATTTTGAATCATAAAACTATTACTGCCCTAAGTCATATAATATATTATTCCATCCATTTTCTGAAACTGCTTGTTCTATTCAGGGTGACAGGGTGTCCAGGGCCTATGGGTACAAGGCAGGGAACAACCCAGGATGTGGCACCAGCCCAACATAGGGCACATTCACACAATTCGGCAATGCCAGTTCACCTCAGCCTGTGTTTGGACCATGAGGGCAAACCTGAGTACCACCCGCAATGACACGGGGAGAACATGTAAATTCCACACACATGGAACCATGCCGGAGACTAGACCCTGGTCCTAGAGGTGCAAGGCAACAGTGCTAACCACTGCACCACCCATAGCATGTTACTGTTTCCTATATTATTGCAGCAATTATTTATGTGCTTAAGGAGTTTTCCTATGTGGTTTTCCAATTGGCTCTCCAGAGTCCAGTCCGAGAATCCTAGCCCTCAAACATTAACTGGTCTTCGACTCCCATGACAGGATCAGATGTTCACAGTGCCTCACACTGGGGGACACGAGGCACCATGGAAGCTCTCAGCTGCAAAGACTGAGCTTGAGTTGTGCTCCCATGGGCACTTCTGTCACGCACCAGCATGATCCTTTCCTCTGAGCTAATGGGGAGTTTCCCGCCTGTCTCCAGACCACAGGAGAGGTATCAAACCCAGCAGCGAGCAGCCGGAGCAAGGCGCCTCGGCGGGATACGAAAGACGTGGGGTTCGCTGCCTGGGGTCCCCCTCCCAGGCAACCCTGCATCTATATCTGCCTACGCTGCCTCACGATGAAGAGGAGACCGAGGTGGCGAAGGAGCAGGAAAGGTATCCCTCACCTCGTCAGGTCACTCAGAGACTGAACATAGGCAGGGACCCAGCGACGCACATGAATACAGAGGGGTTCCAAGAGTGCTAATGAATCTGTAACGGTATAAACATTCCCAAGAGAAAAAGGCACCAAAATGGCAAAGGCACAGATCAGCGATGTAGCAGGTGGCCGGTCTCAGCTATTCGGGAAATGAGGAAGCTCAGTGAGACTAGGGAAGGCCATCAGCAAGCAGCGATTGGCCGACATCAGAGTGTCACACCATTTATGCACAGACATCTTCACCCAGAAACCTGATGATTTCTGGTGAATATCTGAAACTCATCTGAATAGCTGGAGTTGTCTACCTCTCTGGGATAGAGGTTTGGAGTATTAAAGGCGATTAAATGAAAGCAAAGATCAGCCCAATGAGGAAGAAAGTGTGAAGGTCATCTTTCATTCGCAAAGTCTTCCTCAAACCAGGTCAGGAGAGCTTTTGGAAAGGAATGCATCCTGTAATATGCAGCTCGTCAAGCTTCCCTCATCTCTGCTGACATCTGGGGGATGGCATCCCAAAGCAGTTTCACGTGTCAGATTCATTTGACTCCCACTGTAGGCAAAATAAGGGCCTGGGCATTGCTTACTTAACACCCATGGCCTTGTTTTGGTTACACAAACGCATCACGCCACCTGCCTGATGGGAAAAAAAGCCATGCGAGAGCCTTCAGCGTGCAGCGTGCTCCAAGTCACATCTGTAGTTTCTACAGTACTTCCAGAAAACACAAATTGACCGTGACCACAGGTCTCATGGGTGGCTCATTGCCGCCAGGAGAGTTCTCTTCAGCTCAGCCTAGAGAAGTTCCGTTGCTTACGTCTTTGCAGCCTGTCCTAGCTCACGGTACTGGGCAGATCGCGATGTGTCTCCTTGTAGAGCGTAGATTGTGAGGCTGTCCCCACGCCAACAGGCTGGCACCTGGCAACCTGTAGCGATGAGTACCAAAGGCAAGTCAAGTGAGGAGTCATCACCCTCCCCACGCACTGGGCCAACAGCTCCAGATTGAAAGGACGTACAGCCCCTCACAGAGAGCCCCCAGGTCTCAGCTCATCACAATCCGCAGGAGGAGGGAGGGCCCTGGAGGACGTGGCAGTGTCTTGCTTGGAGCAGGCCACAGGGGCTCTCCTGTGGGACGGAGGAAGGTTTCCGATGGGCAGTACACATGAAACAGCTCCAAGGACTCTGATAGGAGTCTTCCCCAATAGTTTAACAGGATCGGGACAAGGCCTGCATTGCGGGTCTGCTGTGGCCAGAACATCGGGTCCTCTGAGATCCATGAGAGGGTCGTAATACAAAACCAAGCACCCATTTTATCTGGGTCATCCAGAAGATGATAGAGGAATGCATAGTTACTGATGGACAGTAGGTTATGGCTGGTTTTTCTCCTAACATCATCGCTTGGGAAGCACGCGCACACCCCAGGGGTTGATGGGAACTCCCTGAAATCAGACGGCGTGAGATGGGAAAAGGTTAACTTGATGTCCTATAATCCCAGGGGAGAAACTCCTTTGCATACAGTAGCATGGTGCGTAACGTGCACACTCTCCTCTATATGAAGCAATATAGCAGAATACAAGTCAAAGTCCCATCTGTCTTTTGGCAGGATTGACAAGCGATTTAGCCACATACGTCTAACAAGTGCCGCTTATTTCGTATCATGCTGCAGGGTTTTGCTGTTCTGAATTTAGTTTATGGAAGTATCCATGGTAACGCGGTCTCAAGGAAAATGTGGAGCTGCGTGTGGAGGGATATTAAAGGGAACACTGGGAAAGTCCAGGGCTGGGAATTCCCAACAGGGGTCCCACGTGCCGCACCCAGCTCGCTGATGGCTTCACTGGGCCCATGGACTCTCCCCGAAAATGGAACAGAAATAAATCGTCTCTGTGAGAGACGACTGGATGAGCCCCAGCTGATCTTCCTTGCACAGATTTTCCTGTCTGGTAGCTTTTCACACATCATCGTCCAGCCTGCTGTCGAAAAAACATTTTCATAAAACAAAACCGTCGCTTGGTCTCCCCTGCCCTGGGGCATCATTTAATTAGGGCCGCACAAAAAAATAACAGTCCTCGCCATAAAATTTCAAACCTCGCGTGGGAATAAAGAAGAGTCCTATCCAGGAAATGATGAGCTGAGTACAGTTTGGAGATGATGATGATGATGATGATGATGATGTGGTACTGTAACAGCACTTTACAGCCCGAAAGCAGAACGCAACTGGGAGCATTCAGTCATCTTTCTGGCACTCCGGAAGCTTACAAGGCGTCATTTCAAGCATAAGTATCTTCCTTGTCTCAACTGTAACCCTGCCCCCTGCTGGGCAACAGTGGAAAGGGAATATGCAATAATATATGCTGTAACCCCAGTTTAGTTTACAGCAAGGATGGGGAACCTGATCCACAGAGGGCCAGTGTGGGTGTGGGCTTTTGGGATGACCTTTCAACCAGCCAATAAGAGTGCGTCCCCAGGACTGGAGCTGAGAACCAATGCTTTATTATTGGCTGATTGAGAGGTCATCCCAAAAACCTGCACCCACACCGATCCTCCACGGATCAGGTTCCCCACCCCTGGTTTACAGGGTTGCCAACTCTGGTTGGCTGCCTGGCGAGAGATTTTCAATTTGAGAGTCTGCACACACATTTACACATTTACATTGTATATAGTCTGTAGGGTTTGCAAACTACCCCATTGCTTTTGATGTCGCTAAGTTTAGGTTTATAATGGAATAATATACAGTAGATTTCTTGAGTGTGAGTGTGAGAGTCTGAAAGCATGAGAGTCTGAAAGCATGAGAGTCTGAAAGCATGAGAGTCTGAAAACATGAGAGTCTGAAAGCATGAGAGTCACGCCGGATGCATGAGGGCTGATGACCCTGAGCTTAACATTACCATGGCAGCTGTCAGAGAATTACTGAACGGCCTGCTGGGCGGAAATCCTTTATTTTTATCTATAATGTTATTTAGGAAATGCCACAGGTGTGGCCAGAGCGGGGCGATGGGACAGGTGTTTTACAGAAAACTGCCCGGGGCGGGTCCCAAACAGAAACAAAAACAGGCAAAAGTGGGACGGCTAGTTATAACATGGCTCTGGATCAGCTGCAGAGGACATTGCTGTGTGCAACAGCTAACAGGACCCGCAGGGCTGTGTGGCAAGGGTTAGACCAACTCAGCAAATTGCACAAGACATCGAACTCTCCCAGCGCTGGAGACCCTACCAGACCCCCGTGATCACTAATCGAGTTCCTCCATCTCGTCACACCATCTCCCTTGTTTTCGGTAAGGAACACCCGCTTTAAGTGGCTCGTGTCCAAGGCCTGGGCCTCTTCTCGAGCGCTCTGTGTGCTGTGGGGCTGCCGCTGGCCCGTGTCAGGCTCCATGCAGTGCAAACAAAATGCAGCGTCAGTGAATCATTCCGTTTTCACAGGGGACACACTGCAAATTATTAACACGCTATTTTAACAAAACCAGTAATAATACTTATAATAATAGTACTAATACCAAGAAGAGCACACGGGCTAGCAAAGGGGGACCCCACCGCCAGCTGACAGCTACATCATCATAGAAAACAGGCAGGGGCCTCCAGCAGCTCAGAAAGCCCCAAGGCCTCTGTGCATCACACCCGCCTTAGCAATATTTTGGAACTGCCGACCCTGTGGAACCGGCTGTGTCCATGTTTAACGCTGTCTGAGTAACACACGGTCTGTGCTCATTCTCTTTGTAAGGGTCGGACTTCAGGTCACCATAACTAAAACATCCCGCAATAGCTGGCACGAGGCTGACAGATATTTCCCAGGCTCCAAAGATGATTAATATCATATTTACTCATTTCCAGGGAAATCCATACTAGCTGCAGACATCTTTGAAATGTGCGTACCCCATTTATTGTTATTTATTATTAAGATATAGCTTTAAATCATTACACCATGACTGTCAGCGTTGTGATGGGTACATTGTGTTTATACAAGCTTCCCATCAGAACCACGCTGCTCTCCTGCCAAGGAGGTTCATGTTTCCCACTCTGCGTGTGTCACTTTGTCTACGAAGAAATGTGTAATTACATAAAACCGAATTTCACTTCCAGGCAGGTCGCGTTGAATGCGCATAACGGGATAATCCTCGGCAGACGGAAGCCAAACGGTTTTGTTAATATCCGGCTACTGCTGAATGGAGCATTTGACCGATGAGAGACGGGAATCTGACCTGCTGAGTCACATCCACACACAGCACACCCACTTTCCCTGCTATTTACATTTCATATTCCCCGCTAGATCAGATGTTAATCTTCTTCATCTTGCTCAGACCTAGTCTGTCAGAAGTATCCTAAAAATTAGTTAGTGAGGCCGCGACCTGGGACACAGAATGAGAGAAAGGCTGGCATCTGCCAAAGGAGAAGGCCTGGGCCAGCATGAGGGGCCCCGTAAGGGAAGAAGGCGGGACACCATCCCAACTGCATGTCATTACGGATCACCGTTATGGCAGAATGACTTTTAGCCATAATTAACATTTCCCGGCCTCTGCATGAATTGACAAATTGCTTTTTTTTTGTGGTGGAGCATCATAAAAACAGTCAGCGTTATGATTATGCACTGCACTAAACCGGGGGCATGCTACACTCTCGGAATAAAGGGTACCAATTTGTACCTTCGCTTGCCACCGGGGCTGTACCCTCAAGGGTCTTGTACCTTTTAAGATACAGAAATGGACTATGAGGAACTGTTTTGTACCATTGGGGGTACATTAATGTTATTTGTAACTTGGGGATTCATTTCTGTACCATATAAGGTGCAATTACCTACAGCTAAGTATACAATTGCCAGACGGTTGAGGGTACAGCCCCAGTGACAAGCAAAGGTACAAATTGGTACCCTATTTTCTGAGAGTGTAGCTCACACACAATAATCCACATAATCCGGTAAATATACTGTGAGCATTTATACAAAAATCCACAGATAGACCTCTAAAGCCTATTCATTTAGCCAACCACCATTTTTAATAAAGCAAAAGTAATTCTTTTGAAAATTATGTTTTAAATTCGTTCATTGCAACATAATCAACACCACAGTAATGACCTCAGATTCCAAAACGGATAAATACTGCCCCCTTCTGTTTCGAAAGAGATACGTATGTAAACTATTTGTGTTTATGTCCACAAAGATTAACCCATTTAATCCCACCAGCAACAATTGTTTCTAACATAACCAACATGAAATGAAAAGAAATAATACATATTATGTGTTAGGGAGGTCTAAGGAGTGAAATGCATGCATTCATTTTGCAGGGAAAAAAATCGGGATTAAACGAGTTAATTGAAAAACAAAATAAAAACAGTTTTGACATGAACTAAAAGAGAATGTGTGACTGTTCATCATCATCATATCTCCCAGTTACTTGTTCCACAAGTACCAGACATTAAATGTATTTTCAGTCAAATTTTCAGTTTTTGAGGTGAGGGTGGGAGTAGAGCCAGCCCTGAACCCAGTGTTATCTACTCTGTTCCCATAAATTAATCTGCATCGTAATACCACATAATGATGGGTTTAAGGGTCTGAAAACCTAGAAGAGAAACTATTTTATACTCAACTACCTAATGCAGTAGAAAACATCAAATATGACTATATGAATATGACTATATTAATATGAGCAGGAGATTCATCAAGCTTCCACACTACCTTTACACAGCACCGAAACCTTTTAGAAAGTTCAAAAACTGATGATAGAAATGAAGATTGCTGATTGCGTTCCTGTACTGAATCGGACCTGAGGCTACAGGTGCAGTGCTCTGTCAGTAAAGGGCACGGACATTGTCCTGCGTGCATCACGCTGGCCGTCAGGGTCTTTCCTGGGCAGCTGGCAGAATGCATTCCTCTAGGGTTTTATAGAGGCCGAGATACAATTTACATTGTGAGAAGAAAAGGAAAGAATCAAAAGAAAGACTCTTCTAGTGAAAGGTCAGACCATTATCTGCATTCAGTGGCCATTTTATTAGGTAGCTCTATGTACTACTGGGCAGACTCAGACTGGGACTGATTTTCCGCCTTGGAGTTTTATGCCCAAGACCTTTTTCCTTTCTGGGGGAACTTTGATGAACGATGCCAAAGTTCAAGTTTTATTATCCAGATAACTTTATTTACTAGAGACATTTCAAGAAGAAAATGAATCATTTATAGCAAACTGAACTGTTCAAGCAGTCCTGACTTGAGTGGTGGCACGTCTACAACCGCGGGCCCGCTGCTGGGAATTCTCCCGACTGGCCACCCTAGGCCCGCTGCTGGGAGTTCTCCCGACTGGCCACCCTAGGCCCGCTGCTGGGAGTTCTCCCGACTGGCCGCCCCGGGCCCGTTACTGGGAGTTCTCCCGACTGGTCGCCCCAAGCTCGTTACTGGGAGTTCTCCTGACTGGCCACCGCGGGGCCACTACTGGGAGTTCTCCCGACTGGCCGCCCTGGGCCCGCTGCTGGGAGTTCTCCCGAGTGGCCGCCCTAGGTAGGACCAGCATTTGTCTTCAGGGCTGCTTCAGGGGCCGGGTGACTCGTGTTATGAGACGCTCTTCTGCTCACTACTGTTGTGCTAAGCTGTGATTTCTGTGCTTGCGCCCTTCCCGTTAGCTCAAAAAAAAAAAAAAATGCAGCTACTTCTCCTCTCCATCACAGCATTCTTCGTACACAGTGGACAGAGTCTTGCATGAAGATCCCAGGGTGGAGGCTGCTGGAGGTGCTCAGAGGAGATTCGGCCATTGTGAAGTCCAGCCGCACAGTAAGTGAAGCCCCTGACGCTGCCTGTGTGCCGTGTGCATACAGCCCCGTCCTTAGCCCTTATGGTCAGGTGTACCTTACGAACTGGCCAGTGTGAACCTCTCAGGCCTCCTGGAGAGGGATCCTCCATGAAAAACTCCATTCCTTCAGTCAGGCATTTGTTCCGGTTTTAGTTAGCTCAGCAGTGGTATACTCACACCTACTAATGGCCAAAAGCAATCAGGGTGTTTAAGAAGCCATGCGTTCATTCAGAAAAACACCTCCAGCAAAAAAAGATTTTTGAACTGCAGTTTTTAGAGCGATTTTATTACATACTTTAAAGATCTAGTTTAAATGTGTTTTTTTTAAGTACGTTTCAGTAATTGTATCTCTGGAGAATAAAATTTGTAGAGCAATTTCACGTGAATGAAATCTCTCCTGCACAGTGCACATTCCAGGTATCATTAGCAGCCATGTAAAGGCACATTTCCACAAACTGTCATGGAGGAGGGATAAAGCATTACTTTAGCTAAATGGCATTAAAACCAATAGAAATTGGTTTCAAAAGCAGTATTTATAATTTTCATTTACCTTCCAAACCACACAGGCATATATTTTGCGTGTGCATATGAAAAACTGCATGATGAGCTGGAACACCTGGCATGTCGGGCCAGTTGAACTGCATCTGCGAGACCAGGCCTGCCCCCACACCGCCCCAGTCATCGCACTGCGAGTACAGGGAAGAGAGACCCAGAGAGACAATCTGGCCATTGTGAAGGGCTGCTGCAGAGACCATCCAGCCCAGCCCAAATCAGATAACGGGCCTCTGGGAGACTGAAAGTGGAGAAGCAGGAGATGCACGTGTGTTTCCTGTAGACATGCTGACTGGGCGATTATGGCACGCTGAACCGGGCGTGGCGTGGGCCCCTAGCAAGCTGTCAGCTCGGGGGAAAACAGCCCCACACACGGCAGCAGGAGACCCAACCTAATGCAGTGCTAGGCAATCAGGCCAAGTGGATGGTCTTCACAAATACAGGGATATAAAGGTGGACATTTCTAACAAGCCAGCATCCAGCAGCTCGTATTTCACACGAGAAGTGAGATGAAGTAGCTTACAGTATGGATAAGGTCACCTGCTCATACCCACCTTAAGAATCCCATGTTCCCACCCACATTATAAGATGAATGTCAGGATAAGAACAGAGCCTACACAGGGACATGGTGCAAACCCACTGACAGGGCTGACTCAAAGACGGCCTGACGGGCAGCTGACACCTGACCCGGGAGCCAGAGACCGCAGGTTAGAGGAACTCCACATGGACACACACGCACACACACGATGACGACCCCTGGAAGTCTGAGTGGCAGGGGCAGCATGAGATGTGGGAGCTTTAATACCAAGGGGACAGAGGGGGGAAGTGGGCCAGAAACGGCCAAATATTCTGCACACACACATCCACTAATCACGGAGGGTTGAGGATGTCAGGCGAGCAGTCGGCATAGCGCACGTGTTACGGGCTGCCACGCTCCCAGGGCGCCCCGTGTCCCCACAAGCCCTGGCGGGACAAACCAGACGTGCTCAGTGTTCTTTTGGGTTCCACGTTTATTATGCTGCCTTGGGCACGGCGCAGCCTCACGCCTTGACGGCGAACTTGCGGAGGGAGTAGAGGCGCCGCTTCCTCTGCATCTTCTTGGTGCACAGGGTCTCCTCGTGCTTGTTCAGGCGCCGCCGCAGGGCTCGCGTCTTCTTGGGCCTCAGGTCCAGCGGCTTGTACTTCTTGCCCTGGAAAGGAATCCCACACAGAGGTGAACGAGAGTTAAGCACAACAGCACAGGCAGCCAGCTCTGCACGGCCCGGTCTGCATTTAAATGAAGGGCTTTGCTTAAAGCGCGTCCACCCTTATGACCAGAGTGCTTTTCCATCAGATTATTAATAATAAATATTAAGTTTGTTATATAGCACCTCTCTCATACTCAAGGACACTAAGAAAAAAAGAAAGATTAGAAGGATGCAGAGTCACCAGTGCAGTTTAAGGACATGACCTAGTAAGACATGGCAGCTTCTACATTAAGAGAAACAGAGCCATACGAACTCCAGTAGGTCCACAACCCTCTGGTCAACACGTCACGTACAAAGTCGGGATACATGTAGGGCAGACAGATCACCCTCAATTTAAAGTAAATGGCTGGCAGAGTAACTCAGGGTTCCCCAATTCCAGTCCTGGAGGGCCAGTCTGCACCAGTCTGGGGATTTCCCTGCCACTGGCAGACTGGGATTCCAGGAGCAGATCTGGGCCGCCAGTCTTACGTATTTATTTTGGATACGTAAATTCACAGGGTAAAGTTCAAGCGTTAAAGCTACAGTGTCACTGCATTCAGACAAAGGAAATCCCACTGCCGTAAGCAGAGAGGCTTTATGATGGAGGACACGCCATCTGCACATCCTCCACAAGGGGCACAGCCCACATCAGGTGCAACCCGCTATACCAGGGTGTAATGTCAGGACTTCGGTGTTACCTTGTAGAATTTCCGCAGGTTCTCTTTCTGGGTCTGGTTAATGACAGTCAGGACTCTGGCGATGGACTTCCGGACCACACGGCTGGAGACGAGGGAAGGCGACCAGAACCAACATCAGCTCATTGCTCTTACAGAGAGGAGCTCAATACAAACCCAACATTCAACAGCAAATGCGGAAACCACCAGAATACAGCAGGCTACTGCAGGCTGTTAGTCTCGCAAAAAAATCAATAAAAAATGGAACCACTTAATGTGGACATCATGAAGTCTAGTAGATTATTAAGGGAGGGAAAAAAAACTGGAGTCAAGATAACAGCCCAATAGATACTTTGAAAGGTTAGCATTTCGGAGGCCAATATTACATTCACATTGTCTGTATTTAGCAGATGCTCTAGTACAGGGCTGCCCAATACATCAATCGCGATCGACCAGTAGATCCCAAAGGTAGTGCGGGCAGATCACGCAACATTCAAAAAAATTTCAGACATCTAGTCATCTATCCCTATATCCTTCTAACTTACGTATATCTATTAACAAGGGATATAAAAAGAGTGGGAGCCGGACCAAGTAAGGAAGCAGAAATGTACTGAATTGTATTGTGCTGTGAGGGTTCATGTAGTGATGCAAGTCTCGCCAACATATACTGCACATAAAAATATATTATATAACATTTAGCATTTTTAATGTAGGTGGATCATTTTGACCTGGTCGTTTTAAAAGTAGCTCGCAAGCCAAAAAAGTGCAGACAGCACTGCTCTAGTACAAAGCAACTTTTGGGAAAAAGTCGCTGGAGTAATTGCAGGGCCCAAGGGTGAGGTCACTCTGGTGATCCTGGCATTTAAACCAGCGACCTTCCTGAGCAGATCGGATAATGAGTTCTGAACATAAAATAAAAGCGTCTCCCGCTTTGATCGCAACTGACGCCCTTAATATCCTCCACAGTTTTTGGGAGGCACTTCAGTCTCAAAATTTAGAGCTGCCATGAACACCATTTACAAAAGCATCAATTAAAAACTTCCTTAAATCGATTACTCTGCAATTTGGCAGAACGATGACGGCACACAGAGGATGAGGGTTCAAATGAGTGAAAGCATTTGTGCAGAAGCACTTCACATTAAAGTGTGAATGAAAATGCAATCTGGCAGTATTGCAAAGCAGAAATTAAATATCACCACAGCACAACTGCAATGCAAATACATCTGAGAAGATTCACATTCAGGCTCATCGAATAATGCGAGGTTACCCATACATGTATGCCATTTAGCTCTTGGAATAGCCTAGCCTGTCTGCCATCACATGAACTTTTTGCGATTCCTCTCGGTAAAAAAAGTACTGAGGGCAGCGCCGTGTTGCGGGGGTGGCACCATCGCTGCACGCCGCCGCTTTGTGGAGTGCATGTTCACCCCGTGCACCCATGCGTAGCTTTTCGGCGGATCCTCCAGAATCCATCAGCTATCCAAAAACGTACAACTTAAGTGAACTGAAGTGCCTTAATTAACTACATGTGCACCAATTGCTATGTAGGTTTTATGCATTGCTTAATATGGTTAAAATCAGCAGACTACTGGATTATTGATGTAACCGATAGTGACAGCCGTAATGAAACTGCGTTAGAAGTTTCGCCTCCGAGCTTTTGCATCCCCTGCTTATTTAGCACAAAGGTTACAGCTCCAGTGATAGTGAAAGAGGCAGAACCAAGACAGAACCTTAACTTCAGTGGAAAATCTAATCGTGGCTAAAACATTTTTCAATTATGGATTAATATGGCTCTAGGAAGAGAAAGAATCTTTTGTGCAGTAGTCAACAAGACCATCTGAGCTGCGGCGAAATAACGGGCTACAACTGAAGTGCATAACAGCCATTAAATTATACAACACTTTGCTGTGTTGGAGTTTGATTTCGGAGCTTCACAGTGTGTAAGGAGTATGGCAGTTTTATTGCAGATTCATTATATACCACGGCTTGGTTTGTTGCTTAATACTTCATGCAGTCGCTGTGTGTGAAGCTGTTTTTCTCGTCCGTACATCTGCTGTGAGATGCCTGTTCAGATTCTGAATATAGCGCCTTGAAGTAAGTGAGCATGGAGGATTGGTTTGATTTTGATTGCTGTTGAGGGATGTCAGTATGACGACAGCAGGCCAGCGCAGAGGAAAGCACTGCAGTGTTTTTAATGTAAGGTAAATGCCATCACGCCATATCGGATTTTGGGGCCCCACTTCCATTCCGGCCCACCTGCAAATTCATTTCTGGCTACGCCACTGCTTTCCATTACAAGTACAGTGTCATAAACCGTTGAGCAACACATTGGTCCAGTTTTAATTCTACATTGAGCAGATGGGAGGGCCACATGCCAGCAGGACACGTACACTCAGGGCCCAGACTAAGGAGCCCCCGTCTCTGCCCAATCAGCCGCCTTCCCCGTACTCACATCTTCGACAGCTTGGACGCCGCACCGCCGGTAACCTTGGCGACCCGCAGCTGGGACAGCTCCACCTTCAGGTCCTCCAGCTGCTTCAGCAGCTCCTCTTTCTTCTTGCCACGCAGGTCTCGGGCCTTGATCTTCGCCTGAGGATGCGGGGAGGAGGGTCAGGGCAGGTGAGCAACAGGCATCCGGGACAGACGCCTAAGCGGCAAGCCGCCATGCCAGGCAGTCCGCAGTACGCTCTCGGACCGATGTTCTGAAGCACGAGTGGGGAAATGATAAATAAACCACAACACATCCCAGAATCCCGAGTTACAGCGGACACAGCCGTGCATTTGGTCCACAGGACGGTGCACATTTACTCACGTCCATCTTTGATGTTACGGGATCGAAACGCCAGCTACCCGCCATCAGACGGGCGGCACACGAACGAGCACTCAGAAGGCCGAATGGGACAGCAGCAAGACACTAACCCTAACCATACAGCCCATATAACACACTTGCACACTAAAAATAAATTACATAACGGAAAGCCGTTTTCTTCTCATAAGTTTCATTTCGGACAACGCGTCCGGCGGCCGTAAGCTCGGCTCGGTAGAGACGGAAACAAACTCTGTACATTTCAGCTAAAACCGATCGACTGATGCATCTAATAATTTACTAGTTCGTCAGGAATACATCTCCTTCGACTTCGTTATCGCCCTGCGTCAAATATTAAACTCCGTAACACGGAGGATTGCATTAGATTGAAAGGGGGAAAGGGAGACTCTCACCATATTGTACGCTGGCTGGCACGGGAAAGGGAAGCGCGCAGGTCAAGGGGAGATATCTACCGGGTTACGGGCGACACCATCTCTGCCGCGGCGGGGGGGACCGAATAGCTACGGCGCTTCGGGCGACACCATCTCTGCCGCGGGGGGGACCGAATAGCTACGGCGCTTCGGGCGACACCATCTCTGCCGCGGGGGGGACCGAATAGCTACGGCGCTTCGGGCGACACCATCTCTGCCGCGGGGGGGACCGAATAGCTACGGCGCT